>VXBB01024413.1:0-204266 GCA_013399915.1 Illadopsis cleaveri
GGGGTGTAACAGGTGGGACCTGCCGCTCCCGGGGCGTTGCCGCCCGCCCCGTCGCGGCCGGAGCCGGGAGCCTGAGGTGCAGCTCCTCCGGGGAGGGAGAGCAGCCCCTAACCGGGGGTTCGCCGCCGTGCTGGAGCGGAGGGCGGTAAATGGGGCACGGGCAGCTGGGGCGTGAGCGGGGCCGGGGCTGGCAGGACGCGCTGCTGTGCCCGCGTCGTGTGGCGGTGCCCCTGGGGAGAAGGCGGTGGAAGAGCTGCCCACCTGTAACCCAGCGGGGCGTTTCGTGCTGCCACCGGTACAGAACCTGCCCGCGATCGAAACTGCCCATGCCTGGAGTTACCTGTGGCTCGGTGAAACCCAGGAGCTCACGCAGGTGTTGGCCGAGGAGGAGGCTGGGCCAGCTCCTCTGACGGCACTGCCAGTGCCCAGGAGGCCGAGCCTTGCACTTCACGGCCCTTTTCATGACTTTGTGGTGTGAAGTAACCAGCGTGTCAAAAAAGAGCATAACTGACCTTTGACTCATTGTATTTCTCACGGGAAAGCTTGTAAATCCGTCTGAGGTCCCTCCTGTTTTGCTAACAGAGCCTGGTAAAAGTCTCTTTGAAAACCTGGGATCAGTTTGAGGGAGGGGACTGCTCCTGGAACCGATGTTTTCCACACACTATTTTGGCTTAGTAGTGGAAGGATGTAAACGCATATTTGTAAGTTCGCTGCTAATGCTGCACCATGCAGTTGTTAGAAAACAATTTCCCTTTTTGATAGTAGTTTTCACTACAGCATTTTCTCTCTTATTAAAAGCATAATTGGTTGACTTCTGAACATTCATTTTTCATTATCTGAGATCTATTCTGTGTTGGAGAAAATAGTAATTATTCTAAATAACACAGTTCAGAAATAGGTTGCAAGCTGACTTGCACAGTAAAGAAGATCTAAAAGCAAAACTTCCATGTCTAAATTCATAAAGAGGCAGAAAGTTAATTTTTGGATCTATTAACCTTCATTTGGTAGCCTTGATATAGCCATCTTAGCCTACAAAAGAGGAACTTGGTAGGGCTACAGGAATTGTTTTGCCAGTGCTGTCGAACAAATTCATTTAAACAGTTATAAATACTTAAATATTATGCAGCAAGTTTTCAGATCTCCTGGCAGGCAGAACCTACTCCAGCTTCGATCTGAAGCCAACCAACAGAAAGCTACTGGCAAAATCCGTATGATGTTATTGGCGGGTGCCTGAAACTCTTGTCTGCCACCACATCTTTTGTATTTACTCATTATGGAAGGGCTTAAACTCCAGGCATCTTTAGGAGGAATGCAAGGCTTAAAGGTGAGCGGTAGTCCCATGCAGGAGATGCAAGTCACAGCTGGCTGTGTTGCCCTCTGGAATTTCTGTTTCCTGAGTTATCACTTTTACCATGCAGAAGACAGTACTTTGGGCTGGGGGGCAAGTTGTGAATTCCTTTGGGTTTGCTAAGGTTTTGTACTTTACAAGTAGCTTTTTATTGTTGGAGGTGTCTGTAGTCGGTGTAGTGCTGCCTTCACCAGGGAATCCCAGGGTGGGAGGTACCTGTCCTTGCTTCCGGATTGGTGTCACATTACAAAGCAAATAACTGCTAAAACAGTTAAACAAGAAATTTAATTTCTTTTGTGTCTATCAGTGTGGGTTAGACTCAGACTCAGCCTAGTAACTGATCATCTTTTTTTGCGTGAGTTTTAGAGTGGCAGTGTTTAAATTTAACCTGCCCTTGTCCTGTTCAGCTGTACTTGGCAAGAGATTCAGAAGTTAGTAATGAGGACTTGTTCATATAAACCTAATTTCTGATAGAACCCGGGTGAAAAACGAAGCCTGTCTGCACTGACACTGTAAAAAGTTGCTGTAGCTTGCTACAACTGATTACATAAGCAGTGTCTTGGGAATCCACAGTTTAAACCCACTGTCATGGAACATGAATGTCTCTTTTCCTTTGGAGTTATACATTGCCATTTTGTTACAAGATTTAGATACTGTGATTTACAAAAAAAACCCCAACCCCCTCAGTATTTTGACAATACAATTCTCGTGAGTTGTGTGGGTTTCTGTATTTGACATTGCCCCAAGGAAAAGCAGCGTGTTAATTTTACGTTCCATAAAAGTTTTTGAAAAGACAATGAACCAGGAAGTTTCTGTGGATGAACAGTTGATTTGATCTGTCAGGAACTCACATAAGCACATCTTGATGACACTCTTAGTTTAGTAATGGGAACTGCTGAAGGTTTTTTCACATAATTTTGAAAGCCTTTGCAAGAGGAGCAGCAGAAAGGAATGAGAATGGGACAGTGAGGGCAGTGAGTCTGGAAAGGCAGGATAATAAAGAAAGGGGAAAGACCAAAAGACGATCTGAAAACATAAGCCCTGAATGAAGCTTGCATTCTTGTTCTCAGTGGAAGAATTTAACTGGCACTCTCTATTGTGTTAATGAATCAAGATAATTAAAATACTGTGAATAATGCACACACATAGATACATCTCATAGAACAGAGATTATATATATATATAAAAATATGTGTAACATCATGAAAATAGTTTGCAAATAACCAATATACCAAAAAATTTGAAGGCCAAGGGGGAAAGAAAATAGTCATTAGCTGAGGAGAGAGAGAGAAGAACAGGGGAAGAGAATGAGTGGGGGGGCACAGAGTTAAAGCTAAATCACCTTTATGGTAGATGCAGTTGAGAGAAAACAATAAATTATTTGAATTAAAGATGCTTCTGTTTCAGGGAAGCAGTTAAGAGAGACTTTACAGGAGATTTCTGATACAAAACTGAGTTTAGTCTTGACCTTATTCTGTAAAAGTGTTTCCTTAAAATATAAATTACACCTTAATGCATTTATTTTTGTATTATTTTCTTTTTCTCTCAATTGTTGTAACATAATTAAACAAACATTGGAATGAGTATGTTTGCACTCATCAAAATTTTAAAAATCTGTATCTTAGAAACTCAGAGCTATAAACCAACCAACCTCTATGCAGGTGTTAAACCAAAATAGTAAACAAGAACACATTTAATTAAGACAGTGCCATATGACTCTAACAGATTGACTTACTGGTGTAAGATTAATCCTCACCTAGCTCTTGGGATCAGAGATCTTGTTATTTTCTCTAGGAATCCTAATCCTGTGAATCAGATGTGTGCTAGGCTTGGGGGTTACTGGTTTTTTGTCTTTAGCACAAGAAATACGGCCTTGTTTAAAGTGACAGCTGACACGTACGTTAGACCTTGAGTTGTTACAGAGCTGGGTGGTTTGTCAGACCACAAAGCCAGCTCTGAAAATGAAACAGAAAAAGCCTGCAAGTACCATGGGTTTGTTTTTTCTGCTGAGCCATACTGAGGTTTTAAACTATTGTTTAAACTCCCACTGCAGGTGACATCTCTGTAAAAGTCAGCTAAGAGAATTCCCACGGCATCTGTAGTTTACCCTGAGGGAACAGGTGTCATCTCGGTCACCCACATCACCTTGCTCTTGGGGGTTAGCTGTCCTATCCTTGTTCTGAGATCCAGGGCATTGCAAAGGATTCCAGAACCATTCTGGTGCATCAGGAACAGTTAGCATCACTCACATGCTTTTCTGGTCTCAGCTTTTCCTCTCCTGGGAGAAGTGGGGGGTTTTAACCTGCCTTTTTTATTTCCTCTCCTCCTCCCTGTTTTATAAGGCTGGATTTACTTTATGAATGTGCAGTTTTATAGATGCATTCATTTGCATTTCATTTGTTTCAAAGTTAGTTGAAGGTAATCACTGTTTAGAGTAAGTAACTGCAGCCAATCATTATGCCCAGTAATACTTACTTAAACAGTTTTTTGATATTCCTTTTTTGATTAGCTTTTTTTTAAAGCCAAACCCAGTTTTTCATTCTGTGTTCTTTAGACTGTAATTTACAACCATAAAAATAAAACCACATAAGCCAGATCATTTAAATGGCTGGATAGCCACTGTGTTTTCCTTTTTGTAGCACTATAAACAAGCTGTTTGTTTTCTTTTTAACTTTTGCAATAGAAAATAAAATTGCCCAAGAAAACAGCCAGACGATACCCAGCATATGAGCTGTATCTCTATGGGGAAGGGAACTATGCTGAAGAAAACAAAAATCTCCTATTGACAGGAATTCCGGTTCTCTTTCTTCCTGGGAATGCAGGCAGTTACAAACAAGGTAAGTGTTTAGCTGAGTTCTAGCTTTGTTACAAAAAAAGCTCTCAGATTTGTGCAATAGGTAGTTTTCTGTTTGAAATAGTACCAGATAGAGTCGTAATGGTTGATCATACTAGTCTGTTTAATTTCAAACAGTCAGGATACATGATTTTTGTTTCAAATCAGTCAGATGGTTAAGCTGTAACATTTCTCTGGAGCAAGCCTTTTGAAAATCAGAAACAGTACAGTTTATGCTGTCCTCTGGCAGCACAGCACCCTTGCTGGACTTTTGATTGCAAACATCTAGTTGGTTTTGATTTGAACAATGTTTAGTGCTGTAAATGCCAAATAAAATACAACCTGAATTTGATTAGGAGAAACTGAAGCATCTGTCATCTGTGATGTAAAGGAATTACATGTTATAGAAATCAGCATTGTCTGAGCTTGCCCTCTAGTTTCATTATTCCCTACATCTTTATACAGTGGTGTTTTTTCCTTAACATCATCTTCCCACTTTATACATAGCCTCTTTTGTTTTCCCTCTTACATTCCTAGACTCCAAATGAAAAGCAGAAATAGTTTTAAAGCATTTTTATTTTTCATTCTGAATACCAAAGCTAGTGGTACATGAAATTTTATGTTTCAATGTTTACTTTGGTACCTGCTATTCTTTCCAGTCTGGATTTGTCAGACTGTTATTTTTGTTCCCTAAAATGTGCTTGAAACAGTAAATAACACTCTCACGATGTTAGAAAATGGATGTGGGTGTGTGAGGAAAACCAGCAGTCTGAACCCTGATGTCTTACTGTGATAATTTTTCCTTATATTAGCTCTAAACTTGATGATTAAATTACCTGATTTGAGAGAACCTTTAGGGAGCTGAGTTTTTTGTGAACGTACTTGCTTAGCTTATAACAGTGTAAAATATTTTACTGATTAGTACTTTCAGAAAACCCATACAGACTTCCAGGCACAATAGCATCCAAAGAAGATTACAAACATAATGATTATGAGAGGTGCCATATGGACTTTTGTGATTGTGCATCAAATATTGCAAATCTGTGAATTAATGCTGTCTCTAAACACACGGCTGTACATCACTATGCAGGAAATAGAATGGTGCTCTCAGGGCATTTTAGGAACCAAAAGGAAATAGCTGAAGAACAAACAAACTGGGTTAATAGAAGTACTATATGCTATAGGAGCGATCAATATTTCAGTAATGTTCTTTCTGGAATGGACTTAGGGAGACTGGCAATACATCATCTGTGCATTTTGCAAAACTTTTGTTAAAATTAATATTAATTCATGCTTTGTTTAGAATTTATTGTGAGGTAACACAATTTTATTCTGATGCCTACATGAGCAGAGAAAGTGTTGCTATTGTAATTTTCATAGTTGTTTAAAATATATTCATGTTTACTGAGCAATGAAGATGGGTGCTGCTGCTGCCTTTGCTGGCCTTGTTATTTTCATAGAACCATTTAGGTTGGGAAGGACCTTTAACATCATGGAATGCAAGCATTAACCCAGCGCTGCCAAGCCCACCACTGAGCCGTGAGTGCCCCATCTACACAGGTTTTAAATGCCTTGAGAGATGGCAACTCCACCCCTACCTTGGGCAGCAAGTTCCAGTGTCTGACCACCCTTTTGGGGAAGAAACATTTCCTAAGATCCAATATAAATGTCCCCCTGGTGCAACTTGAGGCTGTTTCTTCTTGTCCTTTCACTTGAAAGAGGAGGCTCACTCACAACCCACCTTCAGGAAGTTTTGATGTGTTGCAGGGACTTTTGAAGTGTTAATTCATCATCTTTCATGGGCACTAAGATTAAATTTGTAAAACATGTAAAATTCAGACTTTGAGTAAAAGATGATCTGAGAAGGAAGGTTCTGCAGTTCCGTCAACCTTTTGTACTCCAGGGGAATCTTGCTCCTGTGTGCTGGATTTGGGCAGACCTTTATGTCCATCTTTTGTTATTTTATATAGGCACTTTTGGACTTTCTCTTTTATTTTCTTCTTTTGCTACTATGCCTTCTTACTTGCAGCTGTTATTGTTCCCATCCTGCACTGTCTCCATGGAAACTCGGGGACAATTCTGCACACAAAAGGCTGTATTAAATAGTAGCCAGGGTTAGGCAGGGAGGACAGGTCAGAAGCAAGACCTTGGAAAGTGAACATTTTCTCACTTGAGGTTTCAGGTGGACAAGTGTCATTTAGGGCTTGGTTTTGCAGTCCCCCATACTTATCTTAGTTTTATCTGGGAATAACATCTTAGAGTTGATGGCCTTCAAAGGAAGGCCTAGGGGTAGTACTGCCTCTACAGTTGAAATCAAGAATGCTTTCTTCTCGTGGTGGCAATAAGAAGGTGCAAATGAGATGAGGAAAAACAGCCCTAAGGTGGAGGAACATAATCCTTGATCCTTGTATAAATTTGTTCTTGACATAAAATACCTTTGTTGTCAGCAGTAAGCTGAAAGGAGATGGTTTGGTTTAGAATGTCTTTTATAAATGACTTGAGGCGAACAATGAGTTTAATGTTTTTGTTTCTTAATCTATTATGTGTTGATGTCTTTTTCTGTCAAAATGGTGCTAAGCAGTGGCTGTTAAACTGTTCTAATTGATGTGGTTTCTTTTTCTAGTACGTTCTCTTGGCTCCATTGCACTTAGAAAGGCAGAAGATGTTGACTTCAAGTATCATTTTAATTTCTTCAGTGTCAACTTTAATGAGGAGTTGGTTGCATTGTATGGTGGTAGCCTGCACCGACAGACCAAGTTTGTGCATGAGTGCATAAAAGTAATTCTTAAGTTGTACAGGGTAAGTAGTGACATGTGCTGAGTAATGTACTTCCATTTGGGAATGGAATTCTGGACTGCCTTTCTTGCTGATGAATAGGGGAGGGCGACTTTATAATGTGTGTAGATATTTGAAGGTGATAATAATGCAGTAGAAAATTGCTTTTCTTTAACGAATTTTTAGTACTTGTGACAGTCCCAGAGCTTTGGTGAGGTACTGTGTTGTGTTTCTTAATAAATACTTCCATGCACAATATGTGCCTTTTTCTAGTGGAGATCTGTAGCTTACTAAAATACTCATATAGCATTGCCTTACATCCAGTTTTCTCTGGGAAAGTTCTTTGATGCCCTCTGTTCCCAAAAGTCTCAGAAATTAAAATAAGCTGAAGTTTATTAAGCTTAAACAGGCTACACAGTATTTCCTTTTGAGCTGGATACTTCATATTAAGCACATTTTCATGAGATAGCAAGTAATTTTTTATTCAAATTGTAAGCTTGTTAAGTTGATGCTAGTTATTGTTGCCCTTGAAAGACCATAAGTTAATTTGGGAGGGGAAAAAATCTACAGCTGATAAGAGTAGTCCAATGTCAAATCTGTTTCTGATGTGTCTGATTGCTCTTTGCTGAAGGATGGAGAATTTGCACCGAGCAGTGTAGCAATAGTTGGGCATTCCATGGGTGGTCTTGTTGCAAGAGCCTTGCTCACTCTGAAGAATTTTAAACCTGAACTTATAAACCTGCTCATTACACAAGCCACGCCTCACGTTGCACCTGTAATGCCTTTAGACAGATATCTTACTGGTGAGTATTGCAGTTGTCTGATCACGTTGTATAAGCTTTAGTGGGGAGATTCTTGCAAATCAACAGCAAAATGTGCTGCTTGATTTACTGTAATGAATCTGTTCCTTTGTTGCTCAGGTAGTTGAGGGTGCCAGGATACTCAGAGAAAGTCAAGTGTCATATAAAATGGATTATGTGGACTCGAGTTTCTGTGTGAGGCCTGGAGCTCTCAGTAATTTGTAGTTTAATAAGTTGCAGGGCATGTTACTAAATCTGTAAGCTTTCCAGTGAATGACGTATTTTCTCTCTTTTTTTTCCTCCTTTTTAAAAACTTGACCTCTGTAATGACTTTTATCTCTATCGAATGAGAGAGCGTTAGTTCTGTAGAAGGTGCTAAATTTAATGTTTTTCATACCCTAAGGTTGTAGAGGTGAGAATATAAATATAGATGTAATTACATATTTTAAATATTTACAAAAAAAGATCATATTTTTCCCTCACCTAAATTTAACTGTGGCATGAAAATAAAATATAATCATTACACATGTACTATACACTTCCTGAAAAGCTAGATTTGATTAAACTATACTGGTTAAATATGTGTTTAGTGATAATTGTGCTGCTATGTGTAGATACTGGGGGAATTGGTGAAGGAAGGGGAAAAGACATTAATTTTCATTATTCTCTGTGACACCCAAGAGGAATGGATTATCTTTAGCTGCTGGATTTGATTTATTGTGCTTGTATTAATTCTCCATTCTACAATTGTTTTCAGTGCAATGCTTCTTCCTTACTGACTGTTTCTGGACTTCAAGTAAATCTGTGTCTGTCCTTCAAATAAACTTATGGATTGCTACTCTAACAATATATATGTTCAGCTGATACAGAAAATGTATCTGTCTTTCCTAACTGCTACCTCTTTGGGTTAAAACAATAATTTTCCTCTCTAGACATAAATCAAGTGATAATCAGAGCTGAAATATCTCCGGGGGGCTTACAGAAACTTTCAGTTAATGTTTATGTAGTTTGCTTTTTTTTGTAGATCAAATAGGCTTATGGGGAAATTGTGATTGATTTTAATATATTTTGTAGATTTTTATACAGCTGTAAACAATCATTGGATTCTAAAGGCCCAAGATTTAAGAAATTTAACTACCCTTTCTGTGGCGGGAGGATTCAGAGATTACCAAGTTCGTTCAGGACTGGCTTTTCTACCAAGATTGAGTCAACATGACAGTGCCTTATCTGTTGTGGTAAAAAAGCAAACTGTTTTTTTTTGGTTTTGCATGGAACTGTGTTAGATAGTTATTTGTAATGCATGTAGCAGTGTCTGTATGGGCAGCATAGTGTAAATAAATATGAAACTACTGCATGTTAAAACACTAAATAGATACTGTGTGGTTATAAAATCATAAGTAGTTGATGTAGTCTAAATGAGCCTCCACTGGAGGAGTATGTGTGGCACTGATTGGAGTCATCTATCACTTGGTGCTGTTTCCTTCTTACCACCTGCTTTACTTCTTCATTTCCAGAACTCAGGTTTTATTTCCCCATGTTTTTGCAAGAGATGTGTATATGGAAAAAGGTGAATGTGCAGTATAGAAGTAGAGTGCTCTATTATAAAAGAGAGCTCTGGCATGGCACCTTTTTGGATTTGTTGTTTTTCAAAGAATTTAGAAATAGAAGGGATGTAGAGGATCATCAAGTCCAATTTTCTACTTTTTGAGGTGTCTATCCTTTCAAAATTAATCAAAGGTCATCAGAAAGTATTTAGGTTTGTTGTTCCATCCCCTCTCTATCAGCTTGTTCCCTACATGGAGAAGCTGGAAAACACTCACAAGGAGGGAGAAAATCTGTAATTTCCAACTTCCATTTACTGTAGAAGCCAGTTTTTAAATGCCTTTCTTCTGACATCTGCTTAAAATGTTACATGGAATAGCTGTCATTCCCTTGGTGTTTACCTCCCTGTGTGTTGTACAGAAAGCTGTCTATAAATAAGCTCAGCTCAGATCCTGCTAGGCTAAGAGGATTAACTTTGCATTCCCTTTGTCCTAGTAACCCTTCTGTGCATCTGCTCTACTTTCATTTCTCTTGAGTGTTGGTGACCAGAATTTTGCATGAGATTTCCTGAGTAGTGGTACCAGTTCTTCCTGGGTTTTGTTTAGTTTTGGAGGTTGGGTTGTGGCTGTTAGTGTTCAGTTTGGTTTTTTTCTTCCCAATGATGCATTAATAGTTCATAGTTTAATTGCTTCGTGTTGAGCAATAGGTTGATTAGCTCCATTTTTGGGAGGATTTTTCGGTATTGTTACTCCCTAAAATGTTATACATGAAATCCATTCAAAGCAAGTAATTGCTTCAGACTGCCCAGTTCTGTCTTTGTGGTGTTCTGGTGGCTCTTTCTGTTGAGGACACCCTTGGTTCCTCAACAACAGCTTTCCTTGGCATACTGCTATTCTCGTGTGCCAGGAGCAGTTATTAAAATAGTAAGATTAGTCATAGAAGCAGTCTTTGAAGAAATTTTTGGTAAGTTTCCTCCTCTCCATTTTCTGCCCTCTCACCATTGGTCTCTGTTATCTAACATGGATAATTTGATTTTGTTTTATAATTTCCGTCTTGCATGTGCTCCAGCGCTTGTGAGATTGGTGACTGAAGAAGTCATTCTGTTGTACTCTTAAGCCCTGAAACTCTTAAGATAAAGGCTGGTTTTTTTAATAATTCTATGTTTAAATAAGGAGGGGAAAGGTTTCCATATAATTTGAGAATGTTGAGTACTAACAAAAGCTTAACCTTTTTCTTCACCCGAACAGAGCTCAGCTGTGCCTAGAGCTTGGGCCTCAACTGACCATCTCTCCATAGTGTGGTAAGATAATGGAACAGAGGTTAATTGACTGACTGTGCACAGCTCTCTTCTCTACTGTTATCACTTTCTACCATAATTTAACTTCAGTTTCATATTATGGTGAAGTCTCTTCTGACCAGTTTTATCACCCTGGATCTTTCCTTTCTAGATTTAATTTTTCTTATTCTGTCTTCTAGGTGCAAAGAACTGATCCTGGCTACCATTAGAGCTCTTTTTGATCTCATAGATGAGAACACAAGGCAGGTCTGTATGTGTGATCTCTGTTTATTTACCCATCACGCTTTCTTCCTGCATGCCAGAATGTTTAATCAGGAGAAATATCTCCTTATTTTACAGAAAACTCTTTTTTGATTATTCTAAGTCATGCTGAGAAAATAGTTTCCATTTTGTACCAGTCACTGAATAACCCCTTTGTGTTGTTTGACCAAAGAGTCAGAAATAACAAGGTGTTAGTTCAATTTTCATTATTATTGACTTCTTGTTGCTTTATAACTGAGCTGTGGGCTGAACATTTCTTCCATAAAGCAGCAGGTTCACTTGACCTTGCACCAGGATAAACAGATTTTGTTAGATCTGTAGCTGTGAATTTGACCTCTCAATGTGTACAGAAGAGCAGAGCCCAAGACACCGAAGAGGAAGGATTTCAGGTGTTGCTTCTGAAGCTGTTTGGGACAGACTCCTCTAGTTTTTCTTGTTTACTTATTTAAGGTGTGATTTAGAGAGACAAAAAGAGGAGTACAGTTGTTCTGCACTGAGTTTCCAGAAATCAGTTGTAATGGCCACAGTTTTGGAAAGTGGAATAGACAAAAATTAGTCCTGGAAGGTTTATTTGGAAAAAGCAAAACCAAACCGATCAAACAAACAAAAATCCCAACCCCAAACCAAAGTGGATCCCAGTGTAGCTATAGAGCTGGATATGTGAACTTGGATTAGTAAACCTAAATGTAAGAATTTTTCTTAAGCTCTGGCCTAAGTGTCATTTCAGGAAGAATGCATATGTGTCTATAAAGAAAGTTTAATGGAATAGTTTCCTGGTGTTACAAGTAGGTGAGAATGTAAAACTCCTGAAAGTTTTGGCTGTGCTTTATAACATGTAGATTTTCTGTATTGCAGTGATTGTCTATTGATGGCACTTCAGAATATTGAATTTGGAACAGAAGGGGCTCAATGACTTCTAACCATCTCTCCTGCCTTATACCCACAAAACTATATTGGTAGCTGTGATCATGAGCTGATCTTAAATCACACACATTGGTAAAAATTGATAATGTACTCTTGTTTTAGATAACTGAGGATCCAAAAAAGAGAATGTCTGTGCTGAACCACCACTTTGTGAGACACCCTGCAAAGATGTTTGAGGAGAATCCTGAAGCTTTTACAGACCTCACAGGTGTGCAGCAGTTTTCTTTGATTAAGATTCAGTGATACTCCTTTGTTAATGGTTAATCTTCTCACTAACAAAGTTTCAGAATACACTTTGCACTTAGGTTACAGACCTAAACAATCTGTTTTTACCTGGTTTTGGTATTAAAGTATTTAACAGGAGTAGGTGCAAAAATCTGTCACTTTTATATAGCTCGGATTCTGAGGAGTTCTATTTACACCAGGTTGTCCAGTAGAAAATCTCAGAAACTTTAGTTTACTTTTAGCCACAGAAAATCATACAGTCATGTTTACTGTGAAAATAGTATGTTGGTTAGAAAATACTTCTTTAATGTCTGGGCAGTCTTATCTACAATGATTGCAAGAGGGATTGGATGGGTTTTGCAGAACCGTTGTGGTAGTTTTGTGCTACTCATGGAAATCCTGAATGTTCAGATCTGCTTCATCATTCACTTCCTTTTTCCCATGACATGGCAGGGTGAAATGAACCATTCACTGAGGGTTTCCTTGTAAAGTTCCTTCCTAACGATGCAGAGTTAAAAGTGAGAGGTTTTTAACTGCATGGAGTCTTAAAGACTGAACAACTACTTTTGCAGGGCACAGCTTTATTTTGCTGAAGTGGGCTGAACCATTTTATACAGACCATTTTATTTCAGGAATTTTCTCACTGTAAGACATTGCAGAAGTACTAATGTAGCTTCTTGCACTTTGGTGTCCAGTTTTAGGCACCCTCTGACATGAAGGGATTTATGCATTGGCATCTCCTGGAATGAGTGTGGGAGCAAAAGACCACCAAAATGAGCAGTTCCTGGGGCATAGGAAATGGGGGAAAGAGGCTGAGTGAACTGAGGATTTTCACCCTAAAGAGAATGCTGAGGGGGATCATGTTGCTGTCTCAACTACCTAATGAAGAATTGGAGAGATGATGAAGTTAGATTTTTATCAGAGGTTCACAGTGATAGCAGAATTGGCAGTAGAAATCATGTGTAACAAAAGACATTCTCATTAGGTATTAGGGAAAATTATTTCACCAGGAAGGTGGTTAAACACTAGAATAGGTGCCCAGAGAGGTTTTGAAACTGGTATTTTGGGAGGGTTGCCTTTTCTTGGGTCAGTTTTTTGCAATAAGGAAAATCAGTTTAAATTGGATCTCATGTTTGTGTCTTCCTCTTCGTGGTGACCTCTTGACATTTAGCTGAATTTCTGTCATGAACTTGGTACTCTCCTTAAATGGAAGAAAGATACAATTTCTTTGCATGACAATTGGCACTGCTTTTACTCTGATCTCTTCATTATTGTCTTACCCTCTTTCCCCCGCCATATCTTTAAACTGCTCCTAGTTTTTTGTGTGATATTCACTTCGCTGATGTTCTTCTGCACAAGTTTCTGTATTAGCTTTCTTAAAAGGCTGACAGGAACAAAGATTAGGGCTGCTTCTAATGTTGGCTCATCATTAATCAGTCACCCTATAACTACACCAATATAATTTGGATTATTTGTTTTGTTGCCTTTTTTTTGTTTCAAGATCCATGGGGTTTTTATTTTGCCATTAGTATTTAGTAACAGGATCCTAGGGCTTTATTGTTTCCTGTGTAACTGATGATAACTGTTGCATGTAATTGTAAGCAGCAGCAATCCTCAGTGTTGATTAAAGCACATACAGGTTACATCTGTGTGTAGGTAGGAGATAAGACCTTGGTGATCAGTATGATACAAGATTTTGGATGTAAGGATAATCGTTCCTGCAGTGCAGCATACTAAAATGTTTATTTTTAGGAGCTTTCAAGTGGATTACAGTCAAAGACTCAAAATGGACTTACGCAGTTTACAATGTAAGTAATTTTTCCCCCCATTGTGTTTTTATGTTTATGTTTTTATATTTGTTTTGTTGGGGGGGGGGGGGTGTTGTGGTTTTTTTTTTTACTAATGAGCTTCTTTTTTTTTTAAGGATTCTGATGGAAAATACTTTGCATTTCCTCTTGCAAGCCACAGAAAATCATATAGTCATGTTTACTGTGAAAATAGTATGTTGGTTAGAAAATACTTCTTTAATGTCTGGAGTTCATTTATAAAGCTGTGGTTTTTTAATTTCCATTTGCTGCAGTTTTAAGACAGTTAATGAGCAGCTGTTGAAATTGCTGCCATCCATTTACAATCACAGCCTAATGCATGTCAGAGGTACCACCTGTTTTAGCATGTCACGCTTAGTATTCAAGATCTGAAACCTTCAAAGCCACCTGAACCTCAAATGTTTTCTTTCTGACTCTTCTGGTTAGCTCTTCATTACTGTGTCCTTTGATTTAGTGCAGTTCTGTATTGATGGTTTTGAAGGAAGAAGTTGTTTTTAGTGCTGCTGTGTTTTTGCCATACTTCTAATTTGGGAAAGCTGTTTATAGGTTTGCTTTCCCATAATTAAATTTAAGTGAGCCTGAAAGGCTACAGAGATCTTTCACTGAGCAGGGAAAGTGAATGGAAGACAGATGAGGAAACAGCACCATCTCATTTGTCTCCTATGGAGAGGGAACACCATAATGTGCATTTCTTGTATTTTTAGCTTGAGACACATACATTCAGCCTTTTTTTTTTTTTTTTTAAATACAAGAATGAATTTAATCTCTTGGCAAACTGAAGATGGATAAACAGGCTTTTCAGAATCCTGTATTTTACATCAGTGGCAAGAAAATTGAGATGCTTTCCTGCTTCATCCTGCCTGTCCCTGTTGCCACTGCTCCCCTTGCCATAGATGGCATTCACACCACCATTGTGAACAATTGTCTGTGTTTGGGGCTTTTCTAATTGTCCTTCTCAATGGCACCTTCAGTGTTGACGTGTGTGTTGTGATCTCAGCTATGCTTTGAGAGGATCACTTTTGCCCTTGTTCTAATGTCTGAAACACAGGCCTAGTCCAGCTTGAGAGGAGGAGGGAGGTACAGAACAAATGACTGAGAGCTGCATCATGGTGCTGTCACTTCAGAGCACTTAAATTCTCAAGGGATGGAGCAGTAGAACATTAAATATCTAAAGTATTCCTCTACTGATTAAAAGAGTACCTTGAGATTTTTTTTTAGTTAGAAGAGATTAAACATGATATGTAAGATGTATATTTTTTTAGGAGAAATTATGAAAGCTTGTTTGCTTAACCTTGTATTTATTCATACCAAGGGTGGCAAATTGAAGTTATTTAAAATGGTTTCTAGAAATCCCCATCATCCACTCTAAAGTGGATTCACCTTTCTGTCCTTGCAATTATAATTGCAAGATTATTATATCAGTCCTTTAATTATCTTCAGTTTTAACCCTTGCATTGTTTGAAGTAATCAGTATTTTTAATATATTTATAAATGCAACCACACATAGGTCATGTAGTATTTTATGGTATTGACTTCACAGGACACAAGTAGCTGGATTTATGGCTGCATGAACACTAATTCATCAATGTGGTGAGTATGAACAGTCTCTGTTCTTTATTCAGATGGGTTTTGTGAGACTGTGTTTGAATTTAAAGCATATAAATTGTCCTTGGTAGGAAGAGATTGGGAAGTAAAATTGCTATTGTAAATAATTCATGCTTTCTATATCACCAGAAAAGCAGGAAAGAATAGCTTTTCTCAAAATAGGTGATAATCTTCTTCATGGAGCTGTATTTTTGACCTTCATAGCAAGAGCTGGAGAGGGACCTTTCACTAGGGCTTGAGGTGACAGAACAAGGGGCAGTGGCTTTGAACTGCCAGGACAGGATTAGATTGGATATTGGGGAGAAGTTGGAGCCACTCCCCCGTAGAGGTNCCAGGACAGGATTAGACTGGATACTGGGGAGAAGTTGGAGCCACTCCCCCGTAGAGGTTGTGGATGTCCCATCCCTGGAGATGTTCCAGGCCAGGTTGGATGGGGTCCTGAGTAACTTGGTCTAGCAGAGGGTGTCCCTGCCCATGGCAGAGCTGGTGGAACTAGATGGTTTTTAATGTTTTTTCAACCCAAACCACTCTGTCATTCTGTTTCTTTAGAATCCTGTGACAAAAGACATCAAATGTCACACAGAGCCTTCAAAAGAGTGGATTAAAGCATCTCTTTTTTCTGAGTTCAAAATTGCTGCTGTCATATGAAAAATATTTAGAAGAGTGGGTGGTTTAGTGGTTATTTGTTATGACAGTCATTACAAAATAGACTTAAGACATTGTCTTAGCTTACATTTGTAAAATAAACTGAAACTAAATTCAATCTACGCTGCAAGTTAAGGAAAGCTTCCAGGCAAACTTGAATTAGCAGAGTATTTATCTGTTGTGGGATCACTGAGGTGTACAGCCAGAGTCTTGCCTCCAGCAGATAGCCAGATGTCACAATTACTTTTCCTGAGCCATGAACTGGGCTGTTACTCCTTTGTATAACCTTTGATCAGCATGAAGTGCACGTTAGCCTAGTTCAGGACTGCTCCTTAAACCTCATCTATTAGTAGTGGGTTTGCTGTGGCCTGTGTCCTAAGGTCATGAACATTAGTTAGAGAAACAGCAGCATTCCAAAAAATCAAAACTTGAAGTGACCAAATGGATGTGTTACAGTTCAATGTGTGAACACATTTTAGAACTGTTGCAAACTCTTTAACAGCTAACAAAATTTTTTATTTATATAGTATATTTTAGATATTTCCATAGGAAAATTTGTGCTTTTGATGTTTAATAGATGCTAATAAAACAGCATGATAACTCAATTCTAGTGCAGTTTTAGCTCATGAAAGGTTTTCATTTTGTGTCTGAAGCTGCCTGGCTGACATGTGCTGCAGGTCTTCTGTATGAGAGACTTGGAGCTTTGCTTGGCTTGGTTTTGCACAAACAAGATTTGCACTATCTGCAGTTACCATAGTTTGATAAATTACTGTGGTAGCAGTATCCCCAAATTTCTTCTCTATTTAAAATGTAAATTCAGAGAGAGAGAGAGAAGCTGCTATATTAATCCACTGCCATAATGCTGGGCCTGCATAATAAATGCGCTCATCCTTTAATGTGCATGAATTTTTACAGCCTGGAAGCTGCTGATTTATCCTGGAAAGCAGAATTACTTCCAACCACCAAGGTAAGTGTGTACCTAACTTGTAGGAGGGAGAGGTGCTACAGGGGGTGGTTGCAAGTCGTAGGGGAAGGAGCTGTTCTGTTTGGAACATTGGAACAGGTTGTATTCCACAGGAAGAGGGTACAAAAGGTGGACAGCTAGGAACTGGCAAGGGGCAAGCTAAGGGCCATGTTCAGTAATGACTTCTCTCTTTCTCTCTTTCTCTCTTTCTCTCTTTCTCTCTTTCTCTCTTTCTCTCTTTCTCTCTTTCTCTCTTTCTCTCTCTCTTTCTCTCTTTCTCTCTCTTTCTCTCTTTCTCTCTCTTTCTCTCTTTCTTTTCACTTTTTTCCTCCCTTTTTAAGGTTGTAATGCTGAAACTTCTGGACTATCCTTCCTTGTCCCACATTGTCATTCAGGTGCCACCTGCAGCTGGCAATAAGGTAAAAAAATACAATATTCATAAATTGCTTGCTTAGTGTATTCATAACTTTCAGGTGCTATGGCAAGAGGAAAAGGAAATATATTAAATATGTGCTGAGTTGCTTTGAGGAACTTTAGACCCACACTGTAGTGTGGTTTGAAAGTAGCTTCTGTAAGCTCAGGAACACTTTGACAAAATACCAAACAATGAGGCATGAATAACACTTGAAACATGTACAAAGCCACAGTTCTCAAACCACTTCTTAGAGTTCTTGTTGGAGGTTCTAGTGGTAATCTTCCTTGTTTTTCTTGATACTCTGATTGTTTTCCTGAATGTTCATGCCTTTGAACAGTCATTTCTTACCCAGGTTAGCAGAGAATATAGATAATTGAAGGCACCACACCAGGTTTCTGGGAAGCATAGGTCAGATGGCTCTGCAAGCTCTTAAACCACAAATGATATAGCAGACTGAGCTGTGTAGAGTTTAACACTTTGAATCTCACAAATGAGATGGATATCTTTGCATCAAGGGCTCTCAGGATCCCACTAAGAGGGACATTTGAGGGCTTAGTGTGTTACCATTTGGATCTGGCAAACCTTTCCAGTTAGTCCTGGAAAAGACAGAATACTGAGTTGGAATTTCCAGTCTAATCAGATCTGACATTGCTTTCTGTGGCACAAATACAGTCTCTGAGTCTGTGGTATAATAATCCATGATCCAAGAAATTATTCACAGTACAAGTGAGTGTGATGTTCTTCTCTGAGTATATCTTCAGACAGTTGTGACAGAGGCATCTTGCAGTGAAATTAATAATGCACAATGTTCAGGGTAAGCAAAGATAGAGGAGAGTTCACTTGGGAAATGTAATTTGGCAAGTACAGAGGCTTTCTAGAGTTGTGCTTGGTTTAGATCTGTTTTTAATATCCTCAATTGCAGTATACTTTGGGCTGTGAATTCTTCAAAGAGGATTCCAGAACAGTACAGCTCCCTGTAACACATCTTTTTTCATTTGGTAAGTATAGAATATTGCTTTTGGAAAAAATGGAAAACTAATATAGTTAACCTTTGGATAATAAATTTACCTAAAAATGTCAGATCAGGAATTTTTTAAGGTTTGTTTTTAACTAGAGCTAACACTGCTTTTGTTAGTAAAAAAGAAATAAGAAATGTGGGGGTTTAGACTAACAGATATGAAATATGTAATTCTCCTGGAAAAGAAATAATCTGAAAATGTAGTGAGTGCTCAGATGATTTTATCTAATAAGTGAAAATACTACGTCCTTTACAGGGCTTTCTTCAAGCAAAATTCTATTGAATTCAACAGGATTATTTTACAACGTACAGCTCCAGCACTTCAACCAAGTAAGAATGCTGTTTTAAGTTTTTAAGGGAGTGTAACCACTGTTTGTCTGGAGAAACGAGAGTGACTTCTATTTTTTTGTGTTCTAGATATATCAAGCTTTCAAAATTTATGTAGACAGCCACTGCCAGTCACTCAAAGGTAAATAGAAGTCTTCTAAAGTATGAATTTATAAAAGAAATTGTTGAAAATCTATAGAAACTAAAGTCTTCTCATGCAGTGGAGTTCAGGCAATACTGTTAGAATCTGTTCAAATGTGTCTGCTAATGTCTCTCACTTCTCCCTTTAAGAAGGATGGATCAACAAAAATGAGGAATTAGTCCTTTAAAGATTGTTTTTCTTACTTCCCAGCAAAGGGAAATTGAATTTCTGTCAGGATTCTGCCTTATATTGTAAGTGTTTCTTGAGAAAAGCACATTTGGCTAGGATTTTTATTTGCTGATAACAGGACTCAAATTTGAATGTTGAGCTACATAAGCTTAAACAGGATGGGTCACTAAAGGACCCTGTTTCAAAAAAAGGAAGTGATGGATTTTGTTAGACTGAGGTTTTGTTTCATATTGAAAAGCAAAACTCTTCTCATAACTGTTCTTCCTTTAAACATTGATGTCTCACTGTCTTGTCCTGTAACAGCCTGAGTTTAAAAATGTCATTTTTTGTTTGCTGCTAACTGCTCTGATCTGCATTGCAATGACAACTGCAATGTAACTGCAAGCCTAGTGATTCTGTGTAGTGATCTGTTTTACACCTTTGTTTTACTGCCCCTGTAGTTTTTAGAGACAGTTGGCACATCTGGTTCTTAGTTAAGGTTATGTTTTTTAATGCTGTTCCATTTCAGAAAGAAAACCTGGTGTTTACAGACTTCATATCCCCTGGTCATATGAAGACTCAATAACTGTAGCGAAGTAAGGACTTTACAATTAATAACTTCTTGATATGTTTTTTGAAGAATATTTACATCCTGTTGTGGTAGTATTTCTGATGTGAGACAGTTTCTCCAGTCTTAAGTGTTTGGCTTCTGCATCTTTTCTTCATTTACCTTTCTGCCCTTGTTGACAAAGTTGTTTTGACTTTTTCTAGAATAAGAATACCTACTAATCATTTGTTTGCTGGTTCTCACTAATTTTCTTGAAAAAGAAGTCAGATATGCTGATCTGAAAGTCTCAGGATAATCACTGACCCCCTCAGGAGTGGAGAACAGTGGCTGCTCTGGGTGCTGGTTTCCTCCTGGAAGCCAGGGTTTGGATTACACAGCAGCCCTATGTTTGCTTCAGCAGCATAGTCCTGCCCAAGTCAAATGATACAGCTTGAAATATTTTTGTCACTTAGGAAGTTGAACAACCTGACTGTATTTTAGATGGTAAGAAAACTGTATTTCTAGTTTATTTTAGAAGGCTTAAGGATATCTCACAATTTCCAAGCCCCTGTGTTTCCCAGCAGCATAATACTTGCAGGAAACTGAATTGCATCTTTGAGGATGTGTTCTTCCCATTCCTGGCACTCAGCATATTTGCATGCTCTGTGAGGCAGTGTGTTCACTGAACTTGTTTGCTTTCCTCAGTGCCATGTCCCTCGATGGCTCAGAGGAGAGGGAATTGAGGATGTTATGTGACAGGATAAACAAGTTCCTTACACCAGTTTGCTTCCAGCTTGTGGTGCCACTTGGTGTAGTAGATCTGCTTTGTGTGCACTTGTTGAAGACTGAGACACTTTTGCTTTTTCTGCCTAGTTATAAGGACAGCAGTGACCATGTAAGTTGCTGTTTCAGAGTTCCATCTCTTGCTGAGATTTCTGCCAAACTGCACATTGCTCAGCCTCACAACGACAGCAGCCTTCCAGAGTTAAACATCTACTCCTCCCCAGACTGTCAGTATGAAGTGAGTACAGTAGTTTTATTTTATAGCTAGTTTGCATTGCTGGATAATTTTTGCATAATTCAGTCTTTTAAACCATAGCTAATTAATCTCAATAAATGCTAAGCAAATCTAAAGGTGGGCTGCTTGGCCTTTTTGGCATGTACTATGTGTTACAAGTATTTTGCAGCAGCTGGATTAGTGCTGAAAGTTGGACTCTAAAACTTTAAAGCATTTGCTTTTAATTGTCAATAGTAAGGTGGTGCACATTTTAGCTGTGGGATTGCTGTATGCTAAAACTTAAGTTTCCTTCTTGAAAATTAAAGTATTTTCTACTTAAGCTTACCATTTTATGAAACACTTTTTTTTTTTTCAAGGTAATTCTGAAGACATCACTTCTACAGGTTCTTGGGCAAGTAAGAAAACCTAATACTGAATTGTTTTTTTAATGTCAGTAGCATCTATAGAAAATTTTACTTCCTCCCTTCCTTACTGTGGCACTTGAGATTCCTCCTTGATGCCAAGAGGAGCCCTATTCAGTGATCATTTTGTAACTTTGTCCCTTGGCAAGGATCCTTCCCAGATCAATGTCAGGCCCTGGTCCTTAGAGGAGCAGAAAAGCTCTCTAGCTCTAAAGAGCTGCTGTAAATGTGGAGCATGTGGCTTTGTGGTGAGCTCAGTATCTGTAGGTCATTTTAACTTTCTTGCCTGATGAGTCAGTGGTGTTAAAACTTTAAAATACATTTTGAATCAATTATGTTGGGGGGAAAAGTCTAAGGAGGTCCATATGCTCCTTTCCAACAAATCTTCTTTGGTTATCAATGAAGATTACATTGGAAATATGGGGATCAGTAAAAATAGGCTGGCCATCTGCAGTTCCCTGGATCTAAAGAGTAATTAATTTGCAAGCACCTAAGTGTAGTGCTGGAATAAAACTGGCAAAGTTCTCTGTGTGAATGTATGCATTTAAAGCAAAGGTTTTTCATTTTGTTGTTGTTTTATGAGAATTTTTAGGCTATTGGTATATTAATCATGACTTGGGAGAGTGGAAGCCAATTAATACATGCATATAATTGCTTCCAAAAGTTCTTTGCCTAAAAGCATATATAACTATATGCAGATTTTGCTTGGAAAGTGGCCTTTAAATTCTTTTAAACTTACTTTACTGAGGTGTGATACTTGATTTTTTTCATACTTGTCTTGACTGGAAAAAAGCCTCATTTGTTTCTAATTTGATCACTTATCCAAACCTGTTTCTTTAGCTGCTTATGAGAGATTTTAGTATTTCCCATCTATAACATTAATACTATTGGAGATTATCAAATATGCATTAAAATGAGAAACTGGATCTTTAAAGAAAGATTTTCTTATCTCATTATCATTCTGGCTTCATGATAATATTTGTGTATGTGTTTTTAAAATATATTTTTATAGATAGAAGTGAAGTTATCCCTTTGTCCTTGTCTTTCAGATAGTAAGGTTCCATGCTGGTGCATTCCCAGTCTATATTGTTTCTAATATTCTTCTTACTTATGGAGGACAACTGAGCACATTGAGATCAACAGGTAGCTTTCTAAAAATCTGCATATTTTTCTCTGTCACAAATGTTTTTAGAGAAATTGCTTATCAAATTTACTGATGAAAGACTAGATGTGAATTTTTTAAGCTAAATATCATTCACCTTATGGAAATACTTGGATCTGTGCTCTTCATTTTCCTTTTTTCTTGGCTGGTAGTTCAAGGTTGTGTTGTAGCAAAATATTTCCTCATTATTTTCAATTGCAGTGCCTTCTCTGTGAAATATTGGTGTTGCACAGGAGCAGAATTACCAGAAGTCCACTTAAAAATACATGTAAAAGATTAAAATACATTGTTCATGTGCAGAAAACACTATTTCTTGCAGGAAGATGAAGATGATTTGCATAACAGCTTTGAGCCATGTCTTCAGACAGGATGTGTTTTTATTAGAATTCAGGGGGTGTTTGTAACAAACTCCATAATGTCTCTAGAAGCTCATGTGCCATATTAATGTGGGTGAGCCAGTGGAGAAGGGCCTTGGTGGTGAAGTATTCAGCCTTGCAGTACTCTTACAAGACATGGTTATCTTGTTTTCAAGTCAAGTCACCATTGTCTGGATTTATATTTTGTTGTGGATGATGTTTGTTAAAGTTCATGACGTGACAGTAACTACAGCTGCTCTCTGTTCTTGATTCTAGGCCAGTGCTCAGACTTCTCCCTTGAACTAGTTAGGACAGCAAAGCCCTACAAAGTAGAACCTCTTATAAGCATTGTTGTGTTTCTGCAGGGGTGAGTTTGCATCATTTGTTTGTTTAAAGCAGGTTCCAAAGCAGAAGTTTCAGTAGAACTGTTGCTGGGGAGGAATATTATTTTATCTGTAGTCACTGTAAACACCTGACTGTTATTTTGCTTGAAAGACTGTAATAGAAGGAATAGTTGATAGATATCTAACTGTAAGAGCAAATGGAAGTGATAAATAATACTGCTTTCATGTTTTTGGCAGGTTTAACTGGTTTAGAGAGATTTGGGAATCACTGTCACTGCCAGAGGTGGATGCTGCTGTACTGAGTAGTCAGGATGCATGGTTCCCCCTTGTGTCCCTGATTCTATTTCTTTTTGGGACAGGCATTGCCTACTGGAGTGGAGTTTTTTTCTCTACATCTCTGAGGCTCTTCTCTTCATTATGGTTAACTCTGATTAGGTAAAACAATATGATACTATACAATAATGCTCTTCTAGATGACTTTGACCCTGACAATTGTGGGGTTTTTTTGTTTGCTTGCTTCTGTGTGAATGTTTGGGCAAGATTGAATTCTGGGCAGATTGAATTTATACATGATTTTAGACATCTGGGTTTGAAAGCAAGCAGAAATTGATGTCTGGGAAGAAGTACAACAGGAGTTTTCTTTCTGGTTTTTATTTTTTAGACCTACCGAACTTCAAAAAGATAAGTTGATCACACCCAGAAGACTCTGTGGGATGATATCTCTTGCTTTGGTTAGCTGGACCACTTGTGGTGCATTTGCTGTACTCATTATTTATCTTCAATACTTGTTCAAGGTACTGAAAGGCTAAACATTTTGTAACTGAATTGAATATTTTAGGTGCTTTGAATCAACCCCAGGTTAAAAGCAAAAATCCAAATTATCCTTTTTCATACATAAAAGAAATGTTATTATTCACATGCTTGAAATAGGTGTTTCTAATTTACCAGTGTCATAATCTTGTAATTTGTAGAATCCTTCTTCTTTTGTTAATGCTTTTTACAAAGAAATGTGTGGTCCCATGTGCCCACTACAACAATGCAGATAATTGAAAATTTTAACTTTTATCTAGGCAATATCATAAAAACAAAGACTAATAGCTTCCTTGAAGAGGGAGGAGTCCTCAATTTCTTCTCCTATACTACAGCTTTTGTGTGAAGAATCCTTACTAAACAAGCAACTGCTTGTCTTACAGGTTGTAAAACTGCATGTGACTGTAAGAGCAGAGCAACACATGCACAACAGGGTGAGTCTGTTTCCTCTTTCTGTTCCAAACCGTGGCCAAATATTGTCTGGCAAACTTCTGCCTTGGTGCTCTGAGGTACCTTGTGCTGCAGTGACTGGGTAGCTGTAGTTCACTTGCTGCATGTATGGTGTGAAGGAGCAGCCAGGCCATATTTGGTTTCGTGCAGTGTGAACTTCATTTTCTGGGTTACTTTAAGGTATAGGATCAAAGATGTAAGCAGATGTGGATAACAGCATATGATAATTACCTGCTCTTTTTTGCAAACATAGAACAAAGCAGTCTGACAGAAAAAGTTGTTGGAAGTTTTCTTAGGGTTTCTTTGAGTGGATTTTTTTGTGTGTTTCGTTGAAAATCATCTCCTTTCATCTCCATATAATTTTTTGTTTAATTTTTGAGGGTCTTTTCTGACATTGGAAGTTAGTATCTGCCACCTCATTCATTTATCTTTGCTATTTATTCCTACAGGTCATATTTCACTCCCAGTTGCATTACTTCCTATATCTTTCCTGTGAATGATCATCTGTGATTTTTCACCCCCATGCTTTATTACTCTTTTTATTATGTTCTTCCCCCTTCCACGAACTCCTTTTCATTTCAGTGGTATCAGGGCATCTACACTCTCCATTCTTTTCTTCCATAGACATATAAACTACTAGTGTATGAGAAATTTCTGCTTAAATTTAGATACTTTAAAATTGAACTATTGAACTTTGCTTTTGATGTCTTTTTGAGGCAGAAATTGCAGATTTTCTTCCTAAATCACAGCTAGTGTGATAATGTTAGGATATTTTTCCCCTCCTCTTTCTGCAGCGTGGGTTCTTGCAAGCCTGTGCACGTTTTTGTGACTTCTGTTTTTCATTTCCAGGATTCAGGCCACTCAAAAGAAACTTCACAGAACTCCAGTACACACACAGTCAAAGCCCAGAGTTCAGTGGACAGCATTCCAGAAGCAACACAGTCTCATTCCTACAGTAAAACACATGCTGAAGCTGTGAGCAGTCTTAAGATGCACATTACAATCCTTCATTTATTCACGTGGATTGTGCTGCTCAACTTGCCATCTTTAATTTATTGGTTAAAAAATCTCAGGTAAATTCTTAAATTGACACTAAGGTGGAAAAAAGTTACAGGAACCTTTGAAGATAATAAAAATTATAAATGTTTGATTCTTTACATTATTAGTTACCTTACAGCTTTAAAGACATCTGCTAATTATTGTTGTTTATCTTATCTGGTTTGTATTGTGGTGTAAATAGGTGTTAAATGAATCAGTGATGTGTTGAAGAAAGTAATATTTCAGAAAGGATTTAAAATCAGGCTGGGATGCCATATAGATTTCATGTGTATTTTTTGTATCAGCACATGGATATTATTTGGCACCCTAGTTTAGATGTGATGTACTTTTTAAACCATTTCTTTGCAGGTACAGTGTTAGACTTGATCCTGATCCCTGTAGATCCACAGCTATTATCCTTGTGTGCATTTTAGAAATTCTAATGAATTCAAGTACTTCTGAAGTGAAATCAAGGTACTGTAGCCCAATCTCTAGTTTTGCTTTCCTGCTTCTTTGTGAATTATCATTTGTGTGGTAAAACTTAATTTATGCTGTAATTGTTCAGCCTGTGTGTTCATGAACTCATATGATTAAGTACAAAAGATAAGCTAAAATGTGTGCAAAGCACCTCTGGTTCAGCTAAGAGGAAAAAATCCCCTGTATTTGCCACCTGGAAATAAATTAAGTCTGTGCTATCGGAGCAATTGGCTGCGTAACAACTTCTTGAAATGTGACTTTTTAACTCACAATTCATTGAATCCTTTCAAGTGTCACTGAATCCAGATGCATTGAACAATTATTGTCAGACAGTTATAAGGGAAAGGGAATTCTAAAGGATCATAGTTATGCTCTTGTAGCTCCCCTTATGGGAGTAGAAAGATAAAGTTCTCTACTGGATTAAGAATTTCTGATAATTTGGTTTTGCTGATATAATATTTCTTGTTAAGATATGAAATTAGTCAATGCCTCATGAATGACAATCAGTAATAACAAATGTCATTTATCCTCTTTACCAGTACCTGCTATCTCAAGGCATCTAAACCATTAAGTCTTCTATGTTACAGAGAACAAATTTCTAAATTAATATAATACTTTTAATGACATTAACCTTTTTGAATAATATCTCTTGCTTATGCATCAGTTTTTATGGCCTACCAGACCTAGTTGGTCAGTTTTAAAGATTAACAAAGCCTTGAAATGTCAATTATTTTGCAAAGGAAAGTGAAATACGGCATTTGCATACTTTCTGCCTATCTGGCTACAAAATGATAATTTTTTTTTCTTTGTATTCTTACAGTAAACTCTTGAAGATTGCAGCCAAAGTTCCACTCCCTTTGTCTGTTGCAATGCTGGCCTTCGGACGAATGCATTTATACAGAGTCCCACACTTTGTAACCTTTTCTCTTTTTCTACATGTGCTGTGCTGTTTTGTGTAATGTTCATTCTGTATAGGACATATGTAGGACAATGCACCCTAGAAACTTAACACTGGAGATGGGAAAAATTGCAACACAGAAATGCCTAAATTAATATAATCAGTAGTTTACATTATGTGGAGAAAAGGACAGAACTGTGAATACTTCACAAAAAATTCATGGTTTTATTCATGTTGCTTAGAAAACTTTTCCTGGTGTTTATTTCATGTCTCCAAAAATAAGAGTGATGTAACTGTGTATAAGCACATGAGTCATATCAGTGCAATATCTCAATACTCTGCCTTGTAGACACTTTGGTATTTCACTGTACTGCTTTGTGAAAACAGACTTTTTTTTACTCACTGTGCCATGCAGTGTCTGTGTTCTGAACTTGCATCTCTTGCAGGTCTAAAGTATGCTGGTTAAAACACAATACATTTCAAGCACACTGTGACTATCACAAAACCACACAGCCAAGTATACTTTGAATTATTTTCTGTTACATTCAAAAGCTGCCACATTTGTGTCTAGACAAACTAGAATGTACTGCTTATATAGAACTGTTACTTCTATCAAATCATTTGTTCAATCAGTGTGAGTTGAACATTTGTGAGATTATTGCAAGTCTTACACATTTTACTTTTTGTGAGAGTGAGAAAACAACAGTATTCTATGTAGCTTTCTATTCAGGAAGGATACTAGCAGATTCATAAACAATTTGCTGTAATGTTGTTTTAAAACATTGTCAGTTTTCTCTGGAATTTTGAAATTAATCCTTGGACTTTGTCCATATGTAGAAGCTAGCAAACATTGAGATATGGTGTGAGTTAACAGTGCTGTTGCTGCACTCTTTCTAAGTAGACAAGGCAAGCTTTTTTCCTGTTGTAAACAGAGAATCAGCCATCTCCTAATAAATGCCAATACATCAAATCAATATGGAATAGTTACAACCCTGCAAACTCCTGTCCTGCCATACAGTGCTAACTTCTGCATGTGGGCAAACTCAGTGGGAAATACTGACCGTAATTATTAGCTCTGTATGAATTTTATCTTAGTGCCTAGATGCTACAGTGACTGCCATTTATAATAAAGCCTACAATAGCTATGTGTAAGGAATTCTCTCCCCTGGGCATGTTTGTTCCTTCTGTTTTGCCAACAGAAGAAATCTCAGCAGTCTTTAGGTTTAAATGATGTATTGATTCAGTGTAGAGATGAGCTTACTACTGCTTCTGTGTTAGCTGTCTCTGCTGTGTCTCAGATACCTGTTGCCTTCATCTGGAAATACTAGACCAGCTCAATCATCTAATAGGAATACCAAGAGGAAATGTGCTGCTCACAGTCAGTCAAGTGTACTCTTGATATGCAGTAGTACAGCCAGCCTGACCCATTAATTCCATCATATCTTAATAATCTTGCCTAAAGTGCCTCAGTTATTTCTAACGTGTTGTTAGGGTCAATTCCTTTGAGCTGGCTGGAAAGACTCAATTCACACAGTGACTTTCCAAAATGAAGGACAAACGTGAAGAAAGCCATGTGTGTTTTGTTTGCTTATATCCAAGTCAGCAGTTCAAGTTACTAGTAAGGCATTAAAAGTGCTGTAACTGAGTAAGGGTATTGTAGTTAGCCAAGCCACTGTCACTGTTATCAGTAATCTATGTGCTGGTATTCTAGTCTTACCCTTTTTAAAACAGAAGGTTAGATTATATATAGTGTTTGTAAATCAGCAAAGTTATTTGAATGGATTATATCTTGGTATTTTCTAATCAAATGTGTGCTACAGTATATGTATATAAGATAATTTGTGTGACTTAATATACTTGTAGCTAAATGCAGCAGTTGGTTTAACTAGAAATTGCTGTTCAGACATAGAAGAATAGAGTTATACTGGCAAATGGCTGTGGATGAAAGATGGTGGCAGAACTGCATGAGGGCTGGCAAAGGGCTGTGGAATGTGCAGGTCTGATCTCTGTGGAAGATAGTTTTCCTGGACTTTCATGGTCCATTTGGCTTACGACTCTATTTTACTCCTGATTTTGTTTTGCCACCTTAACAGGCTCTTTCTGCATGAATAGATTTGTTGGAACTGTTGGAAATGAAACAGACTGGATATTTAGTATCATTGATAGCTGTCAAAATATGCCATAAAGTGAAACCTACGGAATTACAGCAGCATAGGATAACACCAGGAGTTTTTTTTCATTTAATGATTTTTTTTTTTAGCTGGAGTTCTATTGATGATTGTTAGCACTCTTCATAAAGTGGGTTCTGGTAGGTTGTGTATATTCCTGCCTGGTTTTCAATTTGGAGGTAGGAATAGGTATAATCCCGAGTCTGAGATCCCAAATGACAAGAGTCTTTCACATCTCCCTCAACACTCCCTCTTCTCAGAGGTGGTTTACTTTACTGGGGAAAGGAGGGGAAGTCTTCCTCCTGTTTTGAATTTCAATGCATTGTGTGCCATTTCTAGATTTAAACTGTTGTCAGGGATGTGCATCTGGATTGTGCAGCGATTGTGGACTGGACAACTTCAGCTGTTCGTTGGATTAAGAATCTAATCCCAATTAGATTTGCCATGTACTCAATGGATGGTAATAGGATTAGAACAAGTCTTAGAATTCATCCCATTCTAAAAGAGGATGAATTATCCCACTTGTCACTCTGAAAAGGATTAGATTTTTGTAACAGTGCCAGATTGTTTTTCAGGTAAAATACAATGATTGTTTGATGTTACTTTTGGACCAGAAGCTTCTGTTAGGTGAATCTGTAGTTCTGCCACTGTTCACAGTTATCATTTCAGCAGAAACATAGGATAACCCAATATATATATACTGTTAATTGCATATTTAAGGAGATGCAAATATTACTGGAATGTCCTTTATTATGAGTGGGCTGCATTTATAAAACAGCTTGGGGCAAATACATTATAATGTCTCTTACTACCTTTAATTATATTAAAATTCCACTTTATTCTTCCAGTTTTAGATTATCTAGACTATGTGGGAGAGGGAGATCAAGGCACAAATTCTAAGAGCTTAGACCTCAGGATGCATTCAAAATAAGAACTATTTATGTGGATCTAATAATTTTTTTATAAGCTACCAGAAACAGAATGAGGAAACAGGGTAAGAACTTAAAATACTAAATACTGCTAACTTTGGGTACAGCAGAATCTTTCTTCGACAGGGAGAAATTTAATGAGAAGTCTTTAGTGATAGCTGAATACCCTGAAATCAACTGTTGAAGTCTGTGATCTTTTCTGTTTGATGTCATCAAACATGTTCCTCACAGTCTCATCCTTCTGCTATGACACGTGTAGCTAACACTTCATAGAAAGTCTCTGTGTGCCTGATAAGGAAAAACTCACATCTTCACTGGAATTACCAAATGTACCTTGGAACTGTGTCAATTAATCTTGTCCCAAGCTAATCTTTCCAGTTGTGAACTAAAAGTTGGTTGCAGTATGTCACATAGCAGCATCCTGTTGAAAGAGGATTGGTTTGGGGGGTTTTGTTGGGAGGTTTCTTTGTATGTTTTATTTCCAAGAAACCCACAGTAACTGGAATTTAAGTTAATATTATCTCTGACGTTTAGAGTTCTGCCCTGATTTTGGTTTGGAGTGAGCTAAGTCCTGTAGCAAATTATCTCTTAATATTAATTTGCTACGTTTCAAAACAAATAGATGACTAATGACAAAACCCTAAGCAGTGCAGTAGCAATACATTGTAGAAGGCATAGAGACTGCTGGTATGTCTAAGTGAATTTTCCATTTATAACCTCATTGGGCTAACTTTAAAGTCAGTGATCAATAAAATAAAACATACTGACATTTAACCTCAAAAGCATTGCATATGTCAGCGTTTGATACATCTCATTTTCCATGTGTTTGCCAGTAACAAGTGATGAACTCACTTGGTGTTCTTCTGAAATCTGATATATCTGATACATCTGACAGCACAGAATGAAGTCCATTATGTAGCCATTAATAAATGTAAACATTTGAGAAACTTTTCATTTGAATCAAGTTTATTTCAATGCAGGATTGAGTGTGTTTAGACTTTTGTTGTATTTATACTGAGATAAAACCAGCCTTTTACTGACCTTTAATACTCTGAGCTATGAAAATGTTTTTGGAAGTGGTTGTAGAGTCTGTACAGAATTGTGCTGCTGTTCTAAGTCACTCAGCTACTAGAAAATTGTTAGTTGTAAAGTAGACTGAGTTCTTAATGCTTATTTTCCATTTAATGTTTAATGGTGAATGTTACTCACTTAATTTACAGCTTTGACATTTTGCATCTCTTTTTTTTTCTGGGAGATGATCAGTCTAGCTTTTGTAAGCATTTAGCACTGTACTGTAAGATGTAAAATTTTCACCACTGTTCCTTCAGGGGAGACATAGTTTTGTCACCAAAGCTACATACTGCTGTTGTATAGCCTCTAGGAAATGCGTGACAATGAAGAACAATACAAAACTAATCCATTTTTTTTATTTTAAAGTACAATTTATACCTTTTTTTTAGAACCAGAACTTTAAACTAGAATATTAGAATCCATAAAGTCTTCAAAAATTTGAAAAGCTTTTGCAAAGACTATGCTTTCTGATGTCTATTTTTATTTATGGAAGAATGTGTTCAAAGCTTGTAGTCAGCTCATCTATCCTCAAACTCAAGTAAAAAGTATACACTTTGTCTTATTAATAGACATTGCTGCTTTTAAAAATGATTTTTAAGCATTTAGAGAGAAAACTCAGTAGCTCTTACTTAAGCATATCTGCCCAGCCCTCAATTTTTCAGGTGTCTAAGCACATAACTGCCTCAAATATGTGCTTATTGCCTTGTAGGATGAAAACCTGAGCTGTGATATTTTGACTTTAATTTTCTTAATTTGGACTTTAATTTTCTTAAGATTAAGGTTTCTTTTTGCACTCTTAAATGTAGACAGATTTTGCTACTCATGCTGTCACAAGCAAACCCTGTAAGCATGGATTCTCTGCAGTTACTGGCAGGCTGTGCTCTGGATTCTGCAGAACTGTGTGGTGTCAGAGCTGAGTTTTGTCTCTAAAAACCAGGAGTGGTGAACATCATCATATTTGTTATTTGTGGCACATCATTGCAGTTCCCTTTGGTTTGCAGTGTCCCTGCCCTGTAGTGCCAAGCAGGATGTTCCCAGAACAGTGGGGACTGGGAGTGGAGGAAGTGCAGCAGCTGTGTCCCATAGACATGTTCTGTTTGTTGAAATACCAGCCAAGACTATTTCCCCGCTCCAACTTAAATAATTTCAGGGTATATCTAAGTATCAAATGTGCAAGTGTGTTGATATTTATTTTTACAAAAGGCTAAGTGCACTATTTTGGGATCAATTCAGGCTTCAGTATTTTCCACGTGCTTCACTTTGAGTTTGGAAACAGGATTTGAGACTGCAGCACCTGACAGCTGGAATACTTTACAGAAGTCTGCAGGTAGTAGACAGGACACATTTAATTAGAGTGCCAGACCAAAACTGAAATGTGAAAATCCTCACTGTGACTTTAAATTTGTAGCTTTCTAGAGAAGAAAAAAAACCAATATGTATATACTGTGCCTTAAACCAGTAGATGAATACACTCTAACTGTAGCCTGTGGACTTCCCTAGCCTTATATTTGATTTTTGAAGTTGACCAAAAATGTTTGTGTGGATCATACTGAAACTTGATTTGGAGAAAATGCTTTAAAAAATGTTGACCCCATTTTACACTTAAAAAATGAAGGTTTATGACAAGTACAGCATATTTTTTGTTTGGAATCACACCAACCAAAGTCAGAAGGTTTTAGCTGACCTGAATTTTTCGAGCCTTTCTGTTGTGACCAAAAGAAAAGTAAGGAAGGAAAACTAGTTGCAGATACCTGTCTCAGCTTTGAAGTCTGTGTGTCAAATTATTTTTAAACATTTTAATGTTTAGTCCTCAAAAATAAATTGTAGTTTAAGCGAGATACTGTATTTAAGCCATTGAATAGCAAAATCTTCACCAGTGTGAGAAGAAAACTAGACAGGGGCAGGGCTGATTGTTTGTGTTAAGGCTCCAGAAGTTTCGAATAATAAATTTAACTTTTTAGGAAAAATATTCACATGTAAATCCCTGAAAATTCACATGTAGATTCTCTTTTTTTGGAGGGGAAAAAAAACCAAAAACAAACTATACTTTTTTTTTCTGGTTCATTAAAGAAAACTAGAAATACTTAAGATCTTAAAATCTTGTTTTAATGTAATAAAAGGATTTGTTATGTATATTTTTTAATACAGACTTCAGGAAAAGTCACTGCTGGCTTTTCTTATTTGTCTCTAGAGGATTCTTTGTGTGTTTTGAACAAACCCTCCAAATTCTGACTTCCCCCCTCCCACATTAGCATCACATAGCACTGAACCTTGGAAAGTGATGCCATCTCACAGTTTACTGTTGTACTGTGGCTATTTAGACTTGCACATAAATGACTGCACGTCAGCTGCTCACAGAGCTGGCTTGAAGCAATAAACAGCAAAATTACAAAAAACTTCCTTTCACTGAGCACCAGCTTCAGTCTGGGTGCCACAGTGCTGCTGCTGCTGTGGCACAACATGGAACATGCAGTCTCCATGTCTTCCCTGCTGCTTCCTTCAGTGTGCTGGCTTAGAACTTCTGAAAGTCATTTCAGTCACCTCACTTTTTATTTTGTGATGATGTTTCAGCAGTCCTGGCCATTGGTGGTTTTCTAGCCACTGGAATACTCTACTATTGAATCTGCTGAGAAGGTAGAATTACCTTTAAGGCCTTTGTGTATTGTGATAACTCAAGAAAAACTCTGTGATTCCCCGCTGACCTTTTGGTTTTTTCAAGCACAAAGAATAATGTTGGCCAAAATACCTGGTTTGGGTGATTAGTGGGGAGGGAAGGATTTGTTGGTTGTAAAAGGACTTAAAACTTTGAAGAAAACATGTAGTTTTGGGGAAAATCTTACCACTTTTTGAGCAATCTGTCTTAGAATTTTTAAGTCTTCCTCTGTTTTCAGTTCTTATGTAGCTACTGATGGTGTACATGGAACTCACTCTTAATATTTACAGGTTTTAGAGATGTTGGCAGGGTCTTACCTATAAATGCTTGAGTAATGCTATAGCAAATTATTGTGCTTATAAAATGTTTATAGCTAAGTTCTTACAGATCATGCCATGTATCATAAACTTCAGCAAAGGCCTTGTCTTGTAAGATGCTGAGAAAACCCTGGAGAAGAGGTATTTTCAGATAAAGTTGTAATTGCTGAAAGATGAAATCTCATAGTCTTTAAAAACTGCATTTAGATACTTTTTTGTTGTTGTAGCTGAGGGCAATTTGATTGGGAGCTATTCTGGGATGTTCCTGGGATGTTTTGTTTGGTGGTTTCCCTAGCTGCAGTGTGTATTTAAAATTTTTTTATTGTCTATTTTTTTTTTTTTCCCCTAAGTCTGCATGACTTTAAGTACATTGTACAGCAAATCTCCTGCTAAAGAAACACTTTTGTATATTTTTATATGGTATTCCAACGTGCTTGCATTGGTACCAATGGTTGTAATTCACAAAAAGTGCCATTCCCAGTGCTGCTGTGTGTTGTGTTACCTGTACTGCTGTTGTACAAACACGCTGATGAGTGTTGTGAGCAATGTTTGCCTTTAGTCTTGGCTCAGGTGCTCATGTGGAACAGTTTGGTGCTTTTCCTTCTGACTTGTAATACTTGGGATTCTAAGCAGAAAATAAAAGTAGTAAACAAAAGCCTTGTGGTTGGAGCAGTGCTTTAACAGGTGCTTCTTTCACACCTCTCAGGAGAATGGAATAAAGATAGTACAGGATGAAGCTTGGCTCAGTATCTTAACTCCAACACATTAGGCTTCATGAATGGGAAATGCAATAAAATTCAAAGTGTTTACTGAATAATGCAGTTTATATGGAGCATCAGATGTATACAACTTGTTCTCAGCTAAACTAGTATATTTTAAGTTTTTGCCTTTTAGAGGTGAATTGCATGGAACTGAGCAAGCAATGCTCTGAATGTTTTCATCTTCAGGGCAATTTAATTCAAACATGCATGAATGTTACTTATGTGCCAGAAAGGTTATATAATTAGTATAGACACTTGGAAAGTATTTGATTTATTGAAGATGTTTATCAAGAAAACCTGATGCTTAAATATGGGTGCATTAAAAAGGCAGCACCCTGACATCTGGCTTTGACAGCATTTGTTAAACTCAGCTACTGTCCTCAGAAAAAAGGATGCAATTTAATTCAGTCAGTGTAAGTACACTAATAGTATTTTAATATGAATGTGTTCTGCTGATATTTGACTTTCTCTAAAGGAAAGAATTGAAATTACTAAGACCAACCCACACATTAAAATGAGCACTAGGTCTAAACAGACTTTTTAGCTCCAAGTTTCTCAAAGCTTTAGCTCAGGAAGCAGCAATACAAGTGTGTAAGGATTTTTTTTTTTTGACAGCTGACAGAAAATATATGCTAATTGAATCCCTTGCATATCTGCATGCTTCATCAGTCACCCAAACTGCCTGAGTTCCTCCAGTAATAAAGCTTGTTTCATATTTGCAGATGACTTTGGTATGTTTTACTAGCTGAATATACTGCATATCCCCAGTTCTTTGTAAAGAAATCAAAGGAATAAATTAATTGAGGGGGAAGAAAAGAGGTGGAAAAAAACTGCCAGCTCTTCTGGCCTTTTTCTTTTCCCCTCCTCTTTCCAAAGCTAAAGAAGGAACTAAAATCTAATCCCAAACTGTAAATCTTGCCTTTTCCCCTTTCTGTCATTTTCTCTACAGGAGCATATTTCTACTTCCAGCTGAAATAAGTATCTACCTGGAAGATCAACAAAGACAGTTCCCTTATGCTGGGACCTGCCTTTTTCAAGTTACTCTGGTGCTACTGCTCTGTTCTTGATGAGTCCATATCTGGAAGTTGAATGTTATGAATCATAATTGATGGGGCTTAATGGATTTTCTTTTTTGTGTGTATGATTTTTTCTTTTAAATCCAAATATGCAGAATAATAAAGCTGGATAAATTGTCTTGAATTTTTATATACTACTGTAGTCATGAAAATAACACAGCTAGGATTTTGTTTACTGTGTTGCTAATGATGTTTGGATGTCCAAAACTTTACCTTCCTGGAGGGGTGATGGTATGTTTTTATTTTGCTTTCAAAATTTAAACCAAAGAAAAATGTAAAGCTTCTAGTCAGACATAAACATCTGTACTCCGGAGTAAGGTGATGGTCAAATATTTTTAATTTTAACATCTCTATTTAGGGATATATTTTGTGTGTTACTAACTCATGTATCATCTGTATAGCGGAGAGAAGAGTGCAGTGAAATAATAAATATAAGCAGCTTTGATATGAAGAATGCTATGCACTAAGGCCAAGGTAAATTAGCAGAGTCCTCCTTGCATCCTTTGTCTTAGTTTCTAGTGTGACAGGAGGATATTAACAGCTGATAAAATTAGGGTAGGAAACAATGCTTCAATTAAAATGATATGATTTTGGATATCGAAGCAGACCTTACTTTTCCCTCTCTTCTTCCAGCATCAAGAAAGTGATCCATATCTCATTTGCTTGAAAACCATTAGTCACCATTCTAAAGATATGGCTAATTACTTTTAACTAAAAATAATATTTTGATAAAGCTGTGCTATTTCTCCTGGGAATTGTTTTAAACTTCCTATATGCCTACTACCAATTTTCTGCAATACGACTTGGGAGGAATTTGTACTGCACTGTTCAATAGCAAAAGGTCTGAAGAGTTATCAAGGATGAAATTCTCAAGGGTCTTTATGTCATGGATGAAAATGGAATCATTACTGTATTTTTGAACTCCTGCTAACGTCATTGACACCCACCTACAGTCTACTGCAAATATAAGTGCAGAGATCAGCTTGTTCACAGATTACGAGGAGACCATCCAAGAAGGGGCAAGCCAAAGCCAAATTCCCTGGTAAGCTCTATTTTAAACAATGTGAGAGGGAGAATTCCTTTTCTCCCCTGAGTCAAATTGTGAAATGGATCTCTTAATATGTTAGTCCAGTCTGCATTAAATACCACTGCACTTATTATTATATGTAGTAAAATTTCATGCAGTTAAAACCGAGCTCTCTGGATCTTGAGCCATGTTTTTGCATTCTCCTTGTGGCATGAAGAGTTCTGGTGCTGTGTTAGCCACTGAAAATGGCTGTATGTAATAAATGTAAACTTACAAATGTAATATTTTGTGTTGGGTGTTCTGCTGGTCCCTCAGAAGAGTGTGCAGTGTCTGGAAACAGCTTTGGGATGGGAAACACTTGTTCAGAGTAACTTGTTTCTCCAAGTACCTTAGTACTATGGAAACAAAGAGTTAGATAGCACATGGATGTAATCTGCAGTGGGCAGACTTTCCTTGGATTCACATGATTTGTGTGTTCCCAGTGACAGCTGTGTAGGATTTAAGGAGTATGTCTGTTTGTCCTCCTTACAGACAGTGTGTTCATCTCCAGCATGAGGAAAGTGCTGCTCCTGGGTCTGTATGTAGTAGTGGCTGTGAGAGGATTGGCAAAGGGTGCTCCTTTCCAACCAGAAGAGAAATGGAAGCCTCTTGATAACCCCAGAAACAGAGACCTGGTAAGGAAATGTTTCAATAAAGAGAGCTGAAGTTCTGTGTGTTTTTTTTCTTTTCCATGAAAAGACTCCTTAATGTCTAAATTTAAAGGCAGGAGGGGCCCATTAGCTGTAATGTCAGGAATGGTGCACTTTGTATAGTCAATAACCATTTCTCAGTCAAGATGTATCCCTTAATTGAAGAGACATTCTCAGAGCACAGTAGTGCATAAAACTTCCTGATATCTCCATCCAGCAGCTTTCATTTTTAAAAAAATTATTTTGATTATACAGCCACTTGTTTTATGAAACAGAAGAGGAATGATTGCTGTGTTCCTTTCAAACATGTGCTCTGATTACATGTTGTTTCCTCTCATGGGAGTACAAATAAGTTTGCATCTGACAGCTATGAAAATACCAAAGAACATTTGCACAATCTTAAAAAGCATTTGTGAAGGAAAAGAACCAGTTTCCCATAATTTTTCCTCAGTGTTTTAAGAAACTTTAATTTCTCCTTTGAAGTGACTGTAAGGAGAGAGTTCAAATCTATTGCCCATTGTTGCTGACCCTTACTGAAATGTTTACAGAACTGTCCTGTTTGCCTCTTTTATAAGGGGTGCAGTTATGTTACAGCCCCTGTGATTCACTGGGGAGCACAAATGAGCAGGAAGCAGTTGCTGGTCTGCTGACTTCACATAAGATGTACAAACCATGGGTAGAGTGAGCATGTCTGAATTAGGTTGACTGCACTGTATCAGGTAATGGTCAGAACAGAGGATTTCATCCCACAGAGGAACAGATATTACATCTCATTTGTGTCAGTAGAAATAATTAATCTCCATCGGTCATGCTCTTATTTTTTTTCACATCCTCAATATGTTCAGTTTTTCAGAATGCTCCAGGCTTACTTCTCAGGCAGGGGACTTGATCTCAGAAAGTTCTCAGCTGCTTTCCCTGTGAGCAATGAAGGACCAAGGCCTGTTGTGTTCTACTCAGATCCTGTTGCTTCTGCATTTGCAGATTATGAAGAAAGGAAAAAATCTTTTCAGAACTATTTCAAAGGCTGAAAGATTCTGCTGCTGAAGGTAAAAGAGGATGCCTTGTCCTCTACTGTTGTTACGTGTAACCAAGAAAGATTCTGACTGAAGTATAATCAGAAGGAATTGGAAGTGTAGTACCTTAACCCTTACCTGAAGTGGGTTTTAAAATTCATGAGGCAGAGATTTATGAGGTAATTACTACTTAGATAAAATAACAATTGGTGCTTGTGTAGACCTATATAGACCATGATTTTTTGTTTTTTCTCTTTTTTTCTCTTCTTCATATAGAGGAGAATTCTGAAAATGTACAGATAATAAATAAGGCATGTAAATTTTATGTCAGGAATTGCAAAAATAAGATTATAAATTGAGATCAATTTATAATTCTTGTGATATATAAAGAAAATTAATTTAGACTTAAGTTATTTCACTAACAAAGCATTCATTATCTTTTAAATTCAAAGTAAATATTGTTTTCTTCTGGTTTACAAATAGTTGAGAATTTCAGTAAGATTTAAATCAAAGCATTTCAGTGATTTACTCAGTATCTTAAAGTGCTTAAGTTATAGTAAATATTTCATTTAGGATTTCCAGCTCTGTCCTGCTCTCAGCCTGCTTAACCCCCTTCTCTCTTTGTAATCAAAATCAAAGTTCCATTATTCTTATTATCATGAACCATAATAAAGACTGCACTCAAATTTTAATACTAATTTCTCTTTTTGCTGCATTTTTATGTCAAGGGAAAAAAAAAAAAACAAAACACCACAGAACGTGTGTTTTGTGCATGAAAAATAAATGAAAAGGGAATTCAGAAGTGCTGCTCTACTGTAAGTCACATCAGCAGTGAGAAAACAACTGGTGGAAGTTATTTGTCCTGCATAATTCAGGACGGTCATGGTAGTTCTTTTCAGTGTTCAGAACTGTTTTGTGGGAACAGAGATTTTCATGTCTTGGTTTGGATCATGCCTTGGTTGCATATGGCTATTTCTGTATTTCTCTCACATATTTGTACTTTTTTTTTCTTTTTAAGGTGTTAACTTCAGAACTCCATACCAAGTGGAAACCTTCACAGCAAAATTTTACTGTTTTGACTTTTGAACTGTTACCCGACAATTCAAAATTTTCTTCAGTCACCGTTTCTGCCAGTGGAATCTGGTGTCCTGCTGTAATGGGCATTGTTCTGTCTATTGACAAATGTGTGTTTTTTGGCTATTGCGGTTTGTGAGCAGAATTGTGCTTAGGTGTGAATAAATGAGGAGTGCAACAGCGTGCATTTAACTACTGCTACGTGTCTTTGTTCAAAGCTGGTAAATAAATGTTCCCTGTCAGTTTATTAGAACGGGATGACCCAAGGTGTTCTGTGGCAGGTGTTCAGACCCTCTTTTGCTGTAACACGTTTCTCGGTGGCCCTGTGGCTGCTGGTGCCTCACGGCAGCGCCGTACGCCCCTTTGTGACCGTGCCCTGCCCAGACCTGCGCCATGGCTCTGTGAGGAGTTCAAAGCCCCTCTGTGGGGCAGTTCCCGGGGCGATGGAGGCCGCCGTGCCCCGCCCTGCGCTCCCGCCCGGCCCTCAGAGCGCGGCAGCCGCCGCCCGGAACTCGCGCGGGCGGGCGCGGGCTGCGGCGGGANGCGGTCCCGCCGCTGTGGGCGGAGGCGCCGGCCCGGCAGCGCTGGGGCAGCACCGCCCGCCGCGCGGGCCATTGGTGCTTTGGTTTGGGTATAAACTCATCCGGATTATGCCGCTACAGCTCCCCACAGCATCTGAGATCTAAGGGAGAGAGCCAGCGCGGCTCCGCATTTGACTTCTTGCCAGCAGTAAATACAGGGAGACACAGTTTTGTGTCCGACGTTACGTGGGCGGTGTGATTAAAAGAAAATACGTATGATTTGTCGGAATGTTGCAGTTCTTTTTAACTTTGCTACATTCGTGTCAAAGTGCTACTGAATTTCTGCATTTCTTGGTGTTCAGAGAGCAAATTCAGCAGAACTCAGCTGTCATGGGAGGATAAGTATTATCCTAGAGCAGTATTCTTATCGGATTAGTGAGTGTTATTTTGATATTGACAGGCTTCTGGAAGGATTTGCCACACAACTTTTTCTCGCTAATACAGTCAGCCATGTCATCCCATCTCACTGTAATGCCAAATAAGCAATATTCTGGTCTCTTCAGTCAGAAGTAGTGTGAACAGTCTCCATCTGAGTCACCCCACATTGATAAGAATATAAATGTTTTGAAAGCAAATAATGCTGGGGTTTATTCACTTAAAAATGCAGTGTTTATCCCACCTGTTTCACTGGCTGTGCAAAGGCTGGAAAGCCAAATGATAACTGTAAATATATGGGGAAAATAAAAATGGGTAATACTATAAAGATAATAATTTGTATTTTTGGTGTGTGTAGGATGGTGAAAATGCATCTGCTGAGGAAAATGAGGAAGATGTAGAGGCTCCATCTTCATCCAGAAAAGCATCTGGGAAATCCCAAAGTCAGGATGAAACTGATGGTAGGTGTTTTTAACATAATCATTTGTATTTAAAAAGGCACTGGAAACATTTGCTCTTTGATAACTGACTTCATAAAAATCTGGCTCCATTTTCCCCCTTCTGGTCTCTGAAGGGACTGAAATAAAAGGGAAATTAAATTAATAATTATGGATTTTTTCACATGGGGGTAGGGGAGGAAAGGTCTTGTGTTTAGATGCTCAATATCCAAAGCAGAAGAAAAATAACCAAACATATCCAAGTCGAAAAAAATAACCATAAACCCAGGTGTGGTCCCTAAGTCCCTCTCGTATATAGGCAATACATGATAGATTTGTTTTTAAGTCCCATCTTGATACTGTTGTTATTTTTTAATCAAATCTTCAGGTGTCCAATCCCCCAGCTCACACCTTTGAATCCTACATATTTGGAGTTTTGTATATGGATCTGTGGTCAGTTATAACCCTGGGTTCACTTTATAATGAGAAGTTGTAAATAAAAAATGGGAAATTATATGCCTGAAGCATATTTATTCAGAGTACTTGGCATAATTTTCTTACTTATTTTAAAGAATTCTGTTCTTTTTCCAGAAAAATGGCAATAATCTGGATTTTGCATTTACACATGGTAAAAGGTACTTGTCATAGGTGGAATGGTTACAAGATGTTGTTTTCCATTACTTCTAAAAATTGGTTGCTGGATTGTTGTGTAGTAGAATTCTCTGCTCACTTACAGCCTCTTCAGCTGAAAAGCTTATTCCAGTCAGCTCAGTGCTTGAAAGTTGCTTAATGTTCTTCTGGGTTGAGAAAAACGTTGATTAAACTGTGCCTTCATTCTGTGTGTTGCTCCTTGCTTTCATTTCAGATATCCAAAAGATGTTACAGGCTGGCCCATACCAAGCATTGGTGATGAATAATGCAGAGCTTCAAAACCAAAGAGGCTGTTAATAGTTTTCCTGCATTTCTGCAGGCAGCACTTGTACAGAATAGCTGCTTCAAGTGGGCTGCTGTTTTCTCTGCACTTGTCCAGAGAAGCAGCATGTCCTCTTCATTGTCTCATAAACCTATTTACTTCTTTCTCAACCAGGAGAAACAGCAGATGGGGTCAGTAAATCTGTTCATCGGGTCTTTGCATCCATGCTTGGGGAAAATGAGGAGGAGGAGGATGAAGAGGAGGAGGAGGAAGAAGAAGAAGAGGAAGAAGAAACTACTGAGCAGCCTACAGCTGGAGATGTTTTTGTTTTGGAGATGGTTCTTAATCGAGAGACCAAGAAAATGATGAAAGCAAGTATTTAAACTTTCATATAGCTTCCACCTGTCCCCTGACCATAGTGCATAAATGCCACTTTGTGTGACTTTTAGCTGCTTGCTGAGAAATTTGCCTGAAATTGTTCCATGTAGGATAATCCTGCTTATGCTGGTGTTTGTTATGCTGTCTTTGTGTATTATAAAAGCACCATAGTTTACTGTTTGAAAGCTTTCAGAAATCATGAGATCAGTTTTCCCAGTGTCAGAAAAATAGTAGTATTAGCAATATTTTTGTCAGTCATTTAATATTGCTGGTATTTAAATAACTTGGTGTTAGGTGGGATTAAGCACAGCAGGGTGTCTCCTGAATTTGGGCACAACTCAACCTTGGGCAGAAATAGCATCTCTCTTCCATTCAGGAGAAAAGACCTCGCAGCAAACTTCCCCGTGCCTTGAGGGGCCTGATGGGAGAGGCCAACATCAGATTCGCTCGAGGAGAGCGTGAGGAGGCCATCCTGATGTGCATGGAGATCATCCGACAAGGTATGGGAGGATGGGCAAGCCTGTGGGCTGTCAGCATGGGGTAAGATTGCCGTGTGCAGGAGGAGGGTTCAGTGTGGCTTCACTGAAGATGAAAATAAACAGTACAAGCAAAGTCAGGGTATAAGGAGTAGAATTGAGAATATATGGTGCACTTCCTTTGGTTTTTTGCTTATAAAGAAAACTAGCACCCCAGTTCTACAGAGGCCTGGGTGGGCCTTGGCTTAGCTTTAGACTGTTTGCTTTTATTGTCTTTGTAGATGAAGGTATAACTGTCAGCATGACTTGCAGTGTAGAATAATACTACAAATGGTTCTTAGGTTCGGTCAAGCTGTTTAATAATTCACAGAAAGGAATCAGAAACTTGTCTGCAGGTTTTTCCTGAATTTAAACAGCACATGTGGATGTTTTGTATAATTCTGACACCCGTTCTTTGAGAAAAGCAAGTTATTTGTTTCCAGTGTGGGTTTTAAACAATAAATCTTAGTAATTCTTTTTGTGTTTTCCAGCTCCTCTTGCTCACGAGCCATTTTCCACTCTTGCCATGATCTATGAGGACCAGGGTGACATGGAGAAGTCACTACAGTTTGGACTGATTGCAGCTCACTTAAATCCTAGCAATACCGAGGAGTGGGTTAGACTGGCAGAAATGTCACTGGAGCAGGACAATATTAAACAGGCCGTTTTCTGCTACACAAAAGGTAGTGTAACAAACATTTTAATATTTTAAAATTAATGCTGGGTGCTAATGGCAATCATTTGGTTTTCTTCTCCTTTCTAGTTTCGTTTGCTTCAGGGTGCTAAGATTCTGATACCTCTGTCTGGACTTTGGTAACAGATTAATGAGTCTGTAATAGAGGATGTCCTTAGAAAAACCCTTGTGCATGTCCATTAACACGAATCAAGGAAATGAATGTGCAATCCACCGTTGCCTTTTCCTAAACTCCTCCTGTGCTGCAGCTCTGAAGTACGACCCGACCAACGTGCGGTACCTGGGGGAGCGATCCAGCCTGTACGAGCAGCTGGGGGAGCACAAGATGGCCATGGACGGCTACCGGCGCATCCTCAACCTGCTGGCGCCCTCCGACGGCGAGCGCTTCATGCAGCTGGCCCGCGACGTGGCCAAGTGAGCTGGATGGCAAACACTGGGGTGGCTGTGCCACAGGAGCCTTGTGGCCAGTGAGCTGGATGGCAAACACTGGGGCTGGCTGTGCCAGAGGAGCCTTGTGGTTTAAGTGTGTAGCTCTCCCACAGTAGTTTTTACTACCTTGTGAGCTACTTTCTTGTGGAAAGCTGTTATTGGCCTGTTTCAAGACAGTTTAAGGTCTTTTGATCTTCATGTTTGGGAAATGTACCAAAAAATGCAAGGATGTATATTATAACAATATTATTAGTGAAGGTTTCTGAAAGCAGGTTAATGTGGAACATGATTGATGCGTGAGTCCAGTGGGGGAGACTGTGATGAGAACTCCAGTAATGTTCTAACAAACAGGGAGAAAAAAAATTGTTAATTATTTGAAATACGCAAGAGTCTTCCACAATTGTAAGGGAAGGAAAAACACTCCCTTTCTCACTGTCTTTTGTAACATCCACTCACTGATGAAAGTCTTCACTAATAAGCAAAAATAAGAGAAATATGAAAATCCTTTTGCTTCGGTTCCAAGTATATATTGTCAGTTATGTAAGTTACCTGGTATCTCATGTCTGCATTTTACAGGAGTTACTATGAAGCCAATGATGTGACCTCTGCTATTGAGATAGTGGAAGAGGCCTTCACCAAGCACCAGAGCCTTGTGTCCATGGAGGACGTTAACATTGCAGCTGAACTGTACATCTCCTCCAAACAGTACGACAAAGCTCTGGCGGTATGGGCAGCTCCGTGCATTTTGGTGTCATTTTGAGCACCTCTTTGCCAGCCAGAATGGATGGTTTGTGTTCACAGTTTATGTTCCTGCAGCGCTGAAATGGGGTCCTGCTTTTGTAAAGATAGAACTCATCAGAAACAGACTGCTTGTGATTCGTTCTGTAGTAATTAGCATTTAAATTAATGGTTGAATTGAATTAATTTAGGGCTGATAGATTTGTACGTTGTTCAAGGTTTAAAATTTTGGGATCCTTCCCCTCCTTTTCTATAGTGACCATACTCTTAGTAGCCAGAGAGAGAAGACCTTCAGGCTGCTTTTGTGAGTAATACCAGCAGAGGTCATTCTCTGAGAGGAAGGTTAAAATCCTGACACCGAATGCTCTGATGGTTCAAATGCAGATTGTTGTGATTTATCTGGCAGACTTATGTTACAACTAATAATTTATGCATTAAGCACTAAGCATACTTTCCAGAAAGACAATACCTCTTAACTCTAAGGCATCAGGAATTAGAGAATATTGCTTATCTGGTCCAAATTTGTTAACTCTCACTTTTGAGGCATAATTCCAACTTGATTTGGTCTGGCTTTGAGAAGGAAGATGTTGGTATTTGGCCATTGTCATGCTTTCAAAGACAGATTGAAAAGACACTGCAAGTTGGGACTTCTTGTGAGCATTCTTATTTGTTGATACTAAATTACTTAGAGGGTTTTTTTTCCTTTCTTTAGATTTTATTCAGCTCTCTCTCTGTCAGAGCCCAGTATTATGACCCTGCAAACAATTCCTCTGATCCTTTTTTGTACTTCTTCCCTTCTTAAACATCAATCAGTCAATTTTATGTACACAGCATTTAGCTGGATTTATTAATGGATTTATTAATACAGTGGAACTGTAGGCACAGAGCCATTTTCCTGTTTCTTTTTGAAAGTTCTACTTGGGTAGATGAATGCAGCTTTTTCTCTGANGTGTTCACAGTTTATGTTCCTGCAGCGCTGAAATGGGGTCCTGCTTTTGTAAAGATAGAACTCATCAGAAACAGACTGCTTGCGATTAGTTCTGTAGTAATTAGCATTTAAATTAATGGTTGGATTGAATTAATTTAGGGCTGATAGATTTGTACGTTGTTCAAGGTTTAAAATTTTGGGATCCTTCCCCTCCTTTTCTATAGTGACCATACTCTTAGTAGCCAGAGAAGACCTTCAGGCTGCTTTTGTGAGTAATACCAGCAGAGGTCATTCTCTGAGTGGAAGGTTAAAATCCTGACACCGAATGCTCTGATGGTTCAAATGCAGATTGTTGTGATTTATCTGGCAGACTTATGTTACAACTAATAATTTATGCATTAAGCACTAAGCATACTTTCCAGAAAGACAATACCTCTTAACTCTAAGGCATCAGGAATTAGAGAATATTGCTTATCTGGTCCAAATTTGTTAACTCTCACTTTTGAGGCATAATTCCAACTTGATTTGGTCTGGCTTTGAGAAGGAAGATGTTGGTATTTGGCCATTGTCATGCTTTCAAAGACAGATTGAAAAGACACTGCAAGTTGGGACTTCTTGTGAGCATTCTTATTTGTTGATACTAAATTACTTAGAGGGTTTTTTTTCCTTTCTTTAGATTTTATTCAGCTCTCTCTCTGTCAGAGCCCAGTATTATGACCCTGCAAACAATTCCTCTGATCCTTTTTTGTACTTCTTCCCTTCTTAAACATCAATCAGTCAATTTTATGTACACAGCATTTAGCTGGATTTATTAATGGATTTATTAATACAGTGGAACTGTAGGCACAGAGCCATTTTCCTGTTTCTTTTTGAAAGTTCTACTTGGGTAGATGAATGCAGCTTTTTCTCTGATAACTTCAGTGATGTCTAAAATTGTCACATAGGCTGCTTGCTCCATTTAGGCTTTAAACCTTTGAAATGATCCAAGTTACTTTTCTGTTTCAGGTTATTACAGATTTTACGGGAATTGTACTTGAAAAAAAAGTACCAGAAAAAAGTGCAGCTGAGGACAAAAAGGGTAAGTAGCTGTCAAATGGTTCCTGTGACCCTGCTGTTCATGTGATATGACATCTTTCCTTTACCTTTTCAACAGCAGGGTACGTTTTGCTGCATTGACAGGCTTTTGCCTGTTGACAGGCTTTACTGAAATCTGTGGGTGCTCTTAGTGAGTTACATGGCGTGATCTCAGGCTGCTGAAGAATTACTCTGGTGTCCCCATAGCCCTGCTGACTCACTGAAGACAAGGACTTCTCTCCAGGCAACTGGAGGAGGCCTTTTAAAGTTCTGAACATTCCTCTCTGAGTGTTTACATCAGACCAGCTATTTCTACCAGCTAAAGAGCTTCTAAAAAAAAAGATAAAAGGATAAGCTTAGGGGCAACTGTGCTCAAGAATATCAACCTTTGACCTAAGAGTAATGTTCTTTATACATCCTGCATCTGTTATTAACCATCTAACTGAAATCTAGGCATGCTAGCTTTTAATTTAATGAAGTAGGTTGTCTTTGAGAAACCTGCTTTATCAAAGTCATTTCATCTGAAAATGTTTATTTAGACTGTAGAATGGACACAGCACACCAACTCCATAAGCAGACAGTCTGTTTTGTGATTAAAGTGGTGGTTTCAGCAATCTGACCCAAGCCCAATGCAGGTATAAAATATTTCTGTTGGCTTTTTGCTCTGATTGACCAGGTAAAAAATACAGTTGATTTATGAACAACTGTCCTGATGGAGACTTTCAGCAGATAATTTATGAGAAATAAAACTGCAATGAGTCTAGGAATTAGAACACAGTGTTTCTAAGTTACCTCCTGTGTGCCATTGCTTGAGAAAGCCTCTAAAATAGAGGTTGGTTCTCCAGTCTCTGCTGCTTTGTAACTTTTGTAACTTTTATAACTGCTTCCTGCTCTGCTATCCTTACAAAACAAAACAATACAACACCAAAAAAAAAACCAACCAACCAAACAAAAAAAACAACCCCCCAAAAAAACCACACCAAAAAAACCCCCAAAACAAGAGAAACCCAGTCAGAGTAAGCTGCCAATCAATTATGGATTCAAGGCAAGTAACTGTTGGCTTAGCTGATCCTACTTGTTAATCTGATAATCTTTTAAAAAAGGTACAGGCGCAGCAGTAGAAACTCAGGAAAGCCAGGAGGCAGTGGCTGACAATCAGAGTCATCCAGTTGCTGAATCCAGTGCTCCAAGTAAGTAATTTTTTAAAAAATTTCAGACAAGTCTATGAACTGATCATATGGTTAGGAACCAGCTTGCAATCATATAACAGCTGGTGATTTCTAACAGCACAGAAACAGAGCTTCATCCAGAAAAGGATTCTTCTGTACTTTTCTTCTTTTCTTTACTCAGAACTTCCTTCTAACCCAGACAGACAGTTTTCATTTTGTAAAAATATATCAGTAGGGGAATAGTTACCCTTGTGCTGGGTATTGCAGTGTTCAGAGAATGATGAATTAGTCTGCTTGTTGTATTTGCAGTAAAGGGATGTGGATGTAGGAGGTAAAAGGGAAACCTTAGGTTGGAAATCACAGTTTTCTCAGATTTTAGCAATCACTCTGAATGTCTGGTGTAAGCACTGCAGTGAAGGAGAACTTAACCAGGAGTTGAAGTGTCATGACTGTATATGAAGGACCTATGATAATGGAATTTTATTGTGTGACCTCTCATTTGCTGGTATTGTCCTGGGTAGCTGCTGTGCCTCATATTTGCATTCTGATCTGGTTGCATTCACCCTACCTGTTGTGTGAAGTTCTGTAGCTAGCTGTGTTCAACAATGTGTTCAGGCAGTGCCTGGTACAAGCAGGCACTTAGCACTTGCTTAACTTAGCAAGAGAACCTTAATACAGGGCATTTCCTTCAAAAAAATGAAAAGAGGGTACAGATGCCTAAATTGTTAAAGGAAAGCTTTGTTGAGCAAGTACCTCTTAAACAGGCAAAGGATCTAAGCACATGCTGTGGAATCCTGCTGTTGAAACCAATGCAGATGACAGCACTTGGTACCTCACATGGAGTTATTAGTCTCAGAGACCAGTAGGAAGACATTGCTCCAATGCTTGGAAAAGACAGAGGAGGAGGAAAAGAAGGCAGACAAACACTTGCTAGGGCTGATAAGAATATTTCCTCAGTTCCTGAGCGTGGCCTGGAGGGGATGTAGTGCTTGAAAAGTGCTTCTTAAACCTCTGGGTTCAGAAGGAAATTGTTTATCTTGTCACAGCTGTGGAGAAGGTCACCTGCTGCATACCTGAGGGTGTTCCCATAGACATCACGGTCAAGCTGATGGTGTGCTTGATTCACTTGAACATCCTGGAGCCACTCAGTGTAAGTGGAAACCAGCTTACAAGGGGGGGAATGTTCTAAGTAATCACAAAAGCAAGTAATTGTTCCTGTTTTCATAGACTGAGGTGGTTGAGAGAGTTGTGAAGATTCTTTTTGCTTCTCTCCCACTCCAAGAGAGAAACCTCACAGGCCTGTAATAGCAGAAATAATATCTTTGCCCTTAGAAATTATGCCAGTGTAAGTATTACTAAAGCTCAGTAAGTCACAGCCTGTGTGCTGTGACAGGCCCAAGACCATAGTGCAAAGTTGTTGAACACTAAGGAACAGGTTTTCACTTTGTTTTAAAGCCATACTAAATCTGAAGACTGTTCTTTCATAAAGGACTCGTCACTGATGGGCACTTTAACCCACTGGATGTGTGAAACATCTAGAATAGAAAAATGGGGCTTCTTCAGGAATTTTAGATTTCAGATCTTTTATTTTTCACATCTAAACTAACATTTAAATAAAGGAAGTATAGTTCAGAATGCAAATAGAATAGAAATCATAGGATAAAAATAGAAGCTTCCATTAAGCATGCCTTAAAGAAATGTTCTCATTGCTTATTTGTGCTTTAAGTGTTTGTGTGGTTTTTCTTAAAGCCTCTTTTGACTACTCTGGTGGAACAAAATCCAGAAGATGTGGGTGACTTGTATTTGGATGTTGCAGAGGCTTTTCTGGATGTTGGAGAATACAACTCAGCCCTGCCTCTCCTGAGTTCCCTTGTCTGCTCAGAACGATACAACCTGGCTGTTGTGTGGCTGCGGCATGCAGGTGAGGAGAGGCAGGACTGCCCAACATGGGGGACTGAGAGGTGATAATACAATGCTGAGCATTTCCAGGCACCTTTATCCAACATAATGGGAATTTTAGATTGACTAGTTGAATGAGGATTAGTATTTGCAGAATGAACTTTATCGTGACAGCTCTGTCGTGCATTTTTTCTTGTTCTTCATATACACTGAAATTTACATCAGCTAAAAGTACTTCATGTAAGTGAAGCAGCATCTATTCTGCATTTCATCTGACACATCTGCAGTGTCAACTGCTGATGTTTGAAGTGAAAATGTGGATGCATCAGTGCATATATCTGAATATTTTCACTTAAAAATACATGAAATTACTAAGAAGGTTATGTTAATTTATTTGCAAACTTTGAAATCTTTTTCTGCCACTTAAGTGTCTTGTGTTGCTTATGGTATTTCTAGAGTGCTTGAAGGCTTTGGGGCACATGGAGCGTGCTGCAGAGAGCTATGCCAAAGTTGTTGATCTTGCTCCATTGCATCTCGATGCAAGAATCTCACTTTCTACACTTCAGCAGCAGCTGGGCCGGCCTGAGAAAGCTCTGGAGGCTCTGGAGCCAATGTATGACCCAGATACTCTGGCTCAGGATGCTAATGCTGCACAGCAGGTGAGCAAAGTGTTCTGTGCTTCCATTTAGGATGTGTAATTCTGCCAAACTGTGCTAGTAGTCCAAGATGTTTGCATAGGACCAGGGATTTGGATTTATCTCCCCATGGGGAGCTTGCAGAGCACAGTGACTGATCCATTACAGCATCAGGAACACGTCCTCCTGACTTTCTCCCTGACCATTCTCTCAGCATTTCTCCAGTCCCACCTGATACCTTCTGTGCAATGCGCAAGCTTTTGGCCACTGAGAGGCAGTTGTCACTCTGTATCAAGTTGATCAGCAGCTGCTACATGTGAGTTACATGGTTTGGCCTCTGTTGATTGTAAGCAGAGGTTCTGAATCCCCTCTCTAGAAGCACCCCCACCATAGGTAAGAGTCATGCCAGATTTCTCTGAAATTGGACAATTTGGAACAGTAACTCCTGAGAGCAGTTTAGGGAGAGCTTACCTGCTGCTGCAGATTCTTGCAGCTTTCTGGAAGCTTTTGCAATCCTATTAGTACTGTACTGAGCCAAATTGATTGTTTTATAAATTCAGTCTGTGAAGAGGTTGAATAATAATGTTCACTGTTGTCCAGGAACTGAAGCTGCTCCTGCATCGCTCGACGCTGCTCTATTCCCAAGGCAAAATGTATGGTTACATTGACACATTGCTCACAATGCTGGCAATGCTGCTGAAGGTAAGCCAGTCTCTGCACTGCACTGTAAGAAATTGGACAGCTGCAACTTGGGTCAGGACAAGCAACAAATGAACTCAGGAGGAAAGCTAGTGGAGGAAAGCTTTCACATATGAAAGCGAGTGGTTTTGTAATGTTGTTAGATAGTAATCTTGCAGGTAGCCTGCAATACTGGCGTTCCTGCCTGTAGCGGTCAGAGCAGAGAACTGTTTGTGTATATAATTATTGATAGAGTGACTTCAACTCCCTGTTCTCAGTGTGCTTGCAACACACTGAATTCTAAAGCTGCTTCTTGCCTTTTTAACACTCAGCATAGAGCTTTTTTTGAGGTGTTGATACTGGCTTCTATTTCAACAATTTTCTTTTTAATTTCCTTCTTTGTTATTTTTTTGTGATAAAAGGACAAAATAAGAATTTGTTTAGCCAGTAAACACAGCGGTGACAGTTTTGTGTTAATTGGTTTTTTTTAATTTATAAATACAGCATGAGTTAAGGGAATATTTAGACCTCCATTTTATCCACCTGCTCAGCACCTTGGCTATTGTATTATACTGGTTGAAGAGCTGAATATCCACAAACTAGTGAAACTGATAGAGAAAGGCATTGTTCTTATACTTCTATGCAGTGTCTTGATTTCAATAGACCCAGGGATGTTCCAGTCCCAGGAGGAGTCTTTTTAAGTAGCTTGAAGAGTTTGTATCTTGCTTTTGCTTAGCCCAGTTTACACTGGAGCAGGAGACAATGCAGAGATGATATTCCTGTTGGGAATATTCTCTCTGATGACCTTGCTGTATGGTGGTGTCACAGACTGGTTTGGGATGCAAGGTGAGCAAGGTGGATTTGCCATAGAGCTGCCTTTGTCATAGGATGTTACATTGTAATCTGAAATGCTGCCCTTAAATTTGTTTCTAGGTAGCAATGAGCAGAGCTCAGGTGTGTTTGATATCTAGTTCCAAATCTGGAGAGAGACACCTCTATCTTATTAAGGTGTCGAGGGATAAAATTTCTGACAATGATGACCAAGAGACAGCAAATTGCGATGCGAAAGGTAACAAATCACAGATTGTTTATTAAAAATAAAGCAACAAGGTGAACTCCATAGTTCTGAAAAATGATATTTTGCATGCTAAATCCATGCAGTTCATGTTAACATTGCTTTATTTCTAGGGCAAAGAAGGCAGCAAAACTGAAGATAATATATCTTAAGGGAACAGTCCCCATTCAGAGAAAAATAGTAAGATTACAGAATAATTCAGACTGAGAAGGGCCTCAGCAGATCCTATAGGCCAGCATTCTCCTCAGGGGAAATATCATACACGCAAATCTAGAGTGCAATACAAATACATTGTAAAAGTGATGTGATTTTTTTTAGCTGGCCCAGGCTTGCTTGAGCCAGACTACAAGTTCTTAAGCGCTGCTTGATAAATTAGGGAGAGGAACTTCATTGCATTCATGTAGTATGTTTACAGCTTGAACTGGGTGTATTGCTTGCCCTTTGTTCCCACTTTGTGAGTGTTTTTTGCTAGTGTTTTATGAACTGCCCTTAAACTGAGAAAAAGTAAATACCTCATATTAACTGTTAGTGCTACATCTTTGAAAGTATCAGTTTGATGTATACATCTATTTTGTAAAAATGTATCTTTCATGTCCTAATTTTTTTTAACTTTCTGGCTCCAATATTTTTAGCGATTTTTGCTGTTCTCACAAGCGTCCTGACAAAAGATGACTGGTGGAACCTCCTCCTGAAGGCCATATATGCCTTGTGTGACCTCTCCCGGTACAAGGAGGCAGAGCTACTTGTGGATTCCTCACTGGAATATTACTCATTCTACGAGGACAGACAAAAGCGCAAGGAGCTGGAGTACTTTGGGCTCTCTGCTGCAATTCTGGACAAGAACTTCAGAAAAGCTTACAACTATATCAGGTGGGCTACTGGGAAGGCAGAGCAGTCTGTGCTGTAATTGCCTCCACTGAGGCTGTAGTCATACTGCTGAAGTAGGCAGGCTGATGCTTTCCAGCCTTGGGTAAATGAGAGAAGGCTACTGAAACTGAAGGAGCTTTCCAATAGCCTCAGATTCCAAAAATACACAATGCAGTGGGTTGGTTGATTTGGCCAGGACCATTGGTTCTGCTTTTCGCTCATCTTTGCCTCAGTCACTGACCTTCTCTTAGAGTTTCTGTTCTTTGTTACCTTCCCTGAAATGCTGAGATTTTATTGAAGATACAGTATATACTATATAGCATTTACTAATTTGTTGCACACCTCTCATTGTGTAGAATCATGGTCATGGAAAATGTCAATAAGCCCCAGCTGTGGAACATCTTCAATCAAGTCACTATGCAGTCCCAGGATGTCCGTCACCATCGCTTTTGTCTCCGCCTGATGCTGAAAAATCCTGACAATCACGTGCTGTGTGTCCTCAACGGGCACAATGCCTTCGTGTCTGGCAGTTTCAAGCATGCTCTTGGTAATATCTTTCATGTTCTAATATCAACAAATAGAACAAGTGAAAGTTTATAAAAAGAGAAATTTTATTTTTTTTTCATCAGAAAATTATAGGTTCACAATGCTAGTCTGGTGCTTTAATTATTCTGTACACAAATCTGAGCATTGCTGAAGGGTTTTGCTAATAAAAATTAAGCTGGCACGTCTCAAGTTTAGCACACATTGCAAATATAACTAACTTGCAAAGATAATTGGAGGCTAATGATGATAATAGTGACAGAACCAATTTAAACAGCAAATACAGCTGGTTGTATGTTTTAAGCAGGCCTTTGAAGTAAACCTGCTGCTTTCAGTCAAGTCCTCCAAATGTCACATTTAAATCCCAGCAAGGACCATATTTGCCTTCTGTGTTTAATCATTTTCTGCTTCTGTTTTTACGTCACAATCTGCATTCTTCCTTCAGAATCCAGTGAGTGCTGAAAATACACAATTTTCTTCTGTTTTTTCCTGTGTATTTTGATGTAGTTATATCAAACTGTTTCTTTTCTTAGCTCACACTTCTAATTCAAATATTTTCTTTCTTGCCCTTAACTTCTTCAGGAATGCTTTTCACAACCAACATCTTGATTCATTTATTTGCTTTTAGGTCAGTATGTGCAAGCCTTCCGTGCAAACCCAGATGAGCCTTTGTACAGTCTTTGTATTGGCCTGACTTTCATCCACATGGCCTCTCAGAAATACGTGCTGAAAAGGCATGCTCTTCTAGTACAGGTGAGGCAGTGTGATTCTTGTTACCCACAGTGCTTCCTGGCTTTCTATCTTGCAGATGGTTATGGCTACAACACACTCTGTTTAAATAATTTTGCATAATTAAGATGGCATTTCTAAAGAGGGAAGTGGCAAAACGTGAGCACATATGAATGTGCTTTTGAACTATAGTTACACCATCTGAATCTCCTCTCCTTATGGGTAAAGGTAGCTTGTTACTCACCTTCATGTTAACAGCTGCCAGCTGTTTGTGAAAATATTACTAATTTCTTGGTGGTTGTAATCTGAATTTGCTTTCAAATTTTTTTTGGCCTGCATTGCTGTAGAGTGGAATCTATGCCACGTGCCCTTCGTAGATTTGTCTCATAAACTGCATTCTTGAAGCAAATTTCACAGGCTTGGAAAGTGGTTTTTCCCCCTGTCTTCCTCTTTCAGGTGCCTCTGTACATTCTCTTTGTAAAGGTCTTATGAATTCCAGTTTAGCTACCTTCAAATTTTCAGCTTCCTTATTCACATTTTTCATTTCATCTGCAAGATCCAGTTACAAACCACAGACTTAGTAGTCCCAAACAGAATCTTGAAAGTAATTTCCTCTACTTTACACCAAGTATTTTCATTAACTTGAAATACCTTTTAATTCCTGCAGCTGCTGAGCTCAGTCAGCACAATATGGTGAGGATCCTGAGCTCTTGTGACTTCTGAAATTGCTGGAAGACTGTAGCTTGCACTGATCTTGATAAAAGATCACTGAGCTTGATAAAAGTCCCCAACTACTGTAACACAAAACCAGTTATGACAGTGTCCAACTTCAAGATATCTTGAACTTGCAAACTTTGACCTAATTTTAATATTTTTATCCACTTTTTTTTCTGTAACCGGCTTGCCTTTTTTACAGGGACTGCCCTGTTCTCCTTTTATAACATTCTTGAACAATGTCCTATTTATGTTACCCCCTGGCAATACAGTTCCCTGCTCTCTCTCTTCTCATTTCCTGCTTACTATACTCAGTGATTTTACATCATTTCTTGCTGCTATGGTAGTTAATTAGTAATTCAACCACAGCGACCTACTGTGACCTAAATTTTGATTGTTAGCTGCTTCTGAACTAATTCCTCATATCCAAGGAAGTACCTTCTCTGATTACTAACATAGTCCTCTGTTTACAACAGAATCATCACACTCCAAAATAGTAAGAAAATAAAATGCACAGGAGGGGAGGAAAAAGTTGTGTGCTCGATTTCTCTTACAGGGATTCTCCTTCCTTCACCGCTACTTGGACCTGCGTGGACCGTGCCAGGAGTCCTTCTACAACCTGGGCCGTGGCCTGCACCAGCTGGGATTGCTGCACCTGGCAATCCACTATTACCAAAGAGCACTTGAACTTCCTCCCCTCACCTTAGAGGTACTGTAACTTTGTAAGTTGTGGACAGAGAATAAAGTCAGGAGAATGTGAAGAATTCCTTAGTCATAGTTAAAATAGGTACATAAAATCTCTGTAGTTGTGCCTCCTTCAATTTCTATTTTAATTCCTTGTCATTGGAAGCCCAAATCTGATTGTCACCTGATAATGTATTTAAGCATGTGTAAAGTTCAAAGATGTATGAACTTTGAAGGATTTACTCATAGGCTGAAGCAGCACCAAAAAGGATTGCTAAACAACTTTTCCTGATTAAGTAGCTGACCTTTCTGTATATTACATGCAATGAATTATAACTGGAAGTTCTGTACACTCACCCATGCTATAAAACAGCATGCTGGAGCAAGATGGACCAGTTTTAGGAATGCCTAATTACATCTGAGCCATAGTTTAATTCTAACTGATCTGTATTGGATCCTAATTGACATGTCACACATTTACAAGTCTGGTCTGTGGAATGGGTAGGTAGAAACGTTGCAAGTATGTTTAGAAAACAGGCAGTGTTGGTAAAGTAAGAGCTGTGGGTGTCAGCTCTAAACTCCCAGGGTTCTGGTTGGAGAAACAAATGCTTAGCATACAAAGACAAATAAAAGTAGTACTTTGCTGGTTTATAAGCTGGCTATGTAACTTACAGCTAATGTTTTGAGTGTGAAATTTTATAACTTTGGTGATTAACAACGTGATGTGGAAACTTTTCAAAGAGGGAGAGCACAAGGAATACTTGTTCTGTTTCCTTACAGCTGAAAGCCTTTATTGGCCATGAATATGTCATTTGATTCCACTGTAATGGCTACTCATGTTTCAGTTTTTTATACTATTTTTGCATATTGATAACTTTTTAAATTATTATTTTTACAGGGAATAGAAACAGATCAAACAGACTTGAGAAGAGATACTGCCTTTAACTTGTCACTCATTTACCAGAGCAGTGGGAATACCAGAATGGCTCAGAAGATGTTGTACACCTATGCAGTTGTGTGATGAGGTTTGTGCAGGGTTGGATACTCTTTGGACTGACCTTTGCATTATGCAGTGCTGGGGAAGCTGGTTTTAAGTACAGGTTTTTCTGCAGAGGGCCAGAGATGTGGCTGGTGCAGTGTTGTGGCTTTGTGGACTTCTGCCATTTGCACTGCATCACGTGTGAGTGGGGACTGGCCATCCTGAGCACACCCCTGATGTGCTCACCAGTGGCTGCTTTTAGCTCTTCTCCTTTGGTGCACTGCTCTCTGAACAGATTCAGTCTGGTATGTAGAATCAAACAGTGACAACAGAGGCCCAGTGTGATTTGCTGAGGGCTTTCAGGCTGGGGAGAATGTACAGTGTGCAGTATTTCAAACAATCACCATTGAGGTTGCTGAAGAAGCCATGTTCACTGGTGATGAGGGTATTTTAATGGGCAGCATTAAGTTACAATAATGTGGAACCATCCTAGAGGATGATGACTTCAGTATTTCAAGATCTTTAAAATATTCAGAGTTTTCTAGGAGTTCATATTCCTAGCAGTTTTTGTATTTGAAGGGGATTGATCTTTGTTTTACTGAAATCAATGTAACTTTTGTTCTTTCTCTGAACTTGTTAATAAAAATTCTGAGGTTAATGATGTTTACTTATTCTCAGCTAACATAAATCCTACTGAATAGGACAAACCTGAAGCCATATCACACACCTAATTTTAAGCAGCACAATTTAATGAGGCTCAGGTGTGTTTAGCTTTGCTGGTGTGCTGAGCCACCACCCTTTGACCTCAGAACAGCCATTTGCCTCAAGGGAGAGAGGCTCTTGCATTAGTCTGCAGTCCTACCTTATAAATTACTGTTTAGGGCCAAATTTCTGGAGGAGCAGGAGACAATTCCAGAGTGTCCTTGGGCTACCCCTAGGCTGCACAGGCATGCAAGACTTTTCTCCCTACTATACTAAACAAGTATCACAAATATCATGTGTAGGTCCCACAGAAACATGGCTCACAGAGGAGGTGGGGAGCAGCTCTGCTGAAGCAGGTCAGAGTGCAACACCACCTGTCCTGAAGCCAGGTTGTACTGACACGAGATGGAAGAGTAGCCCATGATGAGGATGAGCTGATCTTTGATCAGGACATAAAGTCTGCTGCTCTAACTACTCTTTCCCCAGTCTGTTGTTCCACAGTAGGATAGGTTGAACAAATTCCACTAATTCTTATGAAGGTAAGGTGATGTGTGGCACAACATCACACACCTCATGAATTCCTTCTGTGCTCCTGAAATAGCCCAAGGCTTATGTTCTCTCATGACCCAGATATCATCTCCCATTATAAGCAGCCAGTCCTGCCAGTTCCTCCCTGCCCCAGTCACGTCAGCATCCAGCCACAGGTACATGACTCTGTCTTCAGTAATTCACCTGAACCTTCTTCAAACCAGTCTGTGTTTTGATAGACACCTGCCAGGCCTTAGTCTAAAGCTGGTGAAAGAGATGGGATAAAAGCAAACATATATCCTATCAGCAGCTTATATTGTTATAAATAACAATAGTTGGAGCAATAGTAATTTTACTATCAGCCTCATAATGCAAAGAACCTGAGTCAAAAAGACAAAACAAGAGATCTTAATTCAAATCAGCTGTTAAGGTTTAAACAAGAATTCCAAGGTTCCCTATAGATCAGTGCCCTGTGAGCACCGTTTATCTGCAGCTGGCCTCAGCAATTCACACCTATCTAACTGCCAGATCAAGTAAAGTGCCAGATTCTTCCACAGCTGGGTGCTAGCAGGGAGTCTCCTGGCAGCAGGTGCTGCTCTCCCAGGGCTGGGAATCACCAGCCAGATGAGCTCATTTCCTGCACAGCTCACGTGGGCCTCTCCAGGGGTGAGCTGGAGGCCTGCTCTTTGCCCTCTGTGTCCAGGGAGGGGTGGGGGGTAGCGGGGCTCCTGGTTTTTCCTCCTGAGAAAAGATGCGCTGTTTTATGAAGCTGATGACTCTTTGGGAAATCTTTGTCATTACTGAAGAAGAGATGGAGCTTTAGCAGTTCAGTACTGACATCTAAAAAGTTAATTACATGGCTGTAGAAGAACTAATTATGGAGAAGGCTGAGGAACCTACCCAAAGAAGGTAAGCATGGCTTTCTGAGGGGTGTCTGTAGAGGGCATGGACAAGGGAAGATAAACCACTGACATGGAGCTGAATGCAGAGGAAAATAGGTAGCTGTTAGCTTTCAGAGCAGTGTTTGCTTAATGAACATCAGCCAGGGATGAAGGGTGTACAAATCAGCTTTTCTAAGTACAGAACAGTCCCTTGAAGCTCTCCTGTACCTGTAATATTCTTTGCTGCTTCAGTATGCCTTTTGGCAAAAGGGGAGGAAACAAACTAAATCTGAAGAGAAGGTCTGCTCTCCACCCTGAGTGTAAGGAATTTTAAAAAAATCTAGAAAACTGAAATCCTGACTCATAAAAACCTGCAAAATACCATTCAGGTAATTTTTCTTTACTTCCCTTTTTGAAATGAATGTACTTGATTTTTTTTACCTCCTTTTTGGAGCTGCTTTCTTCTTGGCTCAAGGTTTTTCAGAACTTGTAGCTGCAGGCTGTCAAACTGAGATGTGAACCACTGGTGAGTTGCTGCTTCTAGGCCAGTTGTGATCTAGGCAAGGTGGTGTAATTAGAACTGCAGAGAGAACAGTGATTTTGTGCTGTGTTCCACATGTGAGGGCCAGGAACAGCCCACTCTTCACATCTTTTCCCTGGACACAGGAGTAGGAGCTCTGTGATGCTCTCTTGCTATGCTGTGAAAAAGAGTTGCCCCTCTCTTGGTGAAATCAACATGGGTCTCCAACACAGTGTAAAATACAGAGGCATAGGAAAGGGGGAAAACAGACGCTGAGTGCTACAGACTCCTGAGAAAATGAGGGCAGGCTAACTTTACCTGACAAGTGCTATAGAAATACTCTTTTGCTATTGGGATCTCTTTCTAATCATAGAACAATACTTGGACTGATAAAGCAGCATGTAAGACCTGAGGCTGGGGCACTTCATTACTTTTTTTAAAATTTTACTTTATGCTGGTTCATACTTTATAAACATCTAATCCCTTAGATTTTCACACCAAACTACTACAGTAATCCATGCAAGCTACAATAATTTGCATCTTGTGATACAACAGTGCAAGGACAAGGTGATGCAAGGACAAATGATTCTGGGGGCAGGGGGTGTGGTGGGTGGTTTTGCATGATGTCACATACAGTGACATAACAGCAGCACAGGGGGGCAATCTACTTGGCCACAACGCTTCTGTTCGGTTGGATAAGAGAGATATTTTGAGCCTGGTAAAAACAATAGGCTGTGGGGGACAAAAGCTCTTTCTCAAACCCCACTAAATTGAGGTGATTTATAGAAAAAAGGAAAACTCTTTTCTTTTAAAATATGGTAAGTGCCACTTAGTTGAAAAGGTCACACGTCCACCTCACTTTTCACCACAGGATTATAGCTGAGATTGAAAGGGTTACTTGGTGCATCTGCTCAATTAATATATTGTTATCCAGCTTTTCCACTATAGTTTAAAGAGATGTGACAAAATAGCTCAGCTTGCTTTCAGTGCAGGAACAAAACAGCATTATTTGAAATGGAACACAGAAGGGAAGCGACAATGTCTCTACTCAGAGCAACTGTTTTCTTTTCTCTGAGTCTCATAGCAGGAGAAGCAGGAATCACTTCTAATTTATCCTTCCACAGAAATAATTCCAAGATAACAATTAATTTAGTTTTAATGTAAGTACAATGTCTTGGTCACATCCTGCTGTCACTACCATCAGGACTGTTGCATAAATGCAGCTTTCTTGCTCTCTTATAATCACTACTGTGCTGTTTGAAGAAAGGTGGAATCTTTCCACCACTGTCCCAAATTTTATGACATAGGTCACCATAAAGTAAAGCTTTACTTCCTGCTTGTTTTTCATTACCACCACAGTGTGCCTCCCTCTTTATTAATTAGTAATTCTTAAAATAAAGTTTCGTATGTTTCCAGCCTTTGAACCAATTTTTACTCATCTATTTTGTTTTAATGCCCCCTGGTGGCTCTTAGCCATTCTGCTGTTTTCACACATTAAGCAAATCAATTATCCCAAATCCTAGATATGCACCTTGACTCCCAAAGGCAGTATGAGCAGAACTGAAGATGATTTTTGACACAGAACTCTCTTACTATGTGTTTGTCACTACACAAATAAATGGAGAAAAGAAATAAGCACTTCCCTCCAGATGAAGTACCAAAGAGCTCAGGTTGAACAACCTTATCTTAGATTAACAAAAGCCAAGTCTCCCCTTTAAAGTGCAAAGTAGGATGCTGGGAGGTACCTGTACTTTGTCACAGGTCAGTTTATTCTTGCTGACAGCTCTGCCAGCACCAGTTGCACCTGCTGCTGGGCACACTGCGGGGAAAGGAGAGAACTCACCACCTTGTAGGAAAACAAAGCAAAAAGCAACAACAACAAAAAGTTCCTGGTATATAAATTGCTTCAGGTATAAATTTTCAATTATATGAAACACTAAAACAGATTTTAAAAATCAAAATATCCAAATGACATAAATTCCTCCAGGACCAGCTTATTTTTAGGAGCAGCTACTCAAATTGGTACACTTGTCTGGATGGTCACAAGAAGGCCACTGTCCTAGAAGCACAGCCAACAGAAATGGAGAGATGAAAGAAACCTTTGACAACAGGGAACAGAGAAGCAAAAAAGTAGAAGAATAAGAAGGCATGGACAGAATTAAAATAACTTAGTAAAGAATACCAAAAAAAGTCTGACATTTTTTAATGTTCTGAATGCTCCATTGATTCATATTCTTTATCTTACAAAATATGACAAAAGAGTTCTGTGTCAAGCAGAAAAAAGATATCAATCTGTTACAGACCAACTACTGTAGAAATGAAACTTTGATTATCAAATGACACAGATTCAAAAGATGTTTCAACTAATTTGTTTTAGCAGTGTGATTTTAGGACCTTATCAGCAGCTAAGTGTTTCTTAGGATCTCCAGTGCATGAAAGTGGTTATCACATCCAGCACAGTAAAAACTAAATGGTAAAAACATTGGTAGCACAGTATTACTAAACTTTTATTCAACTTTTCTGGAACCAGTCAAGTATCCTGATCTAGGCGACTGAGACTAGCGAGAAATAGTGGAATGGGAACAAGTTAAAAACAGGAATGAAGTGCTAAGTGCAAATGAAGAGGGAAGTGATAAACCCCCACTTTTACTACCTCCATTCTTTGGATTCAGTTCCTTTTCTGTCTGTAGCCAGAGCAACACTCTAAATGATGTGTGGTTCACCAGTGTTTCACAGTTCTTCCACCGTGTATTTTCTCCCACACCTACTACCCTGGCCTGGACAGGGCTAATGGCTGGGTGGGTAGCAGGTGTTTGTGGGATCTCTGAGTGGAAATCTTGTGTAACTTGCTCCAGGTGCCCTTGCCTTGGCTGGGGAAGGGGTGGAGGGGGCTATTGGACTAGATGATCTCCAGAAGTCCCTTCCAGCTGTGACTCTCTGAAATGATTGTAGTTGAAAAGGAGGAAAGACTGACCTATTCTGTGTGTGCTCCTGAGGGACCTGCAGCAGCTACGGCTGAGGCACAGCCTGTGGTGGCTACTACAGAGCATTGCTCCTGCTGGCTTCCCATACACATAATCATGGCATGTTCTCAGTTGGAGGGGACCCACAGGGATCATTGAGTCCAACTCTCAGTCCTGTCCCTGTACAGGACACCCCAAGAATCACACCCTGTGCCCAGAACATAGAGCCCTTGAGCTCTGTTAGGCTTGGTGCTGTGACCACTTCCCTGGGAAGCCTGTTCCAGTGCCCAGCCACCCTCTGGGTGAAGAACCTTTTTCTAAAATCCAGCCTAAACCTCCCCTGACACAGCTCCAGGCCATTCACTGGTCACTACAGGGCAGACATCAGTGCCTGCCCCTCCTCTTCCCCTCACAATGAAGTTTTAACAGCCATGGGGTCTCCCCTCAGCCTCCTCCAGGCTGAACAGACCGAGTGACCTCAGCCGCTCCTCATACGGCTTCCCCGCAAGGCTCCTCACCATCCTGGTGTGCTCCTTTGGATGCTCTCTGACAGCTTAATGCCTTTTTTTTATATTGTGGCGCCCAACACTAGACACAGGAGTCAAAATGAGGCCACACCAGCACAGAGTAGAGTGGGACAATCCCCTCCCTGGCCGGGCCGGCGATGCTTTGTTCCATCCATGGCCCGCTTCATCATCTCCGGCAGGCCGGACCCACCCAGCCCGCGGTGCCTCATGAGGGAGCCCCGCGGGGCCGGGGCGCGCCGGTGCTGGGGAGCCGGGACCTGGGCTGGCCGGGCGGTGTAAATGAGCTTCGCCTCCGTCCGGTGCCTAGATGGCGCTCGCAGTGCGGCGTTTCACAGCAGAACACTGAGGGGTTTTAACTCCAGCTTGCGGCGTGGGCAGGCTCGCACCTCCCCAAGGAGCTGCGCCATAGGAGCCTTCTGACCTTCAGGCTAAGGGTTATTGTCAGACGTGATTAATTTACTGCATATCAAATGATGTGCAAGAGACAGTGACTGGAAAGTGGAACATAGTAAGTTTAGATTAAATACTAAGAAGAAAACTTGGCTGAGGTGAGGGATGAGGCTCTGGCACAGGTTGTCCAGAGAGGCAGTGGATGCCCCATCACTTGAAGTGCTCAAGGCCAGGCTGGATGGGGCTTTGAGCAACCTGGTCCAGTGGGAGCTGTCCCTGCCCATGGCAGGGGATTAGAATGAGACCATGTTTGGTGTCCCCTCCAAACAAACCCATCCTGTGTTCAGTTTGGGCCCTAAGCAAGCATAGTGTTTCATATTTGTAGCCATATGGCTTGGAGTCATTTAATACAGATAGACAGATCAGCAATCATACTGCGTCACACTATGTCCACTGTGCATCTGAGGTGTGGGGATTTTAAAATTGTACCCTTTTTGGTACTGAATTTCTTTTTTATGCAGAGAGGGAAGGTGATTTTGTGGCCTTCTGGTTAGAGCATACAGCTATGAAACTGGGAAGTCTTCTGTCTGAAGTAGGCAACAAGTAGTAATGCTACAACCATTAAGCATTAGATGTTCTGGGGACTCAAGCAAAGGTGTTTAAGCTGTCTAGCCTAGAGATTTAGAATTTCCTTTTCACTTTTGGCAGTTCATATGGCTTCTGAGGGACATCTATGTGTGACTCAACTCCTCCCATGCATTGGACAGGGACCATGAGCCACTAATTCCCAGCTGAGGATTTTGCTCAAGATCAGCATGCAGTGTGAAGACCATCAAAGTACCATTCAGGGACCCATCACTTGGGTTCAGCTTTTCCTGGAGCTTCTAATATGTTGAGGTAATACTATTGATGTAATACATGTTTGGGGTGAACTGTTTTGTAGGGCATGTTGAGATGCTGTTTTTAAATATATATATCTGGAATGGAAAAGTGGATTTCTAAAAAAACTTGAAGTCTGTCTGTAGATGGCAGCAGAGAGGAAAGATATTTATTAGGACCTCTAAATATGGTGACTGTGCATTTTATAATTTGTGCAACTGCAGCTGGTGGCTCTCTGTTAATGCTGAAAATTTTGCATTTTACTGATGAATGTAGTTATTTTGATTTAAGGATCCTTTGGCATGACTGTTTATTTTGGAGGAAGAGTTGGAGATTTTCTGAGCAGAGGGTGACTCTGCAGACAGGGCAGCACCACATTTGATCAGTGCTGTGTATGTAATAAAAGGAGCCTCAGCTGACGTAGGGATGTCATTGCTCCACTTGAGAATTTGCTCCAGAAAGCCTTTGCCTGGGAGATGTTGCTAGGAGGCTTGTGAAGAAATGTAGGATGTGAGGGAATATAAAAATCACTTGGGAGACAGGAGATTAAAATGATAAATGAAGTAACTCTTAAGTTTCTCACCTAAGGAAGAGATGCATCAATAACATTGTTTTTATTGTACAGTTTCTCAATAACTGTTGGTGCTGTGTTAGGCTGGTCATTAATGGAAGGATTTTGATATAATGGCCATGTAGGGATTCCTGGTTTATGCAGTAGAATAGTGTGTGTATAGGAGGTGAGAACATAAAAGAGCAACTGATATCTGGCTCAAATGGAAATCGTATTTCAGAGATCCTGTCATGAGCTGGGGTAGGGTAACACTGTTTGACAGAAAGATGGCTAATTTTGACAGCAACCGATAAATCTTGAAACAAATAGATCAAATGCTGGTCTTAATTTAGTGTGCATTAGGGGAACTGCTTGATTTGAGCTTTTTGTTCCCATTTCATATTTTACTTTCAGAAGTTGGTGTATAGTCTGAAAAGAGTTACTTTGTGTGAAAAAGTAGGAGTAAAACATGTACATCAAAATATCTGATGCATGTTTTCCATGGGAAACCTTTAAGATGACTGTGATCACAGGAATGAGTGTTGAAAGTTGAAGTTAAACAATTACATGTTCTTTTCTGCTCCAAATATCCTGTCCAACAGTTTCACAAGAGCAGTCAAAATAACCCAAAGATAGTATTTTCTTTTCTTTTTAATGTTGTTTATATGGCAGTAGGAGATGGGGTGGGCAGGTGCATTATGATGACAGCCCACCTACTTTTCTTTTTCAAATCAGTATAATTTCCTCTGTACTTTGCCACCTACATTTATGTCTGGTGAAATCATGTACAAAGTTGCAAGCTCAAATGGGAAAGAAGAATGTTTTCATCTGTAGTTAAGAATACAAGTGTACTTTTGTTTCTTACACCTGAGCTTTGTGTGATGTGTACAGCAGCTCACGTATCTCAGTAAAGCTTTCATGTAAATCATATGTAAAAATCAGACAGTTCATATAGTGTTTTTATTATTTCTGCAATGTTATGGCTCCAGGTTTGGGGGTTTTTTGGTATTATCTCCAATTAGCTTTTTAGTCTGATTTCAAATTTTTCAGGGAATGGGGCTTTCCTTGGGAAGCCTTTCCCTGTTCCAGTAGAGATCACTGCTTAAAGGTGCTTTTGCCTTTTCATTTATTGTAATAACATTTCTTTTAGCAATAGCTTTTTTTGCTGTCTGACAATGTCTTTTAATTTCTGCTTAGATTTGCCACGTGTATGGAGATAATTAAGTGCTACAACTGTCATTAGTTAAAGTTTTATTCCAGCATAGGTAAAATACTTTCCTTGCATTGATCTTCTTTGAATTCTTTCTACTATTTTGAGGTAGAACTGAAGTCTTTGTTCAAGGTGGAGTCTGAGCTGCCAGGGCTGTGGCAGTGATTGTCTTTAGAACCCTTTTCATCTCACTCAGTCACTAGCTTATGCAGAACACTTTGGTATGAGGGAAAATCAGAGAGCAAACTCTATTACAAATATCTCTATTTTAGATTCCTTGGGAGGCATGAAAGAATGCTTGAATTGAGGGGTGGGATAAATTAAATCTGCTAATTTGGATCATATAGGTTAGCATTCTGCAAAGGGAAGTACTTTCTAGGAGTAAGAGCCTCAACTATTCTGTCACTCTGCTTTCTCTGAGCATTGTTTCAATTAGTTTATCCCATTCTTCCACAAGGCTTTTTTAAATTGAATCAGATGCAAGTTTTGGAAATTGTGAGCTGAAAGTTTTCTCTTCAGAATCCTTTTTGATTTTTGCTTTTCCTGTCTGCTCTGTTTTATCATGAATGAGATACTGACTTCTGAGTTTGCTTGGCCTTTGTTGCTGAACTCCAACACACTTTAATCTAATTCTTGTGAAAGCACATATGTGGATTTTTAATTTATTCTCATCACCTGCACACTGAGATGGGTAGCAACATAAATATGCCAGAAGAACTGTTCTTTGATCTGTCCTTAAAACTCTTCTACATTGTCATGTCTGCAAAACTTGGTGAGAATTCAGGCTATCAGTATATTTCTACCACTGTGATGGTTTATTGGCAAGTCTGCACTTTGTGCTGCCCAGTTTGTTTGCATCTGCCTGTTCTCTGTAGCAAGGTGTCAGATTTTTGGGAAAATTGCAGACCAGCTTGAAAAGATCATCCCTGGATTAGGGTTCTTAGCTGCTCTGGAGTTTTACAGTAAGTATATTATTGGATATTTTACATAATAATGTAGCATTGTAAGTGTTCCATATAATGTATTTTTTCTCCTTATTCTGAGAGTAATATAGAATCCTTATTTGGTATACCATGGAGAGAACAATGCTTTGTTTTTATGTATCTATGCTTACTTGTCTTAGATCTGCCATCCTAGAGAATTTTAAGGTTCTTTAGGGTCATTTCAGGGCTTTTAAAAGGAATATTTAAGGTATTTTCAGGACTTTTTAATTTTTAGGGATGTTTTAAGGGCTTTTTTACAGCTGGGGTATTTTCAGTGTGTTTTAAGGGTTTTGTAGGGTTTTTAGGGCATTTTGAGGGTTAGGGCTTTTAAGGGAATTTTTAGGATTTTGGGGGGTAATTTCAGGGCATTTTAAGGATTTTTAGGGGTATTTTAAGGGCTTTTTTACAACTAGGGTATTTTTAGTGTATTTTAAGGTTATTTAGGGCTTTTTAGGGCATTTTGAAATAACTTTCTTCTCAAACTACATTGTGACAAATCTTCCAAAAGGTAATCTCAATATTTCTTGTGTGTAAGTGCAAATAAGAGAAGTGTGGAACACAAAGGCACAAACTGGCATTTTATCTGTATTCTATTTCTACCTGAAGAAGGGTCAGATAAGATGGCAATGTAAGTGGTACATTGATTTTGAATTAGAACTCTTTTGGAAATAGGACACCGGTTGTAAAGCACTAGACAAAGGGACAATCAACATCTTGAAAATGTCTCAATTTGCTGTCCAACTCTTCTCTGAGAAGTCTACAGAACATGAGGTGGCATCTACACCTTTAGAAATATCTAAAAGTCCTGGTGCTTTCAATAAAAAATGTTTCTATGGCACTCAGGTTTACTTCAGCAAGTGCAGTGATTTACCATTTTTAACTTGTGTACAGTACTTAGAAACTAGAAGCACAAGAAATAATGACAACCCTTTTCACTCCAAGATATGGGAGCAGGACCAGCTTCTACCTTAATTAGTTCATATCAGTTTATCAGATGAGGTCCATGGCTTCAGGGCTTTAGGATTAAAAACCTAATGTGGCACTAGACATTCTTTCTTTTTTACCTTTCAGAGACAAATATCTTCTTTTCAGGCACTGAACTAAAAGAATGCAGAATTAAAGTGTCATCAATGTGTCATGGTACCTGACAAGTTAATGCATAAATTTCAACAGATTTAAAGATACATTACAAGTTTAAATGAAATCTAAAGTAGTCAAATATGGTAGTGACAGAAATGTTTGTCATTATTTCAGTTGTCGATATCTGCAGCTGTTTCACTGAAATCAAATGAAATCATACCAGAACATTTGGTACACTTAGATTATAGAACAGTGACCTGCACTCCTGCTGAGAAACAGTATTTCATGTGAGAAGAGCAGAGTGAATTCTTCTGGGTGTTTGAATCCATTTTAAACAGATTGTCAGTAGTATTCCTACAAACAGTAACATTACTTCTTTACATGTGTGTAATTCCACAGTGTGAAACAATGGAATACATTTTGTGAGAATGGAGGGAAAAATCTGTTCTTTGTAGAGTTCTGTCTTTTCTCATGCTTTAGGGTCTGGCAGTGGTTATGTTGATTTTTAATTTAAGAAAAAACATTGCAAGAGTGCTGAAAAAAAATTAATAGCTTTTACTGTTTTCCATTTTAACTTTCTACATGTTCTGGCTACCTGGCTGAAAATCTCTAGTCAGAGCAGTAATAGCATAAGTTCCAGTTGCTAAACCAATAATAATGCTCCTAGTAATATTTTTTCCTATTTTTAAATTAAAAATTTGAAAGCTGTAAATCCTATCGAAGTGCTTTTTATAAACAGAATTACATTTTGAGTAAGGGTTTGCCTCTTTCCATAACGCCAGCGACACAGAAGCTTACTGTATCTGCTGGCCTATTTTTGAAGGGAAGAGTCTCTAAGGGTAAGACACTGACGTGATAGCCGAGGTAAATGACTGCTGTGTTTACTGGAAGAATGAAATCTCCTTCAGAAAGAGTCACTGGGAAAGCAGGAGAGCCCTATTAGTCAGTAAGATAACCAGCCTCAGATTTAAACCAGAGATGCAGAACAAACAAAGACATCATGCAGGATACATTAAATTTTAATTAACATTTTATATTTGAGCTCAGGCTTTGTTTATGCATCCCTTAAGAGGAACGTTCTCTTTTTCGCATATAATCAAAAGTTGACGTGTATTTTTGGGAAGGATTTTGCCTTGTTATGTACTAAACCTGCATTTTGCACTCTTTGAAGCGTTGTGCTGTTTCTGTTTGAATAACCAGGGACTGCTGCATGGCTTTGGTGAGCGTGGCTCGTGTCCTGGGAGTTGCAGACTGATGTGCTCCAAAACCAGATGTGTGCACAGGAGGAGATTACAGCTTTCCTTTTTTCACCTCAAATTCTTGGCTCCACTTTGTACAGAATTAATTCGTCAGTGGGAGGGAAAGTATCATTTGTTTACTTCAAATTTATGGTGGACCTGTGGGTACTGAGCCACAGGACTGGGCCTTTGAGCCTGGATTTATGCCAGCAGCAGGGAAAACCAGGAGGAGCATGAGCTCCATTGTTAGCATCCATTTTATGCTGGGGTCTTATGGAGCACACTGGGGTGCAGGGCAAAATACCAGTTCCACACAGAGAATCCAGTCTGATATCTCTTAAAACAATTTCCAGCAGTAACAGGTATTAATGCAGCTCACATGTTGAGTTATACTGAGTAGCAGAGTTTGATTTATATTCAAAACTTAATACATCCAGCAAAATATATATAATACAAAAAATAATGCTTATTATTTTGAACATTCTAAAGTCAATCTTTCTAAGCAGTACTCTATTATTAATTGGTTTATTTTTACCTATTAGCTGTCATTTTTGTTGTTGCACAAGGTTTTTTTTTTGAAAAGGTGATGTTCTTATTAAAAGGCTTAGCTGCATTTACGAACAATGCAGGGTTTGTTTTACTTGCAATGGCACATTACTTAATGATGTTAAAATGCAATTGCCCTAAATACTGCATTATAAAACACTGTTTCTCTCTCCTGACCTTGTTTCCTTATGCGCTGACAGATTTTATGTTCTTAACTCTCTACGTCAAACTGCAGACAATACCCTGGTTCCAGCTCATAACAAAGAGTATTGATGAATAAACAGGACTTATTCAGAGGGAACATTGAATCCCTTCTGCTAACATTTACCTTTGTCAGCCTGCTGACACCACATGGAATTTGATGTTTTTCTCCTGACTTTTTTTTAAAAAGACAGATATGTACAGTAGCACCAGAGTCTTTGTAAGGGGCTTTTCCTGACACTTACAAAGGTTTGTGTGATTGTGGACAGAATGCACAATTGCATTGAACAGGGCAGTGTCAGACCATTCAACAAACTATCAGTGTTGGGACATCTTTCAGTATCTGGTAGGGTGCAGGACACAATGAGCACAGATTCTTACCTGTATGGTCAAAATAACTGAATCAGAGGAAAATGAGACTGAATGAGACATTGGCTCTTACTGAAGTCTGTAGCACTTACTAGCTGAGTTTATAAGGGCAGATTTTTTTTGTCCATAACATTTTGTAATCAGAATTCATAAGTATGTACACCAAAAGTGTATAATTTGCTGCAATCTTACTGCATTTTCAAGGTAATCACTATTCTTTATAGAACTTGTGGCCAAAGACAGAGTTCTGACCGTGTGCTCTGCTGTCCTGTGTAAAATATCTCAGAAGTGGTTCTGTCATAATTCATTCTGCCTTAGGGCAGGAGGATGGACTAGACCTGGGGATATCCTAAAGAAGGGATGGTGTCCCCATCATGTGTAAAGAATTGCATTTACAAAAAGCAAAATAAACATCATACAAATACATTTTTATGTGGGTTAGGAGCTGTATGTCACTGACTTTTGACAGGCTAAGTCAGGAATTAGGCCATACTATTATTATAATTTTTAATGGATATTTTAAATGAAAAAAATTTTAAATGAAAATGAAAATCTAACATCTAGATTCATAAACTTTGGTTGCCTAAATGCTAAATATTTATTACATGCCTTCCTACCAAGAAGAAGAGTACAACATTTTCCACAGATTTTTCTTCCTGAAGCACTGTCTGGTTCTTGGATATTAAAAGATGTCTGGAAAAAATGTTCCAGATGAACTCTCTTTATTCCTTCCAATACTTTCCAAATAACAACAACAAAAAGGGAAGATCTGAAAATACACAGTACAAACAGACTGAAGAAAGAACACAGTGTTCTAGCTGAGAATCTGATAGCTGAATTTTTTGGGTTCCAGCTAAGGTGCTGCTTTGTGAGTAACTCCAGATAAATCACTTATCTCTTCATTTGCCCCTGCATACACACATAGCTGGGAATCCTGTCCATCTCCTAGTGTCTTACCAGTGTAGCAAGGCAGTGTTTTGCCCAAATAATTGAAGCTTCTTTATTGAACTGTACTCTATGTGTAAAATAATTAAGATAAAAACACTCAATGCCAGAGTAGCAGGCAAGTTTTATTGAGTCCCCCTGTTAAGGTAATGAAGTTTGCATTAATCTGTCGAATCAAGAAAGAGCATCTTCCCTGATCAAAGAGTTTGGTGGAGCACATAGGAAAAGTGATGAAAGTAGAACACCCATGATTTGCACTGCACCACTATGGTTCTGTAATCTTTGTGAACACCTGTAAATATACTGTTTTTTTCTATAGTGCTGCCAGTAAATTTACAGTGGAAGTTAGTTTTAAGTACTGTTCTTCATTCCACCATTATGCTCACTATATTAGGAGTTATTTACTATTGCATGAGGTTTCAGGGGTGACCTAATTACAGCCTCCCTGTACCTGAATGGAGGCTACAAGAAACGTGGAGAAAGACTTTACAAAAGCATGTAGTGATGGGACAAGGGGGAATGGCTTCAAACTGGTAGAGTGTAGGTTTAGGTTAGATATGAGGGGAAGGATCTTTCCTGTGAGGATGGTGAGGCAAATTGCCCAGAGAAGCTGTGGTTGTCCCATCCCTGGAAATGTGCAAGGGCAGGTTGAAGGAGGCTCTGAGCACCCTGGTCTAGTGAAAGGTGTCCATGCCCATGGCAGGGGGTTGGAATGAGATGATCTTTAATGTCCCTTCCAATCTAAACAATTCTACAAAAAGCAAGACTACAGAAATGTCTTACAGCATTACCGTAACAGAAGAATATTCCAACCTTTGTGAAAAATTGCAACGATGAGGTCACACTTATGAAAAGAAAAAACAAATAAGCAAAAACCTTCAAAACTGATTGAACCCTTCAATTACATTTTCCCCCCATCATGAAAAATCAACAGGGAAAGGTTAATCCCTTTGTAGCAATAGTGACAGTGGAATCGGCTGCTACATTGAAATGGCAATTGCAAAAGAATTAAGCCTTGTGGATTAGAATACTGCAAATTGTGTTTGCAGGGTTTTTTTCAGTGAATTGAATAGATGCACTCAAGTACATTTATAATAAACAAATGAAGAAAAAACCCTACCATCTGTCTATAAAATCAGAATTTAACTATAGAGTCTCACATGGAATTTAAAATTAAGCTTTTACAATTCAACATAACAGCTTTATGTTTAACTGACTTCATTATTGCCAAATTTTGAGTTAGGATTTTTACTGTAAACAACTTTTTTGTGACATTTCTATGGCCTCAAATAATCTGATGGGAAAAAAATAATGACCTAATTCTAATATTTTATCTGTGTTTTAGCCCATTACCAAATGAATGAAATATACAGACTTGAATGAAAAAGTTATCTCTTTTTCTATGCAGCTGTGACATTTTATGTTCCAGATCTTAATATTCTTTCCAATACTCACTGAGATAAAATTCTGACTGGGTTCATTTGAAAGTTCTTATTCCTCAATCCACTCTTAACACTTTTAGACTTCAAGTCATGGACTTGTCTATTGTTCAGGAATTTAGTGCTGCACTTGGGTGTGCTGAAAATGTACTTACAAAGCAGACAGCTGAAAGCAGAAGGCAAGTGTCCAGGGAGCAGAAAAGAGTTAATATTTAGATTTGGAGTCAAAATAACAGCACTGTGCTCTCAAACAGACATTGTCTCATAGCTTTCTCCAGGCTGTCTGTTCCCAAACACGGGATCACCTGTCTGTCATGTGGGATCTTGTGCCACTTGGATTGCACAGTGAAACGACTCCGTTTGCTAACTTGGCAAGAAACCACACACACGTTCACTGTGTGGCTACTCTGTCTTTTCAGTGAATAGAATAGTCTTTGCCATGCAGTTTGGTGGCTGCTAAAGCAGATGTAAAGTAAGAAATGGGACTGCTTGAGGAGAAGTGGTAGCGGTTTGGACCTCACCTTTTTGATGGCAGCAAGATGTTGACTTGGCTAAAGCTGTAACATCAAACTGCCAGTTTGTAGCTTTTATAGCACTGTTATATTTTAATTCTAAAATCTAAAAGTGCATACTCCCCTAAAAATACATTAAATTTTCCTCATTTCATTCAGAGATTTAAAAGTGTGGGGTATTGTGTGTGAGTCAATAAAATTGTTCAGTTCTAGTCCTCTGGTTCAAAGATTTGAGAAAATAGAGAGTTCTGGACACATTCCAATTGGGGACTCATAAATCTTTGCTTAATTGAGCATCAGCCATATGGTCCAGCTCAAAGGTCTGAGGAAAAATGTGCTGCTGCTGCTTAATTTTTAAGCTTTACATTAGTGTGCTTGCTGTGGGAGAAACAGTATTTTTTTTTCTGCCACTTTCTGTTCATGTGTCAACCTGGCACTTCTCAGAAAAAAATAGTCGAAATACATTAAATAAATACAAGCTTCAGCAAGCTTCTCCAAACCATGTACACTTTGAGGTAAATTAAGAGGTTTAACAAATGCACAGTAATGATGCAAAATGCACCAAGTTGTAATCATGATGGTTTTTAAATAGTTACATTACCTGGAGTATTTTGTTTTTCTCATTATGTCATACCTGCTTTTGGGGAAGTAATGTTACAGCTTTGTGTGAAAGCTGTGTCTAAATAGCATTTGTTATTCATAGGAATATTATGTGGAGATTATGTTTTCTGCAGTGAGATATTCTAGAACTCCACTGAAGTTATTCAGGCACCTTTGATAATGGTATAGTAAAGTACCCTAATTAGCCAGCAAGGCTAAGCTAAGTAACCTTTATTGCCTTTTATTTTTTTTTCCCTGCTACATTCAGCTTTTTGCTAGGAAATTAATTCCACTCATGCTCATTGAGATGCATTAATTTAGAATTAAATGTGCTATTCAAATCTAATTGGAACAGACCTTGCAGAATTTAGAGCCTTTTTCCGATTCACTGGTAAAAGGCAGGTGCAAATATCCACTTTACAGAATGCTCACCTTGCAGTAATCTCGTCATGTAATAGCCTAACTCACATGATCAAAAGTCTCCAGTCTCTGCTGTTAAGTAATGGCATCTTTGTCTCCTGAGCCAGAGCCCTTAGAGTGAGATATATTTTTGCATGTATAGACTGCACTCTGTAGTGCAGGATTGTTCTTCATAGAATACTGAAAGCACTCTCTGGAGTCATGCTTTAGGCATCTCCATTTATGATCTGTATCACACACTCAGACTTCATTCAGTCTGGGGGCTGGTGATAGCAGGCAGTGGAGAACAGCTCCTATAGGCTGCAAGTCCATGATGCTGTCAGTCCATCCACAGGCAAACCCTCACTCTGGAAATCTGGATATCTATCAGTGCAGCACACAGGTGAGGTGTTATGTCCACAGTTCAGCCTCTCAGCATGTAAACCCAAGTTTCATAATACACAGTTTGGTATTTGCTTCAGGGATTAGAAAGTGGGTCTTTATTATAAAGGAAGTTTGTAAAATGGAGTATAAGTCAATTCTCAAAAGTTGCCTTGTAAAACAATTATTGTAGTAAAAACTAAAGCTTACATCTATCAACCAAAACCAGCAGCAGGGTGTTGACATGGCAAAATTCTTTGTTCTGTGAATTGTACCACAGAATAAGGAAGACAGAAAACATTTCAGTTTTTTTATAAAGCAAAGTAGGCAAAGACACAAATGTAGAACATTCGTGCTGCCTACCTCAACTTAGTAATGTTGCTATAAAAACAAACCCACATTCCACAGTGAGAGGAACACTTCTGTGTGGTTTCCATACTCCTGGAATGATTGCCATGTGATTCCTGCTCTGAAATCACATACCAGCCCCAAACCATGCAAGGAATTTAAATGGTTGCCTTATACAGTGATGTGAGCTTAGCTGAAAACTGACAGGTATTCCTGATCCAACTGTGCCAGGATAAAAGTACTTTGATGTGTTCCAACTGTGCTCCAGATACCCTAAGCAATGTGTCATCTGCTTATCAGAACATCTAAAACTGTAAATGCTTACAGAAATTTGTTTTGTCCATGCTAAAGTTTTTAGAGAACTTCCACAGCTATACTCCAGACAGGTCTTATTCTACCCATTTTTTCCTATCCTTTGAGGTTGTAATGTTTTGAGGTTTCTGTTCTTGGCTCTGCTCTTCCAAAGCACCTGCAGGACTTCATGTTTAGTCTCCAGTATGGAGATGACATGAACAGGAGTTCACATTCAGCAGTATTGAGCAGTGTACAGCACTTCTCTTTTCTACAGCTGTCAGCCAGACAGATTTGGATACAAAGCTCAGCAGTTGCCTGTACTTTCATCACTCCGGGGTTCTTATTTGGGCCTTATTTCTTATACTCTGTTTTTATTTACTCTGTGAACCCAAATACTTGTTTGTTGTTCTTCTTCAGTGTGAAGAATTCAAATATTGTTACTTCTTCTGATGTTCTTTGCTACTGTCAATTCTTCTCTGTCATCATACTCTTCTTCTTAGCAATTTGTGAATTTGAATGTTATTTCATGCAATGGTTTTCCTTGTTGATGTTTCACTTAACTTGAGGTGCATATTCAAATTCATCCCTTTTCAGTTAAGGAGTTAAGTTTGTATTTGAATTTAGGTGCATGGTAAATCTAAAGTATTTTCACAGCATCTTAGAATGGCCTGGATCAGAAAGGACTTTAGAGATCATCCAGTTCCAGCCCCTGCCATGGACAGAGACACCTTCCACTAGACAAGGTTGCTCAGATTTTCTGGCATTTTAATGTGTGTCATTGTGGCTTTTTGGACCCTTATTTTTAGGTATTGTTCACATTTCAAGGTGGTCAGGTAACTCACACTTTATTAAACAAATAGCATAACTTAGATATATATTCTTGCCATTATTGTGAACTGATGATTTACCACTGCTGTTTTTCCATGTGATACCAAGGAAAAATGCCAGGTGGAAACTAACATTGAAGTTGTATAACACCTTGCAGTAAGAACAATGTAAAAATATAAAACCACAAGATCTTCCTTTTGCTTTGAGTCTGAGCAGGGAGTGAGATTATATTTGTGGCTGTTAGGATTTTGTGGTTGTCTTTGTGCTGGACATGGTATGGTGACACTTCTACACAGAAATCTGGCTGAGCACTGGCTTTAAAGTCACCATCATTTGTATATTTTTCACTCACTGAATTAATATCTTCTCTCTCTTGATTTAGCAAAAGTGTTAGGAAGGTAAAGCCCTATCAATTTTCACCATTCTGAACTGAACTCTTAGCCAAAATAATAGTTTCAGCATCTGTACTTTAGATGACTCTGTGGATTCTTAAATATTAACTTATAGTCCTTTCATAAATGGAAAAAGATAGAATGTGTAAGAAAGCTATTGTGGATGGAAATCATGTCAAGTGTCTGTTTTGAATGGGACTGTAAGAAGGTTTAGCTGGATTAGGCACACGCAAAAAGCTTCTTTGTTGATTGCTCAGGCTTTCAGAGTGGTTTATTTTTCTGGCATTAATGTTTATTTCTTCTGTGGCAGGATGAATGTGGCTCAAGTGTTTGACAGTTCTCCCTCAGTTCATGATAAGCTGAGTTTCCATTGCTGATCATGGCTGTTAGTGAAATGTATATTCATGTTACCCTGTCTGATAAAGAGCGTTGAAGCTCAGGCATCTCCTGAAGAGAAGCCTCCATTTACAGTGAGAAGTGAATTATTTCTGCCTGAGCTGCAGGGGCATTTTCAAGCTCTGCTAATTCCACATTCAATCCTATGTAGGATGCAGAAGGAATTAATGTCACTTAGGTAACCTGGTGCCTAGTTGCCAAAGAAGTTACTGCTTCCTTCAAATCATTTAAAGAAAATCCATTGGCAGGGTAGCTTGCTCACTTACTATCTGCTGTATTTGCTTACCAAGTGCATCTACATGGTAAGTGTTGCTGGTGTGGTAAGCTTTAAGATTCCTAAAGAGATAATTTGAAGATTTTAGTCAAATTATTCACACATGTGTAGTTCAAATAACCATTGTCTAGAGGTGCAAACAAAGAGGGGCACCAGATAAATATTCTGAGATTTGAGTCCTAGTGATAATAGTGATGTGGCAGTTCTGTGCTACCTGCTCGAGATTTTGCTGCTCTCCCTTCACTGGGTAAAACCAAGAATTGTTCCACTACTGTCAGTACAGATCTTTAAATTTTCTGGGGTTCTGATACAGATTTGTGATCCTCTTTTCAGCCTCACTAATGTCTTGATGGCTTCACAATCTTTATGTCATTTACCTCATGATGTTGGACTCTTTCCCCACAGACTCCATTTACTTGCTTCAGCAGGAATATTGTAAAAAAAAAAAACCCAAAGCAGTAATTTTCTTCAGTTATGGAAGCTTCCTGATTTTACAGAAGCTTGATCCATTCATATTACCTCACTAGAGCCTAGTGCAGGCTTTCTCTGCAGGTTGGACTGACACATAAGTCAAATAGCAAGATCATGAAAGTGTGTCTTACAAGTGACATTTCAGTATTATTTTTTGATGCAGTATCTATGGGTCTATTCTGTATTACTTGCCTTAGGGCACAGTTCAAAATTAAATCTCTGCAAGTACCAACAGAAACTGACAATTGGTTTTATCATCGTGACTTCAACTCCAATTCAGTGATCTTTATGCACCTTCTGGTAACTATTTGGAAGCATTAAGAACTGCACCAGATTTCATTTGTGTACTCAAGAATTATTTCAATAATTTAATAAATTGCTATTGGTAGGAGATTGTTTTCCTATTGGCAATTAATATACTTCTCATTAATGGCTTAAATGGTTTTGAAACAAAACTCACCCATGTGTTCCTTTGCTCTCTATATTAATATTCCTCTAAGTCCAAGACTAGAAGACCAACTCAAGTGAATGCTCAAAGATACCCATGGGAGTTTTGCCAGACTGAGGACTGCAGATTTGAGCTCTAACCAGATGAGCCCAGATGGCCGGTGCAGTGGGGTCTTCCCTGTATTCCAGAGGAGTGGAGAGCTCCTGTGGAGCCCTCGAGCCTCTGGCTGGATAAATGCCTGCCCTGGCACTGATAGTACCAGATGGCAGCAGCTCCTGAGGGCCCAGCTGCAGATGATGGCAGCAGCAAACCCCAGGAAGGCTTTCCCTTGCTCTCCCCTCTCTCTGCTCAGATTGTAGGGGTGTGTGGCCTCCCGTGGGCTGGACAACTCCACACTCACTCAGGGACTCTTTCATATTACAAAACACCTGCTGAGGAGCTGCAGATGGTTTTCACTCTCATTAAGTCTTTTGTGCAGCACAAAAGAGGTGGGACAGGCCAGAGAACATGTCCTGCAGGTTTTGGCATCTAGGGTGATTCTTGCAATTAATACTTTCACCTACTGAACAGTAATCTGTCCAGAAATCTTGTGAAAGATTACATTTCCATCTCACACAAATGTTCTTCTGGTTGATCCTTTGAGCCAATTCATGTTTGGCTTTTTAATAGCCATGGCAAAGAAGCTCTTATTTTGGACATTCAGCTTGGCCCATTGCCTTGTAAAGAGCTGATTAGCTGAGAAAATATGGAATCTTTGTGGAATATAGAAGAGTGTTCATTGTCTTTTAACACTTCTTGCTGTGGTATAGGGAAGTTACCCCCTCAAAGGGCATGTGCTTCATAGCCTGGTGCTGATCCCATGGTGGTAAATGGTGACCTTCAGTAATGATTCATCAGGTCCTTTTTGTTTCTTCTAAATGATAACAAAATGAAAAAGAAAGCAGATGGGAAATTCTGGAATATTGGTTTTTTTTCTTTATATGTGGTTTGCCAAAATGTTATATTTTGCTTTTTCTGTACTTGTCTCCTTAGTATTTGTGTGGAAAGTAATTAAGAGTGCCAAGCAAAATGTATATTTCTTTTTAATATTAATGTCTTATGAATTATATTAATTATATGTCTTATGAATCATATTAATTATGTAATTTGTTAAGTTACTAATGTCTAAAGTTAGAGCAGCTGAAAATGTTGCAAGGGGATCATCCTTTTGTCAGTATGTCATAGCTTCTTGTCATATACAGGATTTTAAGGACATTAATTAGATATTTTGGATATCTAATTTCTCATTAGAGTAAAAGATTTCTAGAGTTGATAGCATTTTGCATTCTCATAACTAAATAATTTTTGAGGATGACCAAAAATTTTTTTTTTCTCCAGTGAAACTTTTACCAAGAACATAACAAAACATTTTTTGGAAGCTTTTGTATTCTAGTACTACTTCAGCTATTTTTATGTCCTAATCTCCAGGTGAGAACAATTACAAATTTTCCAACCTTCACCCAATAGTAGCTTTGCCTCAAATGCATTGTAACTTAACTTTGAAAAGACATTTGCCAGTCTGGAAAGGTACTGCCATGTGTTGTGCACTGCCCACCTCTGTTAGAGAATGTTAGAGAAGGCAGTAGGAATTTCTGGTTTTTTTCACATGAACTTTTTGGCAAAGGAGAGATGAGGAAAACAGGAAAGAATCCTAACTCACACCAAAGACATGGGAACTGTTAATAAAGGACTGTGCATGTAGCATCACATATAATGTGAATATGTCAGGAAAGCATGCATAGAAATCAACAGGTTTGTTACCACTGGAAAGCAGTAGTGCTGAATTTCTACAAATACATTAGATTTTACTATTGTGATTGCTGCTGTTTATGTTTGGGGGAAGTCAAGAGGATTCATATGAATTAATATTTTTGCTAAGTGGACAAGAACATTTTCAGTATCCATTTTGAGGGAAAGAAAAAAGAAAATCCAGTGCTTCGGATTTATGTACTTTTTAATTTGACAGATGAAAAGTCTTAACTTACAGAAAGTCTTCACTCGTGTCATACAGTCAAAGGGCTTTAACAGCTTGCAAATCCACTGAGAATAATTCATTAGCTAAAGGTTTTCATCTTCTGGGTTTCTCATCTTAACATCAAAAAAATGTTATGATAATCAAAAACAAAGCACAAATAATCATAAATGTTATGAAACTCTAGGCACTGCACTTTTTTTTTTTTTCCTGTTTTAATCTTGTTTCAGAAAGTAAAATAAGTCTTACATTACTGGAGCCAAGCCAAGGTACTGCTGAAAAGAAAGATGTGTCTACAATGTCCAAATAAACACTGATCCTTTAATGTAAATCCAATCATTTATTGCATTTCACATTGCACATCACAGTAGTACACTGCTCAGTATAAGAATCAGGGAAATTTGTGTAAGACTAATCAGTTGCACACTCATTTGCACATTAAGCATGTTTAAACTACTTTGGACCAATGTGCCAAAGGGTGTGCAAGTCACAGAAAAGAAACAAACCAAAGTTTTAAAGCTTCAGGGGAGTGGAAGAGTGTCACTGACTTTTATAGCTTGACCTACTTTGGAATACAGCCGCAAACACTCATATCTGGAGCAGTTCCTCTAGTACAGAAGGGCTGAAGAGAAAATTCCCTCCTCCTATCGAAGCCCAAGCCCACAGTGCCATAAAGGATTTGGAGCCCAGGCCTTTGAGAATGCACTATATTTACTTTTTATTTTGACATGCATTAATTTAATATAGTTGCCATCTGGTTATTCTGAAGAAACTGTCTACAGAAACCTGTGTAGTTTCATATATATATATATATATATTAGAAAGCAGATGTGGAATACAAAGTAGCAATGATGTAGCAATGTGCTCCTTGGTTGTGGGAAGATTTTAATATGATTTAGAAAACAAAGCATGAAGTGTTGTCTCATAATATTAACCGTAACGTTGATAGTGTAAAGATATGTCTATTTTTTCCTGTTACTGACTCTACTGTGTTTTTGTTGGGCTGTGATTCTGCAGTGTTTCACATCTCTCTTCCTCTAGACAAGTACGTGTTTTGCACATATTAATGTGTTTTAAGTTTTCATTTTGTTTGTGTAGGGTTTTTTTGTAACCACATTTTCCCGTGAAAACAATCCTGAATTCATTGTGATGGACAAAGCAGAAGTGAAATTGCCGAACAAGTAGGGAATGTAGAGCTGTCGGTACCTAACTGCTCTGCAACAGACGGGTAATTGGCACTGAGAGAACGGTGAAGGCTGGTTCCTACTCACGGCTGATGACACCGATAGCCGTCAGTGCAGATAACTGTGTGACTTAAAAAAAAAAAACAACCCCGGCGTTTCAAAGCACCACCTCAGCGGCGCTTGCTCGTCAATAGCGGTAACAATGTAGCAGCCGCAGGAGCATTTCCCCCGCTTCGCACGGGGATCGCGGCTCAGCCGCCCGCCCCATTTGCTCGTTCCTGGGGGTGCGGACCGGGGCTCGCCGGGCGGATCTGGGTGCGGGCCGGGGTCCCCTGCGAGGCGCTGGGCGCTGCACCCGGGGCCTGGGCGGCAACCCCGCAGCCCCTCCGCCGGNGCACCCCCGGGACTCTCCGCTCCTCGCCCTGCGCCGGCCGCGGCGGCCCCGTCATGCGGGAGGGAGGCTCGGGCGCCGCGCTGCCGCGGAGCCCCGCAGGGTTCCGCTCGGCCAAATTTAAATCGGTTTTGGGCCATTAAATTGTAACTGGTTTCCTGCCCGGGGAAGGCGTTCGGCACTTTGTGTGCCGCGTTTATTTCCTCCGGGCTGTCCCCTTTTGCCGTTTAGTGTATTTATTTATTTATGTCTGAGGCTGTTGTCCAGATTCTATGTAGCACTATCTGTGATGGGGAAGAAGGATCACCGCAGTTTTCAAGCGTGTTGTTTTCAAAACAGGGGGACTTGATGTGTTTTTCCTCTTCCTGTATGCGCGAAATACAGCACAATGACAGTATGTGTGTGGGAAAAATGGGTTTATATTCGTCTCCTCACTGTTCTATGGGTTGTTTGTTGATGTGGAGATATTTTTATTTTCTTAGTACGTTTTTGGTTTTTTCACTTAACCTTTTCACTGCACATCACTACAAACCAGGGTATTTCAAAAGAATGAAATTCTCTTTTGGCCTGTATGATGCCAAAATAAAAGAGAGCGTGGTATATGTAGTCAGTAATAGAGTTACATAATTTATTATCGCTTATTTTGTTCCTGGATATATGTCAGGAACATAGAGAGAATATTTATAAAATATTTTTCCCTCCCCCTCTCTTTTCTGGGGTGCTGTGTGACAGTCTTTGCACTACACTACATTGCACTAGAATATTTGCAAGAGATTCGGCCCTGAATCACTCCTGTACCCTAAATACCATCAGGGGCCTTACCTTGCTTCACTTTGTTGATGTCCAGTATGCTCCAAAATTTCTTTTGTAGTTTTTTTTTCTGCCCCAACAATTATATTATTTTCTTACTTTTTTAAAAAAAGTATGTCAAACCTTTATAAATATTTCAGCAGTAGTTATTCACAGCACTAAGGTACAGAGGGAAATCTGTGTCATGGACGAATTAAAAAAACCTTCTTCCTATATGCAGGTGAGCTCTTTGCTCATGTATTAGATTTCTTTGGAAAAATGTCTTTATAAGATGATAATGTATGGTTGCAGCATCAGGCCATAAGGCATGATGTCATTATTAGCATATGAAAGGAACAAGCCTAATGGTGCCTTTCAATCAACACTGCTGTTCAGGCTCTAAATTTCCAAAAATGTGATGGTTGCTTTTGTGTCAGCTGGAGCTACCACAGTGGATGTTAAATGTTAGTCCACATATGTGTGTCTTTTTGTCTGTACTTCTAGCACCTTAAAAGGGGCTCTGAGATTCCATGGAGTTCATATGGTTGACTGGAAACCACTTTTAAACTTCTGCTTGGTAGTAGTTTAACTTGACAGAATTGTAGTTGAAAAGCCTCCCTTCTGTCCATCTGTCTTTATAAAAACAGCCTTCTGGTGATGCCAGAGCAAAGCCGTGCTTTGTTAGCACTATGAATTTAGTTTGGCTTGGAGCATTTGCCAACTTCTGCAAGGACCCTCTGTCTTCCTTAAAGACCCATTGCTTTCTTGCTATTTGTTTTTTAGAGTGAATTCAGCTAATGGGCATTTCTACTTGTCTTACACTTCCAGTGTTTTTTCAAACCTGGTAGAATGCACGGTGTTTCACCTTTAAGAAACTCTATGATAGTACAGTGGCTAGCAGCCAGAAACAATATACTGTTTTGTCAGATTTCCTGAGAAGAAATTGAATGAATTTTGTGTTTTCCCCTTTATAAGATTAAGTAGTAATGCGTAATGGAAAAGAAATTAACTTTCTCCTTTATGTGCCAACATGCTTTAAACTGCAGCTAAAGCTTCAATATACTGCAAAATAAGGGGGATTTCTATGTATGAGACTCAATGTACAGATTAAATTCTTGAATAATTACATGTAATTCCTCTTCCTTTTCTTCTTTTAATCTACCTCAGCATTTTGTTTGTTCAAAAACTCCTTCAGTCAGACAGTGGCAGAATGCTTAGGATATTGCATTTATTCCATTGGCTAATGAAACACCTGTTTGGGTAATGTTACTGAATCATTGAAAATGAGATGTAAATAATGTGCTTAAAATTTAGTAGCACGTTCAAAATCCTTTATTTGAGACTGTATCCAAAATACTGCCTTTCACAGCATGGAGTGCTCTGAGTGGCTGAGCCTGATTTTGTTTGATCCTGCTGTCATTATGCATGGCATGGTCATCACTTTTGTCTTCATGTTGTCCCTTGCTGATCAGACTGGGAGAGGCTGGAGTGTAGCTACCACCAGAAGGAAACATATTAATTTCATTGCCAACAGATGGAGCAGAATTGACTGTTTCATGTAGAAGTTCTCTAACCTAATAGGAAAGGTGACATACTTTTGCAGCCTTGGGAGTGTGTGTTTTGGTGCTTTGAAGCTACTTGGTGGTGTGAGAGGTGTTTCTTTAGTCATATCAGGGCCCTTTGGCAATAGAGAGTGACATGATCCATTATTTCGATATTTGAGTTTAGTATCTGAGAAAAGTTCCATGTAATCTCTATTGAAGTTGAAGTGAACTGCATGGTTTATATCAACAATGATGCAGGGTGCTGTGATGTGCCTTCACAACAATTTGTTTGTGGTCAGTTGGACTCTAAGGGAGGAAAAGGCTGAAAATACCCATATCTTTGGCAGTAGGATGGAAAATGGTGGTACAGCTTTGCGTAGTGTGGGTGCATGTTACAAGGACACATCTTTGTGGGAAGTAGGAGATGATGCTAAAACACTGTTGTACTTACAGAAGAGTTCAAGTAGCACTTTTGGTTTTATATCTTTTACAGAACATAGATATCAGTGCTTGAAACATGTCTTTTTGTAAAATTGGTTGCATCCTTGAAGGAAGTAGCGCAGCAGTTGCATGCTCTCCTCTGCGTCACTGTGTTAAACGACTGCAGTTGGATGGTGAATTCTTATTGGAAGTGCAAGCCCTGACTCTTGGTTGGAAATGGTCACTCCTGTTATGAGTGGATGTGTTTCAGTCATACCTTCCAACACCCAGGAATCCTGTTACTTGTTTTGGTAATAAAGTTGGTGTCAGGTTTCCCAGTTCTGCTGACAGGATGAACATGTTTAGATTCTGGAGGAAATGGGTGGTCACAGCCTTCATCTCGCTCTGTGTTACCAGTGGGGAGCTGGTCCTTCTCACAATACCTGGTAGTACTGGGGAGAAAATGACAAGTGTTCCAGGCTAAGTCTGGTTTGGATGTAGCCACTGGATTACCACAGTAGCCATGGTAATCCAATGACTACGTCCAAAAATGGCTACTATTTTGAGTTTTGTTACATTTGCACAGTTTTGTGTTACAACTGTATTTTTCTGTCATTGAGGAGGACTAGCATGCTGATACCATTTGCTTAATAAACAATAACACTTGTATTTCATAATTTGTTTCATAAATTTGTCATAAAGTAGGCAGTTTTGAGAAAAATGACAATTATGTTTGAAAGAAGGAGAGGTTTGAAAGAGGATCTTTTCTTTGAAGTGTAGTTATCAATGTTTCTATGTGGTACAGTTGCAGTTTGTGTGTGTGAAGCAGTAATAATTGAAATGAATTTGAAATTGAAGTGTGAGTCCATCATTGTTTGACCAAAAACACCCTACTAGTGCAGTCAAACCAGTCCTAACAGCTCAAATGGTGCATTATTTGTACTTTGGCACGAAGGAAATACCCAAAAGTGGATGATTAATGGGTCATCTGAATTGTTTGCTTTTGGAGGGCTAAGGAGTCATTGTGGTGTAGTTCATGTTTGGGGCTTTTTTCATGGTATTAGCAACGAAAAGGAAAAAAAAAAGTTGAAAATTAAGACTAGGATGTTGAAATAAAATAAAAAAAATTACTGTTGAGCTGGTGCTTCTTGATGTTGAATCATGAGATCAGCAGACAAATGGGGGAGTTGTTCATCCAGTGTTTTGGTTCAGATTTCTCAAAGTCTGTGCCTCCATTCATTTATGAAGCTGTATATACAGACACATAATTTGATTTGTGGACTTTCAGTCACAAAGGCTTTAATAACATTGTCAATATCTCCATGTGCTTTGTATTGTCCACCAGAGAAAGATATTGGGTAACAAAAATTAACATTTTGATAAGAAATCCACCTAAATATTGCATGGAGAACAGTCAGATGTGTTTTGTTAAGTGCTGTGGTGGCCAGGATCCATTGGCTAGGATCCACTTGAAAAATCAGATTAAAAGTTTTTGTGCATGACAAATCCAATGTCATTAGTTTAAAAATTCCCTGAAGGCTAGTATTATAATTAGATGAGCCCAAAGCATACAGCAGTAAATTTCATTTTCTTCCAGGAATGACCAGCAGCATCTTTCAAAAAATAAAACATTGACTGATCCTTGTCAGGTAGAGTAGCCACAGTGGGAAAAAAGTGTTTCCCAGGAATAAATGTGACAGCTGAAGCTGGAGCACCTCACGATGAGTGGAGTGGATCAGCCATTGCCTGGTGGGAAGCAGTGTGGTCTGTAAGGATCCTGCTGAAAAAATGCTCAAAAGTGATAATTCACTAGGTGCCTCATATCAAAGGCATTGGATATTACACGCTGAGCAAAATTACAAAACCAGCAACTCCCTTTGGATCCCGATTGTCAAAAAAGTCCATGTTGGAGTGATTCCTTCACCTCACTCTCACAAGAGCGTGTGAGCTTCATAGTGCTGGGCTACAGCATTCCAGCTTCAGGAGTACTTTTCAATGGTGTGTTTTCTTTATTTAAGAGGCTTTTTTAAAAAGCCAATCTGCTTGATTGATCTTATTATTCTCCTGCGTGGTTACTGATTTGAGTCTATTTTGAGCTGGTAGTTTGATAAAAGAGATTTCTCCTACTAGAAATAAAGAGTAGAGATTGTAAATGTATCATCTCTAAAATACAGCCATAACTACACAAACTTTTTATTTCTTGCTTCATTGCTCTAATAAAAATTTCTACATTGTCTTCACCAACATAAATATCACAGTCATGGAAATAGTTTCCTAAATATTTATATTGTAAGGGAAACTAAGAAAAATAATAACTGTTGTGCTCTCTGAGTCTTGCAGAACTTCCCCTGGGGAAGGTAAGGTGAGGCTGGGGCTGTACTTGCTGAACCTGGGTGCTGTCAGGGTTGTGGCACTATCCAGGTGTCAGAGGCTCCCTGGCCAGTGTCAGCAGCCCTAATGGAGCACTGCTGAGGGAAAGCCATGGGCTGGGGACTGTCCCAAACTGGATTAGGGACAAGACAGGCCTTTTCCATGAGACAGGAGTGTTTAGCATGTGCTGTCATCTGCATGCCTTCAGCATCTGGCCTGTTCTCATACAGGTACAGGTGCAGCCATAGAGATGCTGCTGGATGTGCGTGGCTATTGAATGATTAAAGAACATTCTGATTGAATGCTCTATATCCAGAGAAAAACAAGAGGCCACTGTCACCTGGGAGAAAACAACGCTTAAGGAAATTTGGTGCATGTTGTTTTTTAGCTGTGTGTCTGTATAAAAAAATAAATACATATATACACATACATTGTTTCATATAAGAGCCATCTTATGTTTTGAATAATGTCATGTTGAGCAATGCCCAGACCTTCCCAAAATGCTGTTAGGATGTGTGTGTGTAGCTGAGTATCATAATTAGAGTAAATGTCACAGTTCTTGATTGCCTTACATGGTGTTTTTGTGTCAAATGTTCTCCTAATAATCTCTTGAGTGTGTAGATATGACATCACTTGTCTGTTTCATTTCCTAAAATGTGTTTTGACCTCCCTGGAACGAAATAACTTTCAGCAACATGTAACTTTGACCTAGCTCAAGTTTCATAAACAAGTCCTATTAACTCGAGTGTGTGCTGTGAACTTGCTCTGAGCTTGGGCAGTATGTCTTATGTTGGGCTGTTAAGTTGACAGGCTGACATTTTTCATTATGAAGCTATAGGTTAGTGTAGAGAGCCACGGCAAACACTGCGATGCTGCTGCTCAGCACATGTGAGTTGTCACGCTCCTCATGTTCCACAGAACTCTTGATATTCCCCACTTCTTGCCTTAGTTTCAATGTCATATATTTAGTTGTACTGAACAGTGTAGATGTGTATTTTGTTCCCAATACAAAAGATGTAGGTTTTTTCATGCTTGGGAGAGAGATTTTAGGGGGTTTTTAATCTCTTTAGGCATTGTATAAAACATACTGTAAATATTGCAAATTATGGAAGGCTGCTTTTTTTGGAGTTGATTTATGGATACCTTTATATTAAATAGGTAAATAAAGTCAAGTTGTCACACTTCATGGTCTAAGGGGTGGACTAATCGCTGGTTTAAAATGTTATCCTTGTTTTCATTAAATGAATTTGCTTGGGTGTTTTTTGTTTACTGTATTGGGTTTAATTTTGCCTGGTAGTTTTAAGAATACTCATTTCCAGCGAGATCTTGTGTTTTTTGAAAACTGACTCACTTTTGGAAAAAATCTTTGCTTTTATGTTGTTTCATTTCCTCTTAACACATGTTGATACTGACTGTATGCAAAGGCATAGACAAAGGCACACATATGGAGTTTCTGCTTAAGGTAAGTCAATAGGTAAAAGGCTTTGGCTNTACTGATGTTGATACTGACTGTGTGCAAAGGCATAGACTTAAGTACGGGGTTTCTGCTTAAGGTAAGTCAATAGGTAAAAGGCTTTGGCTAAGATACACTACAAATAAGTCTGGTTTTGATTTATGTTGAGCTTAAGATATGCTTGCCCCTTCTTGATAGGGTAAATGACTAAGTGTGATAATTAACTGCCAAGGCTTTAAGAACATGAAGTCAGGAGGTTTTTAAACCTTACTTATCTTTATCTTGGTTTTTAAAGAGTTTAAAGTACTATAAATACAAGAAGTGTGTTCAACACCTCTTGGCATAAGCTTCATCAATTGTCAGCTGTACAAAGGGTATATGAAGTCAATATGAGAAGGACTAATGCATATATTTAATTTTTCTTTTCATGGGAGAACTGCCATGGATTTGCTTGAAAGAAGCCTTTTTTTTCATACTTTGTTGGTCATGCCTATACTGCTGGGTTTTGGTTTGGTTTTTTTAAGTTATAGGGTACACTTTGAATCTGTTCATGGAAGAAAATGTAAGTCTCAGGTCTTGTGCACATCACTGTGTATCCTTTCCAAGGTTTGTGTTGTTATTGTCACCACAGAAGTGCTTTTCTTTCTGGTACTTTGATAAAAATTCACCCAAACAAATGGGAGACTGTGGTGGAGGAACAAAACACAAGCACTGATGAACTCTCAGTTCCTCAGTCTGGAAAAACAGAAATACTTCTCATTAAATCTTTCTTTACTGTGATTTCAGGGGTACTTTTTGGCTCTAATATGTGGAAATTTTTCTGACAGATTAATGTGATTTTTAAATTAATGACATCCCTTTATTAATGCATAATACAGTTTGGGCTATCTGTATATTAAACAAAGACTTTGTTATCTGAAGTATGCGTTGATTAACCACATGTGAAATGTTGTGTATTGACTTAGTGTCTTAGCTGGTTATGTGTCATTTGGAACAGAAAAAGCAGGACTGAAAGAGCAAAGGATTTAGCTTTCTAGAGGACATGCTTCATGACTTGTGGCTGTGAATCAGCTGCAAGCAAATGTTAGTTGTCAAATAAGTATTGTGATCTTAATTTTCGACCCTAACATAAATTGATTAATGTTTACTCACGTAAGTAACCCCATGAAAAATCAATATTGGAATCATTCCTGGTTAGTACAGAGCAGGAGCCCCGCCCTGCCCCTGCAGTCTGGACAGCAGCAGGGCCAGGACAATTAGGATCCATGGAGTATCACAGCAGAGTCTGCCTGTGTGCCTTCCTGCTGCCGAGGATGGCTTGTCCTTTTGATCCTCCTCTATCCAAAATACATTTGGAATGTAAATCTCATTTGTTACCTCTTGGGAAACCAATAATGAAATCTTCTACTTTCAGACTGACAACCTAAGGCCGGTGTGGATTGTTGAAGGCTAGAAGTTGTCTTTTAAGGGAGGAGAAATTAAGGGAAGTTTTGCATCCTGTGGGTTAAAAATGAGTATTCTCAACTGAGTTCTGTGCTTAATGATGTGAATAAGGGAAAGTGGTCTTGTGTATAATAATATTGTTGTTTTTCTTACTGTTTTCAGACTTGCTGAGGTTTAATGAAAAAGGAGATGCTTGTATGCCTGGTTCCAGCTAATCTAGATGGATATAATGCTTAATTGGGCTACTGTGATTTACACTTCTTAGATCAGGCCAAGTGCAGTTTAAATTGTTAAGTGGATTAGCAGGATGTAATCTGCTTTGATTGGTGTATCTGATCAGTTTTCCCTCATTCTGTGCAATATACTAAGCAACTAGTTGCAACATTTGGTGAAATGTAGTTTGCTGCAGAAAATTAACAGAAGTATTGCATGATACATTCACATTTCTTGTATCTGGGGAGAAAGTTTTCTTCTATGAACATTCTACTTTCTAAGTTACTCATTGGGTATCTGTGTTACTGCATATGCTGTCTGATCTTTGTAAAACGTTAGATAGATTTGAGTGAAGACATTGTATCTCACTAAAACGTGAATAGATGTAATAATATTTTTGCAGGTCTTTACTTAAAAGTTCCGTTCTTCTTCTTGTTACTCACCTGAAATTGAAAACAGTCCATGTGTGATCTCTTCGAGCATGAATGTTCCAAGATGTAGTTAGGTGCTATAGCCATATTTTCATCTGCAGGTGGTATTTCACTTATCTATAATTTATAAAAGTAGCATGGCTGGAAATCTGAGGTGAACAGAATATCACCTATATCACAGTTAGCAGGAATGGAATTTTAAATTCTCAACTGATTGAAGTTTTTTATCCATTATTTGCACATGGAAAAGTCCCAAGGAATAAAGAGCTAGGAGTGTTTATAGCACTGTCCCTACTGGACTGTGCAGGAAAATTTTTTGTATAGGCTTGTACAGTGGAAAGGTTGAGTTGGACTGAACTGTCCCATGGGTGTGTGGATCTGGCACAATGCAGTTAGCAAAGCCCAGGATTAATGCCTGAAGAACTGGGGATAAAATGCCCTTGGTTGTAAAGATTCAGTTGTGGAACAGTCTGCCAGATCAGATCAGTGACATCTGAACTCCTGTAAATGCTTCCAGATCTTGAGTTTTGAGGAAGTCCTTTCATGACAAGTGATGTCTCAATGCCAAAAGCTTCCTCTTGCTGCCCTTATCATAGAATCACGGAATGTTAAGGGGCTGGAATAGAACTTAAAGACCATCTAGACCCAACCCCCAAACTTACCTCACTTTCAAAAGGCATATAGTAAAATAAACAGTGCTTTTGTTCCTTAAATCTGACAACCTCCATTAAACCTGTTTAGGAATTCCCTATTGCATTTGATTTACAAATATTGCAATATTGGTCTTGGGAGTGGCATAAAACCCAAACCCAGCATATATTTTCCTGCCTGTTGAAACTTAGGAATGTAATGAATCCCCCAAAATCAAGCTTCATAAGTATCATACCTTCCTAGAAATAGTGTTCTATAAAGAGTTATGCCTGGCTTACCCTCCAGTTTTTGAGTGACAGTTCAACCATTATGGAACTGATTATTTTAGATTCAACTTCCCTGCTGTAAGAGTCCAAGTGATTTTATGTAATATTACATTGTGAGATTCTTTTCCTCCTAATTATTGCTGGTGTGTGTTTAAGGTGGTATTTTAATTGGAAAACCACAGAACTCTAATCAATTTAACCACAGAACAGGAACAATTAGTGTTTTAAGACTATGTGTTCTGAAATGTCATGTATCCATTATCTTTAAATTATTCTTTTGATTACTTTCTTTGAAGTTTTCCTATCTTATCATCTTATATGTCCCAAAGTGCTTTCTCTTCTGATTTCCTCTGTCACTCTCCCTCTCTGTTTTGTTTTCAGGCATCTCTGCAATTAACTTGTCATTCTCATCCCTCCTCAGACCTCCAGTAATTTTGGATTTCTGCAGTTCTCTGGATACGCATTCATACCCATGGCTCTCGTCATCCTTTTCTTGTCCTTTTTGGTTTAGTAAGGATGGGAGCCTGGAGAGTGAGGTTTTGATTACCCTTGCATAGGGTAATAGGAAAAAAACCCCCATTCATTAGAAAGAAATATTGTAGTTGTTGGGGTCACCTCTGAAGATAGCCAATGCTGGCCAGCCATAGGACTGTCAAAATATGAACTAAAATGAGGGTTGTATTCACAGAACAGGGGATGTGATTAGAATTCAGCTCCATCTCCCTTTCTCCTGGTCTGTGGCAGATGCCTTGGGTCACCTTTTTTATCAGCTGCTGAACTCTGCTGGTGCGGTAACATTTTTTAAAGATACTGCATCTGAGAGACTGAAAGTCCTTGATGTCAGATTTTCTCCTGTGTGTCAGGAGAGGGTGGCACATGGGAGCTTTTGCTTTCACCTCCAGCAGCTTCTGTGCATTGCCAATGAGGAGGAACAGTCACTTGAGATTTTTTTTACCTCTCTTGCTTGATGGAAGAGTGGGATGCTGCTTTCCAAAACAAGCAAATGGAGCAAGGACTGATCAGGATCAATCTGCAAACTCATTTGCTTCAGCTATGCTTATGGCTTTTTTTAGCAGTTGGAGTGAGTTTTACTGGTTTTTTATAGAACTTAGCCATAAAAGATTAAGGTTAGTACCAGGGCTTTTTTTAGTCTCTTCAAAAAATTAAAAATATAGTGGTATGCCCACACAAAGAATACTAATTTTAGTTAGGATTTTTTTAGCAAAATCATGAAATTGTTAGAGCCATTTCTGAGCTGAGAACACATTTGTAAAATTTTTAAAATGTTTTCTGCATATGGTAATTTTAAGCATGAGTCTAGAATGGTCCACGATGCTTTATTAGGTTTTGATAAGTAATTTTATCAGAAGCTAGGAGTGTGAGTAATAAGCAAATGTAAGTGATTTATATGTACTTTAGGTAGATGTAAGTGTTGTAAAATAGAAGCACCACTAACGTGCTGCAACTGAAGTACCTGAATAATGAAAACCCTTATTGGTTTCTTTTAGGACAGTGATACTTTAATTGCATTTTCCCTTTGAGCTCTTTGACAGAAAGTAATTTGTTTAAATTTCTGGTCAAAATAATTCCTCTGGCACTTAAGATGTCCAGAAACCTTTTGTATTCCCTTTTGCTTTGTTAGGTTTGAATATTATGATTAGCATCAACACTTAGAAACTCTGCACAGTCTAACTTCATTGCCATAACTGATCTCACTGAAATGTGTTTGTGTCTCCAATTCTGCATTTTGATGCGTTTGGCTTTCCTATCTAATATTCTTGTTGGAATCAGCTGCTCACTGCAGAGAATTTCAGAAGCAGCTATACAAAGATTTCTAGTCATTAACTTGTATCAGTATTCTCTGTTCCTCTGCTGTGCCCGACTTCATATGTTGCACTTGGACTGTGGTTGTCTCATTTGAAGCACAGAATTACAGGCCGTGCTCTTGACTTGCTATTGCAAAATAACATGCCAGGTATAGAATTCATACCAAGAAGATCAGTTAGTAAATTTAGACTAGACTTTCTTTTGAGAATGTGTGGAGGCAAACAAGCAGTTTCAAGAGAGATGAACCACTTCTTCAAAATCACAGTTTCATTGTAGACACTTGGTATAGCCTGGTGCTTAACACTGGGTTGCTCTGCAGTTATACTTGGTTACCAATTAACAGCTTTGCACTGGGAGATAGAAAAGTAGAAGGAATGGGAAGAACGGAATTTTGAAAATGTAGATTAACAAAATGGATTGGATCATGAAGATTAAAGAATAGCACAAGAAAGCATCAGGCTTATTGAAAAGGGGAGCAATTTAAGCAAGATTAATTTGTTGCCAGCCTTGACAAATCTGTACATTTTCATTTGTTTTCATTAGAAGCCTGGAGTGTAAGCTGACTTATTGTTTACCACTTAGGAAGTGGAATGTGCAATTATTTTGGTCAGTGGATGGAAGGTTTGTCAGCTTTTCAGGTTCAAGAGGAGCCTCTGAGATAAGTATCTTGAAACTCGTAAAGTCAGAACATAGAAGGCAATATATGTAATAATTTATAATTACTGTATTTCCAGTTGCATGACTATTACCTTGTTTTCCTTTGTGCAGTTTTGTGAGGATAATTAAATAGCCTGATGTTTTGAAAAATTCCAAGGAAGATGAGTAACACCTCACATGTAGCAGATGTTTTTTCTATTAGCATGTAGCAGCCCCTACTCTCCCATGGGCTACAGGAATGTATTAAACTTTTCCTAATGGCTGTGTTCAAGGCCAGTCCTTATTACAAAAGTGAGAGAAAGGACTCAGGGTGGTGAGGGGAAAGAAGAGGCAGAATCTGACTGGAAATAGTATAACTACTGGTTCCCCAAAGCTATCTTTAAAAACAAACACAAATTGTTTGCTGTTGCTGTGAGAACCTTTTATTCTGTCTATGCTGTGCTCTCAGCGTGGAAGTGAAATGATACTTGGCTTTGGAAAGAATGTTTTATGTCAATGCATCCATGCAGTAATTCTGTGTAAGGGAAGACTTTTCCTGCTAGAGGAAAGCTTTGGATAACTTAATCACATTTCAGCCTCCTGACAAGTTGCAGGTGGTGCTCTGGCTACTCTTCCAGAGAGCAGTGACTCATCATGACCTACAGCATGGTTAAGGTACAGGTAAACTCACATTGTGCTGAGTTTTAGATGAACTAAGACATAGACTAGTTTTTTCCCACAAAGTTTTCTACAGTTAAGTGCACTCAGTTGTGATTCAATACATGTTGTTCTTTTTTTACCAAAATGCCAAGCTTGTTAAAATGCTTCTGGATTCGGTAGGAGAGGTCTTTAAAATACTTTATATAACGTACTATAATTGTTTTATGAGGTGTTTCAGAATAAGGAAAATTGTGAGATAAATCTTGGGGTGGGGGAGAGGAAGAGAGGGGTTGACTGAGAGCAAAAAAGTAAGTAGCTACTATGCTTGGAAGGAAAGATAAGTAGGGATAATTTTGCAGTTCTGCATGTTACTGTTCACTTTATAGTACGTTTGTGACATGCAAAAATTTGCTGTAGATATGGGTGAATTTTTTTTTTTTGTATTGCAAATAATCTTTTCTGAAAAACTCTTGCTTTGTTTCTTCTTATAAACAAACCAAGCAGTCACAGGATGCATCTAGTAATTTGGTGGGAAACAAAGTTTGTGCCACTGGCTATGATTGAACAATGCAAATTTGGACCTTAATACTTTTAATTGGTCTCAAAGGCATTTAGTCTTAGTAAGGATATGGAAAAGGAATGTTTGAGTTCATCTAGAATGTGGTTGTAACACATGTTTTTGTGTTACTTCTGTAGTGTGCACAGTATAAATAGTATTTATTTTTGAAAAGTTCATTTCTTATTTCAACTTCCCAGGATTATCTGCTGCAGAATCCAAGTTAAAGTAATGTTGTTAGCTCCAAGTCAGGATGATTGTGGTCATGTTTTTTTTCAGGGAGCACCTTAAGTACTATCAGACATGTGTTTGTATTTTACATATATATACATTTTAAAAATACATATATACATAATTTATATTGACACTGAGATGGTATTGCAGGGCTAATTTTGCACTCTCTCTGACTTTTTTCCTCATTTTCTTATGGACCTTAAAGGCAGAGCCTTAGTGCAGGACTGGGATTCTGCATAATATAATTTATTATATTGAAAAGCTGTCTACTTCTGTGGTAGAAATGTGGGACTGAAAATTGGGGTGTTATGGCAGACTCAGGTCAGAAGGAGAGAAGGTATTGTCCTTATCTTGAAAAAAGTTGCCAAAGAATTTTTGGTCAAAATTGAACACTAAGCAATGAATCTGTGTTTTATAATGGAGTGTATTTAAGACCTGAACTCCTTTGAAGGTGAAATCCCAAATCATTGGAGCATGCTTTTCAGTCCAGTTTGGCAGGATGCTGAAGTGCTACTTAATTTCCATAGCTGCTTAATCAGATGCCTGGGGGAGAGCTGCAGTTGCAGATGTTGAGAAATTTAAGTCAGGCTCCTTCCTCTTTTGAAAATCAGCTCTATTTTTACAAAACAGAATCCCTAGATTATCTTTTAAAAGCAGGTTCTTATAAGGATTTTTTCCCCCTAGAGAAAAGGGTTTATTTTAAAAAAAGACAGAATTTCCTTTTGAAATGGAGAAATATGAGTGTGGATGAAATGAATACTAGAGCTTCCATCTTTGAAATTACTTTTGAAAACAAGCACAGAGAAGTTTAAGTGTGTTATTGCTCAGAATATTCTTCTGTTATTTTCTTGTTGATTGCTGTAGATGTCTGTGTATTAAAATGCTGATTTTTTTCCAGGTTAGCCATTATTTGTGATGTGCAGTTTTTGATTAACTCATGCTTTGTGTGATAGGCCGTACGTGAAATGCAGGTGGATGTTCTTTTTTGTGATTTTTATAGTGTTTGGGGTTTAATAGGATTGCTGGGGCTTTAGCCTGAGGTCCTGCAAGTCAGTGAGTTAGTGTCAGCTTGGTGCCAGGCAGGTACAATACTGACCACAGGGACATTAGAGTGAGCAGTTGTGTGCTTAGAAACCAGCAGCAGAAGTGTGGTCCGTAATGCTCAGGGCCTGGCTCTTCTTAGGGGAGATATCCTCAGTCTGTGTGGCAGAGAAAAGCAAAATAATCCTTTATTCCACTCCCTGCTCCCTTGCCAAAACACAAGCTGAAATGCAAACCAAAGATTGAACAGTCTCACTCTGAAATAATCTGTTCCTATGCTAGATCTGAACATCACCAGTCAAGTGGATCCCTGTTTATTTATATGTTTGTTTAAAGTGTTCTGCAGGTCATCTGGGAACTTCTGTCTAAGAAACATGGTTTGGGTATTAAAAGGGCCCACCTTCTCCCTGTGATTCACAAGAACAAGTGAAGAAACAAGTTGGTAGATCAAAACATGGAGACTCCAGAAAGAAATGCTGTTCACTTCTCAACCTTTATATAAGTTCTTCCAGAGATAAACTGAAGCCTTCTCTTTATGAACACATCATGTGACAGGGATTCGCCCTCTGTCTTTCCCAGTAAACAGTTCCAAGGTTCAGCTGCAGTTACTGCTAGGAAATTGCAGACTGTTTCAAGGTTGAATTGATGCAGCTTTAATTGTTAGCTGCTGGATCCTATTGCATTACTCTCAGCAAATTTGAAAAGGTCTTGCTACCAGATCTGCTTCTCAGGGAGTAAGTGCTTATTTTTGGTAATCAAATGACCCATCAGTTTTCTCTTCATTTAGCTGACATGAGCAAGGCTCCCTGAGACTTGAAAAATGGAAAAAGTAGATAGGAGAGGAAAATAAAAGGTGTATAATGATAAGAGCATAGGATGTGAAGCAAATAAGATGATATTTATGAAGCATGTCCCACTGCAGAGACAGAAACTTTGAGAATATCAAGAAGACCTTTAGGTCCTTTCCCCAGTCCTTGAAGCCCTCCACGTGAAACGGTGCCTGGTGTGGGTGGTGGTGGTGCCTGTGTGGATCTTAGCCAAGCACTGCATTGCAATTTTCCATGATTGCCTTTGAAGCAAAAACCATAAAACAAGGAGGTGTTAATACAAACTTACAGCTTGGCTGAGATACTGGGAATGATGCTTCTTGGAATTAGTACTTAGGATATTAATCTACATGTTTTGTTAAGAAAAATAGAAGAATTGTCCAGTGTATAAAAATGTTTAAATACTTTTTTCCCTCCAACAGTATTGACTTTCCATATACATCTGTATCCAGTGTTAATTTAAGCTCTAATTTTGGGACCATTTTTTTGCAAATTTCCATTACATGCATTATGGATGCACAAAGTCTGCTTGCACAAAAAGAGCTGTAGTGTGTTGTAATCCTCTAAATTTAAGGATTTGTAAGGTAGCAGAGGAAAGACTAAGAATAGCTCTAGAAAAATAGTGATTGAAGGTTGCTACTACCAGAACCATTCATCCAGCCTGCAGCCCACTCTCTGTGTGCTCTGCAGCTGTGCCAGAAAATATGCTGTATGAACAATTTGGACAGTTGTGGCCTGTTCCCTTTTTTTTGGCTCAGCTTCAGAGTGAATCAGGAGGTGTGCACATGCTTTCTGGCAAAATACCCTTTTGAGAAGTGCTGGGGGAGGGCATGTAACCCAGTAATTATGTCTGGACAGACTTTGCTGCACACATGCCTGTTCAAGGGACGGAGAGGAAACGCAGGATTTGGTCTTCCATTGGTACTGGAAGAATCCCAGGTGTCTTGCCTGGTCAGGAAGAGTAGGTGTACTGCATTCTCCTCCTGAGTACAGATCAAAACTTTGTCTAGCCTTGTTGGATGAGGTAATACTGAATCTCACCTCCCCAGGAGCTGTGTATTTGATGGGTGCATTCCCCAGCCTGTGTCATGTAGAGAGGCAGAATGGTTGAATTGAATCCTGTCCTCAGAAGCCAATTCTGTGGCAGTTGCTACATCCTTCAGGATCAGGATCTCCAAATGGACTTTGTACAGCTTTCAGGTATCATTTGTCTTTTCACCATATCTTAAAATTTATTTACTGCATTCCTGTTTTCCTTGTCTTTCTTTTCTTTTGTGTCCTTTTAGCTTTTTCTAATAATTATTAGCTCTGATCCCACTGGTGTAGCATTTTTTTTTAATTTGAAAAATATACCACTTGGCTGATGATACCTGGAAACAAGCCAGTAAAGGCTAAAGAATGAGTGGAAACAAAGTCTGCTCAAGTTTTCTCATTTGGAAGTGAAATGCCTGGCTAGGATCTCTCCAGTTTGAATTTTTCTTTGTTTTTTTCTTTGAAGAGAAGCTGGATTTTGACTGTAGGATGATATTGGTGAGGATGCCCATGTAAAGGCCCCTCAGATACCTGTTTTTCCTTGGCTTATGGAGTTAATGGCACAACATTTGATGCTATTACCCTGTAGAGTCATGGAGCCATTTAGGTTGGAAAATACCTTTATGATTCTTAAGTCCAACCATTAACCCAGCACTGGCAGTGTTACTATGTACCAGTTCTATACATCCTCTGAATACCTTCAGGGATGGTGACTCAACCATTTCCTTTAGCAGAGGGTTTCAGTGTTTGACAACTCTCTTGGTGAAGAAATTTTTCCTACTATCCAATCTAAACCTCCCCTAGAGCACCTCGGGGGCATTTCCTGTTGTCTATTCCTTGTTACCTGGGAGAAGAGGCTGACACTACCTGAATACAACCTCCTTTCAGGTAGTTGTAAAGAGCACTAAGGTCCCCCCTGAGCTTCCTTTTCTCCAGGATAAACTTCCTCAGCTACTCCTTATCAGATTTGTGCTCTTCACCAGCTCCAGTGCCCTTCTCTGGACATGCTCCAGCCTCTCAATGCCCTTCTGTAGTGAGGGGCATAGAACTGAGCAAGGATTTGAGCCTTACCAATGGTAAGTGTTTAAATAAATTCATGCTGCCTTCACTCATGTAGGGTGTCTTGTCTTCATCTGTGTCACCCTAAGAAAACAAAAAACAGGTTGCAGAACACTGAAAGGAAGAAAAAGTCTTTCTGTTATTTTTTCTGTGTGGTTTTGTGGTGTAAATAGTATAGCAGTGTGGCACTGTTGAAATTAGGAGTTACTTGCTAATTAATGAAATATGCCCTAAGCTAATTTTAGTTCAAGTCCCTAAATATGCATATGTTTGGTGTAGAGCTGTTAGGGAGTGGAAGGTGAGTGTGTTGGGAAGACAGGCCAGGGGGCTGCCAGGCTTCTCCCTTGCTCCATGAGAACCCCCATCACAGGGTGGAGACAAACTGTTGGATGGGTGTCCTTGCCTCAGAAATGGGAGTAGAGCACTAGAAGTAAACATTGTTAATTGCATTAACTTTGTATTTTATGCTGGTGCTGTGTTTGTACATGCTGTACAAAACAAGACGCTCCATGTTTTTAGGAAATCCCAAAGGTATCAGGAAATTTGAGGCACATGTAGCTCAGTGAAGCTTTGTTAGCTGAAAGCCATTTTTTTGTTGAGTGGGAGTCTTCAGTGTTTCTAAGTGTTGTGAATTTTCTCCGTTTTCACTTGTATATCAGTAGGAAAAATGGACATGCTTCGAAGTACTGTAACAGTTAATTCAGCTCAGAGAAAGTCACCTCTGTCTCCTACTGCTTTGTTTTCAGTGAAATGCAAATTGGCTTCAGGTTGATGGTAATGCCACAGACACATTGCAAATAGGAGATTACATAATAAAGACTGAATGTGTGTTATTTGATAAACTTTAAGCTTTGGTCTAGAAGGAACTGTGAATCAAACTATATTATAAGCATTACAATGAAATGCAGGTGAATGTGAGATTTAACTCAGGGTTAAGCTTCAGAAACACTTAACTTGGATTAAGAATTGAGTGATGTTAAAGGTTAAGAAAAAAAGTCTAACTTTGGTTAATGAACTGTTTAATCAACATGTCAAGAGTTCCCTGTACTTTCTTCTGGAATCATCCTAGTTTGTCAAGTTTATTTTCTTGTTTGGAGAAATTCAGGACCAGTGTCTTAAGATTTGACAGAAGTTTTGGATAATTCATTAGTGTGATAAAAAGGGTGTGCTGCAGGATTTGGCAATTGACTTAATTTCTTCTTGAAATTAGTATATTGGGAGATAACAGACTGGTATGTTCGGTATCATTGTAAAGATAAACTAAAACCATGATGAGCTTTGAACTTTGGTGCAAGAAAATACAGTTGTATTGAACTGAGGGAAGGTGACCCATCTCTTTTAAAACTCCCACTGAAACTAGTTTTACTGCACAATTGATCCTGTTGGAGATTCTGAATCTGAGATTAATGATTATTGACATGGCTTAACTAAATAAAGGTATTTTTGGGCCTGAAAATGGGAAAAAAAAGAAAATCTGTATGATGCTTCTTTTTCTGTGTGTATGTTTTTTGTGTGTTTTTTTTCTTTTTTTGATAGATGAGGAGTCACATTTAACTGTATGCTCCTGATTGCAGTCTGTAGTAAATCTGTGAGAGTTTCACAGTAACAAGATCAGACAGTGAATCAATCAAAGACGTTCTTGTGTTGGGTTTGGCTTTTGCTGCTGCCAGTGATGTGGCTTCTAATCCATCAGAAAAGATGAGCTCTGCTTCTTTATCACTGAGATACCAGATAATTGTTTCTGTCAGGATCTCTTGATTTTCTGTGTGCTTCCCATCATTGAATGAAAGTCTATATTAACCCTCACTGCATGTTATGTTAATTTTTATTTGATGTTGGGTTTTGATTTTGTAGATGCCTGAAATCCTGTGGCATTGCTCTGATTTCTCAGCATTTTACATTATCATTTGTTGAGGCTAATGGATAATGGTAGCCTTGCAAGTGCCACTTCAGAGCCTATACAACAAAAAGTGATTTAGAGCTTGACTTAGAACGATAACCTTTGTCCTGAGGATTCAAATCATAGAATCATGGAATGATCTGGATTGGAAAGGACCTTAAAGGCACCCCAATGCCATTGGCAGGGACTGCTCTTCCATAGACCAGGTTGCTCTGAGCTGCTCCTGCCTCGCTGTAAATCCGGGGACAGGGAGTTCACAGCCTCCCTGAGAAACCTGTTCCAGTGCTGCACCACGCTCACAGTAAGGAATTTCTTTCCTATATCTAAGATAAACCTACCCTCCTTTTGTTTAAAGCCACTGCCCTTGTCCAGTCACTAGTCATCCCTGTGAAAAGTCCCTCTCCTGCTCTCTGTGGGCCCCCTTTAGGGACTGGAAGGCCTCCCCAGAGCCATCTCTTTCCAGACTGGAGAGACCAAGCTCTCTCAGCTTGTCTTTATACTTGTTTGTGGAGCTGAGAATACTCTGTCTGAATCCAAATTTTATGACTGATGTTGTCTCCCTCCTTTCTTTCCAGTCCAAATTTTAAGTTTAGGGATATACATCGTAATTTGGGTACCCACTGACCAATCTCATTTTCTTTCTATATGTGGATAATTCCTGAATCCTTTCCCATTAAAGGTTTGTTCTCGGTTCGAAACAGTGAAATTTTAAGCCCAGGCTTAATTTTTCTGGAAGTCTATGCATACTTTTATTCTTTCACTGCTGGTGTAAACCCTTCACTGTGCCACACAGATCCTGCCCCACTGCAGTCTGTGGGGCAGGATCACCATAAATACTCCCAGTTTCCTTGTTTGCTACCATGAGGTGTTTCTTTTGTGGAGTAATGCTTGTATAGTGCCTTTTGTAGCAGGTGAGCTTCTCGATGGAAGACTGTGTTCTTCTAATACTGGATAAGCTTTTAAGAGTTATTATTAATCCTTAAAGAAGAAGCTACAGAATTAAAAATTTTAAAATGTATGCCTGCATCCTTCTTGGGAATGAGTTTCATCCTGCCAAACCACAAGAATTGTGTCTTCAAGTCCTTCTTAACCTGGATTGTGCTGCAATTCTATTAGGGATGTAGAAAAATAATCTTCCCACAAATAAAATTTAGAAGAGGCAACAGAGGCTGGGTTTTGCAGTATCTGTGAGTAACCTAGCACTTGTGTCTCCAGGGTGGCTTTATTTGTGAATGTTCTATGTACACTTCTACACTTTTATGTAAAACAGAGCTGCACAACTGGCATTTAGTATTGCATGGCTGATGTATTAAGTAAGGAAACAGCACTTCAGGCTCTCATGTATAATAATATTTTATTAAAGGGAGAAAAGACAAGAAAATAAGAGAATATGTTCTAAGTCTGGAGAAATAGACGGGTAGAAGGCAGGAGGGAGAAAGAGGATATGAATGGATTAATGGATTCTACAAGTAATAACTTCTAAGGTTTTTATAAAAACAAGCATATTTTTTTCAGCTTCTAAGATGCTCTTGGCCTTTTGTAAGCTTTTTGACACTAGGGGAGCTGCTGCACAGCTCAAGGTTTAAAAAGGCCTGGTACAGTGGTTAAGTTTCCACGATGCTAAGTTGGCCTTTCATCTGCATTTTTAGCTGTCAGGTGAGAACAGGATAGTTGGGGCCATTCTTCAGGCACACACAGGGCTCTGCTCTGGCAGAGCATCTGAGAAAAGATGGCAAGTCCTATCCTGAATCAATATAACAGTCCCTACTGACTTGTAGAGAGCCCAGTGCTTTCTAAAATGCAGCTCAAGCAAATGGGACATTATTTTGAGATTTTTTTCTGTGCTGTTGACCTGCCAGGTGCTTTTTATTTTGATATTAATTTATCTGTTTAATTATTTTTTGTTTATATTCTTCAGGGCAGGAATTGATCTGTCTCTATCAGACAGAGCACCTTGTTTGATTCCTGCTTGGGGATATTTCTTAGTATCTTAACACATGAGTATTCCCTGGGCCAGAGGGTATTTTTCCCCAATTCCATTAAATTTGGATAGTCCAATCTAAATCAAGCCTTACATGATGAAATCCAAGTAGGAAGCTTCTCAAGGATAATGCTTAAGGATGTCCAGTCAATAATGATTTTGTTTGATAAGAGTTTTTTTGTAGTGCAGACTGTTTCTTCCAAAGTATCCAAAACATCCAGAGTATCCAGGTTTTCACTTCTACCTGCTAGAGAACATGGTTGGGTTTTTCTAAATTTAAATTTCTTAGAGTTTGTTCCCACTGCCCAGATGGCTGCCGTCATACCTCTTCTACCATAAGGAATGTCAAAGTAAGGGATCTCTTCCATGTTTTTTTGTGGCACGGGGCTAAGTGAAAGCCTGTGTGCAGCCACACACTTCTGTGATGTTTGTGCCACTTGCAGGATGGGTGTAGGATAGCAAATTCTGCCAGGGAAGTGGTCACAGCCCTAAGCCTGGCAGAGTTCAGGCAGTGTTTGGATGACATTCTCAGGTACACGGTGGGACTCTTGGGGATGGTGCTGGGCAGGGCCAGGAGCTGAACTCGATGGGTCCCTTCCAATCCAGCACATTCTATGATTCTGTGAAATTTTGGCATAGCTTTGACATCAAAATAGAAATTAAAACTTGAGGCTTGGATTTTTTCCTACATTTTTAGGCTATATTTTTGGCTACAGCACGTGAAGCTTGAGACATGCAAAAAGCAAAGTCCACCGTGACAGTTCCATATAAACAAGTTCATTTTTGCAATCATGGAAAAATAAAAAGATTATGCTATTAAAAAATCAAAACTCCCAGCATTTCTAAAAGACTGATGAATTTAACCAGTGCTGAAAAAGTATCATCCACTTGTGTACTATGTGTATCATCTGTATTTTTTGTCCCTTCTACTCTAGACAGTTTAGGATGCCATTAGTAAAGTTTCCATGTCAGTTGTTTGAGAGTATGGGGATATTGTGGAAAGAATGTGAATGAAGAGCAGGGGTCATTTCTCAAACAAAATCTGACAGCTTCTTTGTGACCCCCACTGTTTGTGGACCTCATGCTGAGCAGTTCTGGTGATGAATTCTGACATGCAGTAAACTGTGGTGCATCCAGGTACTAGAAAAAGTCATTTGACAGAGGTAAAAGATGAAGTACCAGGTGCTATAATGCAGTAACTGGCACAGCTCCTTGAAAAATTAGTTAAGCCAACCTTGGTTTATGCCAGCCTTGAGTATACTCTTAAAATGTAGCTAAGACGTGTTCTTACAAATAAATATATATGAGAATAATTTTAAAAGTGAATGGGAAGTTACTGTATGCTATACATACTTAATATACTTACCACTCTTAAAGATTCCAGTTTTCTCCATTGATTATTAGTAATTGTGAATAACATACAAGTTAAATTCATCTAATTTTAAATTATGAATCTTACTGGGTTGATATATGTGATGTTGGTGAGTGTAATGTTTTTTCTTTATAGGTTTGTATTTTTAATATATGAAGGAAAACAATCAGAATCATAGTAGTAGTGTTTCATGTTGCTAGAGGACTGAGTAAAGTACCAGTAAAAGAAGCACGAAGAGAAAATACTACAGAAAATGAAGGGGATGAGTTATAAAATGTAGCATATTAAATAAGATCATACTATTAAAATAAAGGATTGTTACTATATTGCAGTAGTATTAGCCTGTAACTGTTGTTGCCAGTTTGTCTTTCTTGGCAGCAGTGTTCTTCAGTTTCACTTTTTGAATTGGAACATTTTATTAGACATCTCTCATTCCAGCATATTTTTTTACTTGCATGGAAACAGATTATTGTTTGCTGTATCATATTTTTCTCCAACAATATATCTACAAGAGATGTCTGTAATTTTGAGAATCTTTTTTCTTCCATAATGATGATCTGTCCATCTGTTTCCATGTGGGGTTCTTGTACATTGCCATTGTTATAAATACCAGTGAATGCAGATACTGCAATGACTCACTGATGGTACATGTCTAATCTTTAAGTATCTCTGGCATATTACAGTGTCTCAGGCTTCATAAATACATCAGATAGATGTTGCAATGTCTTCTCATGAAGGTCTTCCTCAAAATAATTATTAGCATGTGGGAAAAGTTGAACTGTGTTCTACAGAAATGAAGAGTGATAATGAGAGTTTTAATATAATTTCCACTATGCCAGTAAAACTTATTGAAAAATAACATTAGAAGAGTTAAATAGGAGCTATCAAAAGTATTTATGTATGTCACTCACTGAAAATGGTTTTCCATTTAATCCTAGAAAAAATAGACATGATATATCAAATTTGATGAGCGTACTGGCAATTTAGTGTGAAGGCAAATCTCTCCTCAAAAGGAAGAAATGGTTTGTTCTCCACAATTGCATTTAGGAACCTAAACCTTGGGATAAATGACATTAAGTTATATGAATGATTCTCCTGAGCACTATTAAATATTTTTGGAAGCTTAATTCTAACAAATTGACTGTTACAAGCTTCTTCCTTCATCCTGGCACTAGTGAGTTTAATTTATATATAATATCTAGGAGTCTGTACCTGTGTCCAGCTCAATTTGAACATTTGCCATGAGTTTTTTCTAAGTGCTGCATAAGGATTGTACAATTAAACATCATAAGCAGATTAGTAGGCATGGACCCGTGTAATGTTGGTAGATGAGCTTTGTTAGAGCAAGGGCCCCCACTGCAAATAGAGAGCATCTTCATTTTTTATTTAGTTGAGCTTTTGAGTTTGATATTTTAAAAAAAATTACAACTTCCATTTGTGTAAGTATCTGTATAAATATGTATATGTGTATACATACACATCCTTTCCATTTTACAACAGAAACTGAAAATCCCAAATCCAGACACAGCAGAATGGAGCTGCATGGCAGCTCCCCTTGCCTTGGTTACAGGGGATAAGTTTTTTAGGACTGTTGAATCAGTGTTTAATACTTAAGTAGAAAATGTGAATATTTTCATAACACTTATGCTCACATTGTTATGATGTGTCAGAGCACACTGCAGCCAATAATTCACTGCCAGTTCCCTAATGCTAAACTTAGGAATGATGTACTCTCCACAGCAGCAGAAGCAAGTTGAGAGCAGTGTTGAGTAAGGGCTGCTTTGTGCTCATTGCATTACAAAGCCACGCTTAAAACAGCTTCAAGTGTCACGCTGTTGTTTTTCCCATGCTCAGGAAATACCTTTTAGAAGTGTGAGTATGACGAGGAGAGAGTGAGGAGTGCCGGAGCAGAGCATTCCCTCCTGAGCGCGCTGGTGCCGCCGCGGTTCAGCAGCCCCGCTGAGGGGAAGGGAAAGCCTCCGGCAGCCCCAGGGCACAGGAGAGAGAAGTGAGGGCTCCTACAGTGAAGGAGTGGCCTCTGAAAGGAATTAGCAAAACATCTCATGAGGAAAGCTTCCTGGAATGAATATATCTTTTAATGGAGTTTAAACACCTCTGGGATTTCCTATCCATGCCATGTCCTATCTGAAACCTCCTGAAATCTGCCGCTTTGTGAAAGCAGCTTCAATCTTTTATTCTTTGGTTTGTTTGCTACTCATGACTTATGTACTTGTGCTGGAAGCTTGCATAAATTTTTAAAAAATGTAAAATACCCCTTCATTTTATTCATGAGTTTACTAACCTGCTGTGAATACAAATTTCCTTGTGTATTTGGGACTATTTCAGTGTCTTAGTATGACCTGAGAGAGACATTCCTATGTGGAATTCATTCCAGTTACAGAGAACATACATCCACTGCAATCCAGCATGATTTAACTGGCTAGTGTGAGCAAAAACAGGTTTTACTGAACTGTGGCAATAGTGTTTTATTCTAGATTTGACAGCTTATGCAACATTTTGATCTTAACTGTACAATGTTGTAAAAAAAAAAAAAAAAATCGTAGTTCAGTTTAGCTCTTTGAAGACAGGTTTTTTAGACAGCTTGCCATTGCAGTAATACATAGAGATGCAAACAATATAGTATGCATTAAATAAGGTACTGTAATCCTTATTCTAAAATGTTTATTAAAAAATAACTAATGGTGTTTTCATGCTGTGTTTGTATTCTGTTCAAAGGCAATACATGTATGTACTGACTCAACAATGGGTGATGCTCTAAGTGACCTTAAGAAAAGATCAACTGTGTTGAAAACACTTGATGGAAGTTCTGATTTCCAGTTCTGATCGGTGATGAATTAATGAAGTGTTAGCATCTTCATGCCTTCCTCTTTCTCCTGCCCTCCTTAAATACATTTACAAAGCTAATGTTTCCATAAAGTCAGATTCATTACTAAGGAATGAATTTAAGGCAAAAAAATTACACTTGGGATAAGAGCCTGCTGTACATAGTGCTTCTCTCCTACCACCCATAGATACCTTGATGCAAGATAAAATTAAATTACTGTTAATTTTTGCTGACTAGGTTCAGTTGTTCTCTTAGATAATAGTGGTTGAGTTCATTACATTATGCATTTAGCAAAAGTAGAAAGGAGTTTTCTTAACTCCCAGCTACAATATAGCAGTATTTTGATTACAACGATAAATACTGTGGTAACTCACAATTAATATTTTGAGGAGGTTATAAAAAATTGTTTCTTTCTAAGTAGTAATTTATCTGAGTTCAAATAAATTAATTTACTGCTTGAGAATACTGTGTCTGCTAATTTCCTGGGATTTTGGGTCCCTTTCTCAGAAGGGTGGCAGAGAGGTGTCAGGGGGTGGCTTTGATGGAGGGGTAAAGGAAAGCAGAAGGATGCCCAGTCCCTCTGGGGAGCTGGCTGAAAGCTGTGCCAGGGCCCTGAGAAAGCAGTGCTGAGAAGGGTTCTCCATCCCAAGTCTGTGGTGACAGAAAACAATCTGCCAGAGAGTGGAACAGAGGAAAGGAAGGCAAAGACAGGCTGGGTGGAAGAGGCAGAGATGGCTGATACTCCCTATAGTGTTTGTTTTTTTGGCATATATTGTACCAATCTTTTTTATTTGTGTTACTCCAAAAACATGGATCAGTTCAGAATGAAACATGCATTGCATATGAATACAGTGCACTGCAGATATTGACTACTGCTTTAATAAAGTCAGTGTGTAGCTATTGTTGGGGAAAAGCTGATAAATATTTTGACATAAAAATAGAGAATGTCAGCCACTTACTGTGGGGAGTTTGGCAGTCTTTCCAAATTAGGCAATTTGGACTAGTCTTCCATTATTTTTGGCCAACTTAGCTGGCACTGTTCTTTATCAGAAACATCACAAATAATTTTTTGCGAGTGAATTCTTTTGGAGAAACAAGATGGGACACTTGTCTTTGCATGGAAGGAGTTCAAATATCAGAGTAGAAGATTGACCTATGATTAAAAAAGTTTCCTTTTACTTATTTCACTATGTTCAGATGATCTATACTGAGTGCTGGAAGAGTTGCTTGATTAGCCTCAAACTTACACGTTCCCTCTATAGTGCAGCAAAGGGCCTTAGGAACATGCACTTGATCACTGCAATAACTTTTGGTAATTAGAGGCATGGAAAAATGCTGTTCCTGAAAAGTGAATATAAGAGTTGAGACTTGTCTTTAGGAGGTGAAGGAAATCAGGCAAATGCTGAAAGCATGCCAGATTGTGTGTTTAGTGCCTGTACCTGTAAACTCTACAATTCATAAATGCCGTGTGAGATGAAGAGTTTGGGCAAAATACTGATGTGGTCAGGCTAGAACCAGGTCCTTGAACAACAGAAGCTGGAAGCCTCTTTAGTTAAAGCTTTTCTCAGAAGAAGGGTTGGACAAGAAAGATTATTGTTAGATAAGGAACTGTTGTAAAAAGAGTGGGTTTCTCCTGATAAATAAATTGGGTTTTATGAAAAGCACTACAATATTTGACAGCAGTCCAGTTTAAGTATTTAATTTAAAAACAATTTTAGTATTGTTGTTATCTTAAGAGAGTCATTGCTGAAATAAACTTCAGTCTCTCTAATCAAATGCTTACTTTCAAACTGTTATGCCTCTACATCCTGCAGGGCATAGATGAATATTTTCCATGAGTCAGAAGAGAATGGTGAGAGTATGGGCAGGCAGCAAGATTTGTGGGTTTTTTTCAAACTACACCTTGGCAATCAAAACATGTATTTTCTTCTGTTATTGTTTCTGACTTGCAGATGTGGGATTAGATCAAGTAAAATCTGCACTGGGGATAAAAGTTTCAGGAAAACAGAAAAACCGGTAGTAAAAAGCGTTAAAATAAGTTTTAGTGAAGAGATCACTTTAGTTATGATGTGCAAAAAGGCTTCTCCCTGTTTCCTTTGGTTTTTAGGACATGACTTATCTTTTGACTCAGCTGGTTCTTACCATGCTGGCTATGGCAAACAAAACATGTTGGTTGTGTTTTCCAGGTTGGCATATTTGCTTCTTTTTGTTGATTTTTGTCACCTTGGAGAACACAGCACCTTGTTGTGTTTAATAACTCAAATAACTTGTGTGTGCATATAGCTTTAAAAAGTCATACTTGGAGTCTAGTGATTTTTTCTTTTTTTTTTGTTCCCTGACATGTTTCCTTTGTTAGACAATGAGTCACAAGCTGTCTCATCCTATTAATAGCTTATTAATTTTTAATTTCAAAGTCTCCTTTTGTAAATGTACTGTATTGAGTAAATCATTAGGCGTTCTCTGGTTTTCTAAATAACTAATTATGCATTTCAAGGTAGTTCTATCAGTTTAATTCATTGATTACGCACAAATTGGATGAATTAACAAACAACATGCTAATAAAATCCACTGTTTATTGAAGGGTGACAGTTCTTCTCTGAAATAAAACATGGCTCTGGAAAACTGTTCCTGGCAATGTAGCTTGTTCATAATGTTCTGTCATTTGTTTTCTCAAATTCTAATTCCTAGTGGTACATATTAAAAATAAGTAATTGGAAACAAGATCAACAGTATGAATTCTGACAATATTCTTCAGTCTTTTTCTCATAAATATTTTGAAAGTAATTTAAAACATTCACATAGTTCATGGCAATACAGTGCTAACATCTCTTAGGTGCCAGCTAGAGAAGGTGTCAGGGATACTGTGAAAGAGAATTGAGAGCTTTATATAGAAATTCTTAGTTGAATGTGTCAGGAGGGTTTAAACCATTTTCTTAGTGTATCATACTTCAAAAGGTGCGTCAGGGACGTTTAAGATGATGGTGACAAATTCTGATAAGGAATCTTGAAGCAAATGGAGGTGGGAGAGCCCCAAATCTAGAAGTAATGAAAAATCTTCTTTAAAGCAACAGTAATTTCTGTGGTTTTCTTACTGATTTCACAGAATAACACTAGGACTAGAGATTTAGTCCTGGGAGTGTCCTTATTTAAGAAACTTTATTATGTGTATTCAGATTCCTCTGACCACTTCATGCCTCTTCACTCTGCCTTTTCTACTCCCTAATAAAACCTGTACTATGTGAACTTAAATTCTTTTAAAAATAAAATGCAATTAAGATTATGTGAGGTTGATGTCAGATGTAAAATAGATCTTGTATTTCCAGTATCTCACCTACTTCTAGTTGCATCTTTAGCAAAAAGAATGGCATGTTATGAAATGCAGGGTATCTACACTGTGGTTTTGACTAATTGGAAATCACAACGCTTAAAAAAACCCCACCAACCAAACCACAAAAAACCCCCACAAAAACTAAAAAACCAACCCCCCAAAAAAGCTCCAAAAACACCCACAGAGCAACTGTTTAATGCCCATGAGAGTGTTGATTGTGTTAAGCTGAATATCCCACTGTCAGTCTATTAATAATGGAAGAGTTTAGTCGTAACTGAACTCCAGCTGGATTAATGATGGAACCATTATGAATTCTGGGTAAGAAGTAATGACCACCTTAGCCATGGCTCTCATATATGTTATGAGCTTAGAGTTAGTGGTGCTTATAGGAAATTACACCTTCACCTTGAAAATTTGAAGTGAGTAAAATCATATTTGCTACATGAAATGTATTTCTGCACTTGTTTCGTTTGAGGATTAAAACAAAGCAAGATCTCAGTTTTGTTAGAGCTTTTTGTCATGAGAATGCTTTTTTATTTGGAAGACCTCAGGCACAATGCCTGTTAGGCTTTACCCTGGTGCTGAATAAGCCTTCCCATCTGCTACTGCTGCCAAGCACTCCAGTGTGACAGGGAGGGTCCTGTTAGCTTCAGCATTGAAGGTATTGAGCTTGCCTTTACCTGGTCAGCAGATGTTTGTGTGTGCTTGAGTTGACCCAGTAAATGCTGGGTGGAAACATCCTATGGCTGCAGTTGGAACTTTAGGAATGATATTTCACTGGCCACAGTTTCTGGATAATGCTAAGTTGCATTTTACTGTGTGCTCCACCAAATATTTGTGCCTTAGCACAGAAAGGTTTCCTCAGTCTGTATGTAGATTGTAATACAGCTATAAAAGCTCATGTTATATTTAGATCTGTTTGGTTATTGCTCACTAAATATAGACAATATCCAAAATTATACTTTTTAGCATGAAGGAGTCATGTATTTTTCACTAGTTGCTTTTCTGGTCTCATATGCTTAAATCACTTTATTTCTGTTGCCTGGCTGTATGACACCTTCTGCAGCATTCTGTAATCTCCAGGAATTTCAGTGCCTGTTACATCATGCATACTCGATTAAATCCTCCCAGTAGCCTGTAGGTAGCAGAAGGTACTGCCCCTGTGGCTTAAATTTCCAGTAGGCATGCCTGACAAAAAAATAAACATGAACAAACCAACAAAGAGCCCCATCAGACATTTCTTAGTATATCCATCATAGCTGGATGCTGGTTCAGATGTGGTGCCCATGGCATAATGCTTTTCCAAGGATGTGGTCAGAGCATAAAACCCCAGTACCCTTCAGCCCCTGGGGCCTGGAGACACCCTGCATGCCCTGTGCACACAAGAGAAGAAGTGGGACTCTCAGAAGAGTGAAATGTAAGAATTGCGGGTTCTGATTAGTTCTGAAAGGCTGTTGGCATGACGTGGGAGCTGTTTTATTTTCTGACCCTCATGGAAGTTCCCTGATGGATCTGTGGCAGCATTTTCTGATCTTTTAATTACCACGTCTCTCCCCGTGCAGAATAGTCTGTCCAACCACCAAGTGTGCTATTAACACTTCTTAACAGCCCATCGATTCGCTTTTGTGTAGCCGCTGCTCCCTGAGCACCCGCCGGGCAGAGCTGAACTGCAGCGGATCAGCAGCAGCTCCCCTGGCCTTGATGGCCAGTGCTCTGGGAATGATGGAGACAATTCCAGACTGAGTACATCTCGTCTTGACATACCCAGGCACGTGCAGCCTCTGGCTGCTCCTGGATGTAGTTCAGGACCTGAGAGGTTTGCTACATCACTAGGGTTCATAGCAGAGAAAGTAAATTTTAATATTTCATCTTGTGCAGTTATGCAATCCTTCAGTTTTGGAACTGTCTGTTGTTGTGCGTGCCAGTCCTTTGTCTATCTTCTAAAAGAAGTTTTTACCAGTTTGCACTGAAGTTTGGAGTGTTTTCCTAGGGTTCCTTTCCTTGCACCAGAAGTACCAGTTGGCATAACTTAACCCTTAAATGTCACAAGAATGCTGTGCTACTCTTAGGTGTACCTTTGCTAGGTCTTCTGTTGTCATTTGCTTCAGGAGCTGAAGCTCTGAAGGTGTTGAGGAAGACACACAATTACAGTGATGATCCAAGTTTATACTGCCAATCCACTGCAGTGCAGATGGGGGTTGATAACTCAGCACTTTTGGTGGTAATTATGTAGAAAATACCAAGAAGCAAAGTAATAGGTGTAAGAAGTTATTTTCATGGAAATCTGTTGGCGTATGTCGTGTACATCTGCTCAGAATTGGTCATGACTTCTGGTCAGCTGCAGTGGGAACCACTTTTACCTCTCTGGCAGGTTGGATACAGTTGTAAAGCAATTCTTTATTTATAATAAATACTGGAAAGTAAGTTTGAGAATAGCATGTTCTATAATTGAAGCTCTTGTTTTGTTTTAGACAAGATGCAGCATCTAATGGGATATCAGCAACACTGGTATATGTGTTCATCTGTGTGATTAAGGAGAAATAGAATTAAAGTAATTGTGTTAAGGACTTAAAAACTATTCTGCTTTGTTTCCTACAGTCAGTACTAGTGGAAGATGACAAAGTAATGGCTCAATATTATGATCCTTGGATTAAACACTTTTGCCATGTGGAGGATGGCTATTAATTTGAAGTTAACTAATACAGGCTATATTGCATTAGCATGAGAGGCTTGCTGAGCTGTTTTCAGTGATTGCTGCTTTTCCAACTGCAGTTGGCATCACTGTTGTGTATTGGGGGTATTCCCGTGAAGCCTTTGGAAAGAATGAGTGATCTGCTTTCTCAGTGCCTATAAAACTGCTGCCCTTCAACAGCAAACCTGTGTTGTCACCCAGACAACCTGTGTTGTCACCCAGACATTGGTGGTGACCAGTTAGCAAGAGTAGCTAAGTGCTGCTTTTTATGGTGTTTGATTTCTCTGAAGGGCTCAGCTTCTGGGTTCAGCGTTATTTTTAAATGTGTTTTTCTATTGTACCACTGCTTTCTCTAATATTCTTTTGCAGTTCCAGCATGCTCCATGAGTTTTTGGTGTTGGCAGCCGTGAGACTTGTTTGTGTGTTAATCTGAGGTTTGTGTTTGCATTACAGAGTGGTGGAGGTGTAGGATTGTTAGTGAACTACAACAACATCCTCTGCTTGATTGGGCTGCTGCTGCAGTTCAAGAAAAACAGCTTCAAAGTGCTGTTATGAAACCTGATGGTGGTTGCCTGAACCTAACGTTTTTTATTACTGACCTACTGGACTTGCATCACAGGGATATAACAATTTAGTGGTAATAAACAGTAATTTTATGTAATTTTCTATAATTGTATGGTCATATAATTTATTAGGCAAACGATTTTAAAAAATCAAATCAGTCTCAAACTACATAGAAATCCACCAGCTAGCCATCAGTGTTGACAGGAGATTTCATTCATATTTTTTCCAATAATGACATTGTAATTCTGGCAAACTATCAAGTCCAGTCAGTATGTGGGTATTTGTTTTGAGTGATTTCTCTTTAATTCTGCTTAGTAATAACCTAGAGCAGAGGTTGGCAGTGGTAATTTGGCACAAGTGAAGGGCTGACACAGAGGCAGTGACATTATCTAACCAGAAAACTGCATTGCATCTTGTTTTTTGGGAAGGTCACCCTGTGAAGTCAACTTCGAAATGCAGGACAATGCAGGGACATTTCCATTAATAAGGAAGAAACCAACCTGTATAGTTTGGGGATTTTTAAAACTTTTTTCCCCCATTTTCTTCATATTTTATTTTGTTTATGTTGTTGGGTTTTGATCATGTTGTATATAGCTATTTTCAGTCTTTATTTTTTGGACATTAAGCCAGGAGATTTGCACAGGCAATATTGAACAACTGGATCCTGGATGGTAGAGGAGGGAGGACAGTGCGTTTGAAGCCCAGAATACATTTGTGAATAGTAAGGACAGCAAAAATAACAAGAGATGTCAAATTCTTTCTTTTTGGTTCTGTGGTTCTTTGGTAAAAGACTGATTGTTTCTGAAAAATACGAAAAAATGGGTGTTTCTGATCATTATGATGCATATGAGTATAATGCATCATAAGGAAAGCAAAGATAAATCTTGAGTGTTCACTAGCCTGAATGTGGAGAAGGGGGAAGAAATATACTTTATTTATAATATTCTGGGTTTCCAATAAATCATGTGAATTGAATTATCAGTTTTAAATAGCTGTCTATGCAAAGCTCAAATCCTAAACTGTCTTCATAAAGAGCAAGCCAAGGACATTTCACTGAAAATCACTATCATGTTATTGCACCTGTTTTACTGTCCACCCCGAAAAAAGATTAAAATGGTAATAGGTATGTGGTTTAAAACTTCAGCTATAAAAAGCTGAAAGTTACTTCTGCTGTAATGTGGTTTGGTTTTGCTTTTTAATTAGGAATATATCTGATGTGAATTAAATTATATTTTATAGTTGCACATTGAGAAATAGATTACATTCAAAATCAAACAGAATTAATTTTAAGATACAGATTTCAGAGTAATTTAAGATGGTACTAGGATGCAGTGTGCTATGATTTCTTTGTTTCCTTTTGTCACACAGCAATTAGCAAGTCTTTACTCAGCTCAATCAGAGCAAGTCCTTTGGTTTAAATACACCAGGTCACTTTAAAAACATGAAGGCACAACACATGTCAAAAAAAAAAAAAAAAAAAAAAATTCCCCAACATAAATAAGTGTAGGAAATTTAGGCCTCCAGACTAGAGTGTCTGAACTTCTGTTTATATATTTGGTGGTATGTGTGCTGGGATTTCTTGGCAGTATTTATAAACACTGATTTCAATCTTCTTCCGTTTCCTGGGGCTGTAGCACCTACGCCCTGGGGTGGATTTATATAGAATTGTGATGTGTTCCTGAATGTATACACCCTCTGCCAGAACTAGTGCAGTCTTCATTAAAATCCTTTGTTCCATTGTATCTGTAACATGGCTTGATGTTAAAGATTAATGTTAAAATCCAATCAGAAAATTTGATGCATTTGGCTCCATTTTAGATTTCCTTTCTTGGTGGGAGGCCAAAGTAATGAGGAGAACGCATTTATTCTGAAAATGAAATATTAAGATGAAAATATGAAGATTTAAGTAGTTACTTCAGGGGTTTTTGGTAAGTCTCGTGGGTACATCTGCTGCTGGTTGCAGGAGTCTTCTTACTAATGGATTCTTTCTAAACACACAAACTGCAGATGGGGCCTGGGCTCTGAGAGACCTGTTGGAGATGGATGAGCAGACTTTGCTGCACATTCCTGCAAGCCTTATGGCAGAAGGTGGAGCTCTTCAGAATCCTTTATGCCAAGATCCCAGAGGCTGGGGTTTTTTGTGGATTGATGAATTGGAGCCAGTGATAGCAATGTAAAATGTGCAGTGAGAATCCTTTCAGCAATGGTCCATTTGTTGACAGGATGGAGATGAATGAAAATTGTACAGCCTGGAGAAATCCTATGATACGCAGCTCTATTTTTAGCTCTACTTATTAAAAACTCATGCATATTTAATAGTAAAAGTATTAATTCATAATAAGCTACATCTTTATATAGCCCACTTTGTATTGTTGCCTTTTCATTAATTGTTCATTTAGCTTCTGAAAGATTTCTGCTTCATTTACTGCAGAAACCGAGGAAAGCAGCAAATGCAGCAGTAATCCTGCAAGAGGTAAAAATTAAAGCATGTACTCACTGAAGTAAATAACGAATTGTAAGGTGTACTCACAAGGAGAGGATGCACGGCTGGTGATAGCTTTGGTATCTCTGACTCCTCAGTGGTCTGTGCTCTAGCACAATTTCCTCATCTCAGGAGCACAGACCAGACACAGCCAAATGTGCGCTGGGATGCATCTGCAGGTGATGATGGCGTGTGCCAGCTACCCCAGGAGTACCTTTTTTGTCAAAGTGGTGCTCCTGAGGACTCTTTAACTGGTTTTCTCTTCTCTTGAGTGCTGTTATGGATTGTAAACTGTAAATCAACAAACTGTTAAATAGGGAAAGTATTTTCAGTCTGTCTCCCTCTTCCTTTCTAGTCGAGATTTAGTGTGTGTCTGGCTCTGAGGCTGTTTGTTCCCTGGCATAGCCTGTGTTTCCTTGGAGCTCCTCACCTCTGACCAGTTAGTGATTGCCCTGCAGCAGTTTAGCTTTGAGGAGAGAGGGAATTGGTATGGTGTGGAGTATGTCTAAGTGTCCTACTGATGTCTTGCTGCACCTCAACAAATGCAGGCATCTTCTCTTAATAACCTGTTGGTATAAATTAAGTAATCTGACTCACACAATTGTAGAAGAGAATTTATCCAGGGCACAGTAACTACTTACCAATTTGCCTTTTTTTTTTCCTGAAATGATGAAGTGCTCTGTTTCTTGAATTATCCAGCTAAAGTGTTTCCTTAAAATCATTTTAGTGTTTTCAAAGAAAAAAAAAAGTAAAGCAGTCGGTGCATAAGAGTTCTGACATAGTGTTTCAAGCATGAAGTTCTAACTTAAAACATATTTTGGAGAAAAATCTGAAGTAGGGCATATGATTGCAATCTTCATTCTTTAAAACAAGTTATTAGACCTGGAAATGTTGGTATGGTGCTATTTTATGGTTTGTAAAAGACAAAACTGTTGCTGTTAAGCAACAGAACTGGTTTTGTTTAGAGCTGAAGTGTCTTGAGTATTAAAAGTGATTTATCCTTTAAGCAGAGAGGGTGGTATCAGCAACACCTTCATATACAGCCCTGCTGACTTTCTGCCTGGGTTTATTTAGATGGAAGATCACCTTGTGTGTTTAATACAAACAACTTGGGTTTTTTTCTTATTCTGGGCTCCTTTTCTGTGGATTATAAGGAAGTGATTTGAAGAAGGTGAAGCAGGTGTTTTCTGGAGGAGGAAATCTTTAGGGCTTCCAATCTCTTGTAGTTTCTCCAAAGATCACATTCTATTTGATTCTCTGCAATATTTCTAAATTAATACATTGGACACCTTAAGGTATATGTGAGAAACATAATATTGACATGTTTTTGGTAATGGCACCTCCTCCTTAAGGACATACTTGGGACAGTCAGCAGGCAAAAACCATTGCCTTTGAGCTGGCATGGCCATCAGTTCTCCTCTTGGTGTCAGAGATGCCTTTGGTAGACGTTTGCTTAGTAGAGTTTGATTTGTTCAAAAAGCTCCATTAAGCTGCAGACAAGCAGAAACATTCTCATGTTTTAATTCAGTCAAAGAATCTCCTCAAATCTTTATGGAAATGCAGGCTTTGTGAGGGGAAAATTATAGCTGGCAAAATGATCTAAATTGAAATATCAAAAGGGTAAAAGAGTCAGAAGGATGGAAATTCATATCTACACAGACAGTTAAATTCACTCCAGCAAAATCTGTCAGTTCTTAAAAATAATTGTTTCCTGTTTTCCTCATCTACTGATTGTATCTACAGTTTATTTATTAGACTAAGGTACACAAAGCTTTGGGTTGGTTTTGGTTTTAATTTTCCTTTGTTCTTTAAGCAGACTAATTTAGTCTTTTTTAAATATCTTCCATGCCCACATTATGATCAGTTTTACCAGGCTGGAACTTGAAAAAATGGAGAATCAGGGAAATCGCTTTGCTATGGACTGGTGGGCACTCTTTTTTATTCTACTTTCAGTCTACTAACACGTTTCAGTTACAGAATTCTTGAATTTGCAGTCAGTTGATACACGTTTTGCACAAAGAAACGCCTTTTTTCAAGTAGAAAATACCCCTTTGTGACAAAACTGAATAAATAGCATCATGGATTGAAGCGTGTGCTGCTTGGAGAGAAACAGCATTCCTGTGCTCCCTGGTAATGCAGGAATCTCTCAGTGTGAGAGATGTACCTGGTCTGTGGTGGTTTGTTACCATTTCAGTGGGTGAAATCAATTTTATGTGGTAGAAAATTGAGCTCAAACAGGCTTGAAAATGGAAATGACTGTATTGGATTTGGGCTTGCATGGGTGGTAAAATGAATGTTCATTCTTATTCATTGTATGTTCCAAGGATTTCCATCAGCATAGAATGCATTTCCAGTTAAAAATTGAATTTAAATGAATTTATAGAAATGCTTATTGCATATCTAAATATATATGCACCAGGTTTTAATAACTGCTAGATAAATGCTTAAATCAGGCTCTGTTAAGTATCACTAAAATACAGCTATCATTCATGGATGTGACACTCATTGAATAGTTTCTCCTTGGGTACCGGTTGCAGAGACTTGGAATGAAACTGCAGAACTACTTTCATAGTAAGCAGTAAATAATTGTACTACTTCTGTCAAGTGCATTATTTTGTAAATGGCTTTTTGAATTGTGCCTTTTTTGGCCTGGCAGATTTCCTTTCTTTTTTCAAAGGAATATATCTTTTCTGTTTGTCTAGCTTTTTGGCATTGTACTCTTTCTTCTGGTTCCGTGTTTATTTCCTTTCCTGAACAAGCAAATGCTAAGTTTTTCTTTTCTGCAATAGTTCTGTATTTTGGCCTTTACTCTCCCCTGTGAAAAAGCCTTGAGAGAAAACTTGTAATTGGATAACTCTGGGCTGTTGCTGCTTATGTTCTGGAAGTCCTGAAGACAGGAAGAATTTCAAGAGAGTTGAATGGGTTACCTTTGTTTTTTTTTTGTCATTTATAGGTTCCTGCAGGCTTTCACATATGTAAGTATAAGCATATATTATAGTTTATTCACAGAATAACTGAATTCTAGTTTTCCCATCCTGTGACAAAGTAGTTTCTCATAGAGATTATAGTCTGCCTTTCTAGTATAGATGTTTAAAGGGGGCTGTATTTTAGATGGTTTGTGTGACCTGGCATCAGAAGTCTAAACTGAGAGCAGCTGCATCAGTACTTGAAGGGAAATTCTTGAATACAACCAATCAACAGCAATTAGCAGCAGATATAACTGTGTCATGGATACTCAAGATCAGAGCCTGGCAGTGGGGATTCTGGTTTTAAAGATTCTGTAGAGTACCATTGCATTGCGAATAATCCAAGGCCACAGTTCACACTATGCAGGGTTTAATGGCTACATGCTGTACCTTGAACCTCTGCCTCAGTTGTGAACTCCACTCTGGAGGGTTGGTGCTGCAGGTAAGATTACTGAAATAAATGAGCTGGGTTAAAGTAGTTGCCACACCAGGAGGAGGTTAAGGAGGGCATATAATACATATGGAACATAGCGTGTTGGCTGTGAAATTGCCCTACAATTTCCAGTCCAGTTTTGTTTCTTATGTGAGTAGTCTAGAGGGTAGGAGCCTATCTGGTATGTTTAATTAAAATTCATGTGCAGTTCTTATATTGCTACTTCAGTGGAAGACAGGAATGAGTTTTGGGCAATGGACACACTCCTCTATGTCTGCAGAGCAATACTGAGATACATCTGCAGGCCAGATGGATCTCACAGCCTGGCAGCTGCAGCAGAAGGGATTAGATGAACCCTCTGTAATCCCTTCCATACAATTCCAGGCAGGTTATCCAGGCTCTCACTGTTCACCTCCTTAGTTCATGTGGCTGAGTTTGAAAAGTTTTAGGGCTTCCTACTCCACTTGAGCTGTGGAGACAGTATTGTGGGGACATGGGACATTTGTCTTACTTGACAGCAAAACACATCAGTGAGTACTCTCTAAAACTGGTATAACTGTAGGATGGCAGGCTGTGCATGTGTGTGTGGATGTGTGCACTGGTCTCTGGGCACATTTTTTATGACTTTCACTCTTTTGATCAGTGGCCAGTGTGCTGTATATCAGCTTGCTCCATGCTGAAGGTTTTGCCTGGTAATTAATGCAGTAAGTTGCACTGCAAGCCCAGTGCTTGGTGGATTACTGGGCAGGGTGTGTGGACCTGTCACAAATATGCACAACTCTTCAGACAGCTGGCCTTGATAAAAGAGTTGAGTAAGAACTTCTGCTTGGTGTAAGGGAGTTGCCATTGTTGGGCAGAAGATGGAAGCCTTACTCAAGCAGCTACGGTCATATGAGAGTGACATTTTTTTCCAGGTAGATACAAAAGTGTATAGGACTCACTTTACAAATGAACTGTATGAAAATCTATTGAAAGTAGATATTCTCTTACACTCTGAAATAACTGAGCCATTCTCTGGCCAAATAATGAATGGACTGTTTTCTTAAAGTATATGGCTATGCTGAACGATATGTTTTTTTTCCCTTAGGGTAGATTTTCAGCCAGTCTAAATTATATGGTGGTTTTGTAATCTGAGCTGATGTTTAACATCTGAGCTGAGTCACCAGGTTTGAGTCCAAAGCAGACTGGAGATGCATGCGCACGTTCTTTCCTTTTTCCCTCCCTCTCCTGAACAGCAACATCCTTGTCAAATTACAGTGCAGTAATTTTTAGCTTTACCTTAAAACATCTGAGTCCAGTTTCCAGAAGTTGCTGGTTGTGATTTCCCAGCAGTGAGTTCAGAGGATGAGTTAGCCCACTGAAGCAGAGTTTTCTCAGCACAGTTTACTTCCTGCGCGGCTCAGAGCAGGGCAACGAGGCAGAAGGACATCCCAAGAAAATTCTGTCCTCTTTTGCTCAGTTTCAGGTAACTGCAGCTTCTTCCACAGATCAAGAGAGAGAGTGGTTTTGGTCCTCTGAATGATTTTTTGGAAGACCTCTGCCTCTTCCCCTAAGGAGGCCAGCAACCTGGCACAGCCAGCACAGTGTCAGGCACGTCATTTAGTCTGGCACTCCTGTGGGGATGCTTTGAATGGAAAAGTCAAAACATCTCTCTTGGGAGAAGGTCTACAAAGTGCTGTGTCTTTCAAGATGCTTAAGTTGACCTTCTTGGCAATTTTCTTGATTTAAAAAGAAATCTGGTTAAAAGATCCTGCACATATAGGTTTGTTTCTGGAACCTGGGAAATCTATTAAGTTTTTTCATCATCATTGCTTCAGGCTAAGCCACTTCTAAGAGTATCCAGTAACTGTCCTGTTATCAAGGTCTGGGGGGCTTTGTTGAAGTAAGCAGATCGGCAGAAAAATAAGTTTTCTGAATTGAAATTGTCTCTGTGCTTCTGGAAAAAACAATTTATATTTCAAGACAGTTACTATCCAATTAAATTAAAGCCAAATTAAAACAACTTTTAATTTTGTTCCATTTAAAAACAGAGATATTAAAGAACATTTAAGTCTTCCAGCTGTATCTAAGTCCTGTGTCAGCTATGATGGTAGCTTCCAATCTTTTCTAAAATCTCTCAAGAGCTCCCCAAATAAAAGTAATATCCAGAACTGGCTGTTCAGGAAAAAACAGTGAATACAAATGTCAAATGTGTAAAATAGAAGAACTGGGGTAAAAAAAGAGAGATTTCTTCTTCCCCTTTTATTCTTTCTGATATATCCTGAGTATCCTTGTAATTGAAAAATGGTGTCAGAAGTGTAATGATTTCATTTTTCCCTTTTATGACATCTCTCTTTTGATTTTCATCAGATCACGAACTCCCTAGGTTTGGAATAATCACTTTTTGCCTCCAAAATAGCCATGCCTGGACTTGCTTGTATCATCTACCTGCATAAATAATTATTTCAAACATGCAGACTTATTGAGCATTCAGGCATTCTAGGTAGCAATATTGAACCGTTAGGACTATATTTTAGCTGAAGGATCTCATCAGTTTCTGCCTGCTGTTGATGCTCAGAACTGTGCAGTTATGTAATATGATGGTAGTTATATTTTTGAAATATTGAATTTCATGATCTACTGGAATAAAATTAAATTTCCACTACATGATACAAGTTTGTTAATTAATGAACTAAACCATCCTAAAGACTTAGGATATAGCCATGGTCATGTAGGTGAAAAGGCTTTATTACCCTCTCCCTGTTAATCAGTGGAGAAAACTCAGTTCTTTGGGATCTCTATTTTTCTTGGCTCTTGAATACTGTGACAGCTTTATATTCATCTTTACCTTGATGATTGAATAGGAAGCATCCAAATGTGTTAGCTTAACTTGGATCTGACAGAATGTTAGCTAATGGAGAAAAATCCTACTAATCAATGAAATACCTTCTGAGAGAAATTCCATTATGTGGATTGCAGAAAACTTGATGAGTTGAGAAATTCATGGAAATATTCCAGCAGGAATAACAAGAAAAGGAATCTGGGCATAAGGATGAAACTTTTTTCTCATTTTTGACTGCAAAGGAAAGGATGCCTCATGTCAGCTTTATCTGATTCATAGACCAAATCTGCTATCTGAAGCAGCAGAAGACAGGCCTGAAAGGAAGCTATTGAGTTAAAAAACTATCCAGTTAATCCCTTTGTCTCAGGCCAAATCAGCTCCTGATGATGATGCTAAATAAGTAACCGATGAGTTTTACTGTGAGGGGCCCATCTGTCCTGCTGGCAGAGGTGCACAGCAGCTCTAGAGGAGAGAAAAGCTCTTTAGTGCTGGAGCAGGGGAAGTGCACAGTGGTGAAGCATATGAGTGAATCATGGTTAACCATCACCCAGCGGCACAGGCAGTGAATTCTGACTATTCTGCTTTTGCCAGAGTTTCTAGCAGGGTTGAAGCCAGTACAGGGACTGGAGAGTCCTACCTTGTCCCAGAAAATATGCTATTTTTGAGTTCTGTGAAGAGAAGGATCTCCAAATTCTAAATTTATTCAAGAAGTATTTTCTCAGCTGCTGTGAGCTCAGACAGATGGTCAGTGTGAACCTTATATTGTAGCATTTATAAATCTTTGTACTGAACAAAGCAGTGTCACACAGTGTGTAATTGGAAAACCAGCATGTTTTCTGTTCTTCGTATATTTAATGTGTTCTTCAGCCTCTATAATTATGGGGATTGCTTATCTCAGCATGGGAGAGGCATTTGAAAGATATACCAAGCATGATCTGAACGTGTCCAAAGGAGAGCAAAGGAACTGGTGAAGGTCTGTGAGGAGCAGCTGAGGGAGCTGGAGGTGTTTAGCCTGGAGTAAAAGAGGCTCAGGGGGAACCTTGTGGCTCTCAACAGCTTCCGAAAGTAGATGGGTGTCAGTCTATTCTCCCAGGTAACAGGCAAAAGGACCAGAGGAAATGGCCTCAAGCTGCCCCTGGGGAGGTTTTCGTTGAATATTAGGGAAAATGCTTCAGCAAAGGAGTTGTCAGACACTGACAGTGGTGACTTGTGTTAGGTTAATGGTTGGGCTGGATGAAGCTAAGTGATTCAGTGATCCCGTGAATGGGGGACATTGGGTGTCAATCGGGCAGGACACTTTCCTCTGCCCATCTGTCACACAGTAGCAGGGCCAGCCGTGAGCGGAGCACTTCCTTGGGCATGGAGCCTCACCCTGCAGCGCCGTCGCTCCTCTGCGAGGCTGCAGCGCGGGGGCCGAAGGCAGTGCCCGGTGCGATGGGTTAATGAGCACTTCCCCAGCAGCACCCTGAGCCCCGCTCCGAGCACAGGCCGTGTCCGGCGGGGGCCGGGTCAGCCCTGCCCGCGGCCGGCCCTGCGGAGCGGCTTTACTCTAAATGCTGTGGGAAGAGGCTGCCAGCAGCACCCGGCAGCCACATCAAAGAGCACTACATAAACAAGAAATGAATCACTGGTAGAAGTAGGATAAACAGGGCAGCATGTGAAGTCTGGTTTGTTTTGCATGATGGGATAGGATTTTTTTGGTGATTCCTGTGCTGGAACTCTCGGACATCCATTCATGTATTTTTTAAACTGTTGAATATTTGACTGTGTGAAATGGCCTGACGTTTCTTTTCATTCTCCTTTAGTGAAGAAGGTTGGGCAAGAGGATTTTTCCTATCTGTATTTTGTGTATTAAGTGGAACTATTTCCCAGTTCTAGTCCCTCTGTGATTAGTAATTGGAGAGTATATTTAGATAGAAATAATCCTGAACTTGGGCCACTTAGAGATTAAGAGGAAATCAGTTCTAGTTCTCTCTAAGCTTCTTGTCCAGTACTGAAGAAAATGCTGTGATACGGATAAGCAGCTTTGATACAGGTTTCACTTTTCAACTGAAATAGTTTGCTAAAGTTAAGTATCTGCTGATTTCCTGAATGTCTATATTTTCCTGTGCTTTTTTAATTCAGGATGAACATTTCACTTTGCCTTCATGGAACAATATGCCTGGCCAGCGTGGTGTGATACTCACTGATATCACTGCACTGATCGCGTTCAGCCTGAGCTGAACCTTTGTGGCAGGGCAGGTGCACACAGCTAATCCTGGGCATTGTCTTTTCAGCAAAGCCTGGGTACAAATGCTGTTTCAGTGGTGCTTAGCAGGAACTGAAGGTGGGAGGATAATTCTTATTTTCAGTCTGTGGTAGGATGTATGTGTTAATATTCTGTTAGTTATGTTATTAGTGACAGACATCAGGAATTGTTAACCCAATGAACTAATTTCTCTTGTAGGCAGGAAGGCACTGTGTAAGGTTTTCATCTCTTTTCTGGGTTGCAAATAATTGTAGTGGCTCTTTTTGCCCTTCTATCACTTCTTATGGCTTGGGTTTTATGGCAATCATTTTCCCCTTTTACAATATGAATGTTGTATTTCTGTCTTTACAAATATACTTAATTAATCTCACTGTGAGATACTACATAGCAGAGTACTGTCTGACATGAAGGCCCATTTGAGGGCCCCTTTACAACCTCTTTTAATGATTTAGAAGCTGTAAAAGCTTCTGAGTCCTGAATTTTTGGAGGGTTTTTTTTTTTTTTAACCCGCAATAGGAGCTCATTTACATGTGAGTTTAACTTGTTGGTTGCAAATTGATTTCAGTTGCTTTATGTGGTTTGTTTGGATCACACTTGCAATTATGAATAGGATCCAACAAGTTACCCAGTGTTTAGATTTGTGGTTTGCTTTCAGAAAGTAATATGTTTCATCAGAGTGATAGACATTAGGACTTAAGAAAATAGACTGTTGCAAAGGAGTTAATGTTTTTCTTGGGCTATTTTCATCTCTCAAACGGTGGCATAGTCCTGGCTAGTACAAGTTAATTCTCATGTGTCCTTAACCATAGATGAATTTGTCCATCTGCCACATATAAATTTTCAATATGTTCCAACAAATGCCAGTGCTGCCCCGGGTACAGCATAAGTCTCTGCAGTTGAAGGAAATTTCTTCATCCCTTCTATTAAAACTTTGTCTTTAACCTGTAGTCTGCATGACACTTATTTTGCAGTCATAAAACCACCACATGCAGTAGTTCAAAAATACATAAACCTTTGGTGGGACAGAAGAAAATAAACTTAATAGCTGTCAGTCTGTTAATTAATACTGCCCGATCTCCTGGTGCGGAGGGCCATGGTTCCCAGGCAGGAGCACGAGTTCCTTGCTGTGGTGGGCAGCTCAGGAGCAAATCAAGACTTCCTGACTCAGGGGTAGAACTGTGTCAGTGTGACATTTAACACTTAAATGTAGTGTGTGCAGTCACATCACAGGGCTGATCCCTGTGTGTTTTTCTGGCTTGTAGGGAAGGTGGTGGCTGTTTCTGACCAACCTTTCTGGTCTCAAAGCACTCTGGGATTTTCACATCTAGTGAATAAAACTTTGCATAGAGAAACAAGGTACTAACTATCCTGACTCTCATTTAAAAAGGCCCTTTTCACCTAAGTTTCCCTTTTGTCCCTGACCCTGATGTCAGAGGCGGAGCATGGCAGAGAGAAGGTAGTGAGCCCTGCTGACGTCCAGCACCAGAAATAAAATGTGTATGCAGCCAAAATATTGCTCATGTCAGGAAAGACTGTGTCATGTACTTTGTGAAGTAAGCGTGGTCGTCTCTGTGTCACTTCTGTATATGTAGAATTATTGGACTGATTTTTTATTTCCTTCCTTTTCTGCATTATTTGATGCTGAATCACATATGGTGTATGATATGCTGCACACAACTGGATAAGTTGAACTTTATTTTCCCCTTTTGTTAGTTCTTAGTATTTCAAAACATCTCCCATTTAAAAGAAGCTGAAAAACAGCAGAGAAGTTTTTGGTATGCTTGAAGAGTCCATACATGGAAATATTGAAAAGAAAATTGAAAATGAGTTATGGTTTATCGGAAGCTGTGAGTAAGGCGAGGGCTTATTTTCAAACGGCAATAATTTAGAAGCTATGGATAATTAAATCCAAGTTCTGATTCTGAATGTATGATGGGATGGTATTGGCATGGCCCTTTCAGGGAAGACACTTCAGGGAAGTGTCTGCTCAGGGCTGGAGGAAAGCAGTGAATGACAACTCCTTTGCTGAAGAAATTGCCTTGAATTTCTAAGGCCTCTGTTTTCTAATAGTTGGAGAAGGACAACAAAAAATTTGACTGCACAGATGAATGGACTAACTGGATATATATCCCTAGTCTAAAGTACCTCAGTCAGTGGTCTGACGTGTTTCTGTATGGTGTAGAAAACCTCAGAAGCTATGCTTTGTACCTTATAAGACAAAATCCTTACAAGGTGATTTTATAGTAGCATAAATCTGGGTTTCTACTAAAATATGTCCAACCTTACTATTATCTTCAACATTTAGCTCATTAACTCATGCTAATCAAACAGAGCATAGAGAGTATTGTTGAAACTACCATAAACATCATGGACTGCCGTGATTTTTATGGTAGAAGACAAGTTCATTATGCCTTGCTCTTAAGACTACTTCACTCTTAAGGCCAGACTTAAATTAGCTTTGTTACTGTGGCTGTTCTTGCTTCATGGATTGTTTTGGATGATTTGCTTTCTACTGTTTTCTGGCTTATGTTATTTCATGGTTATGGCTAACTCTGAATTTTGTTGTAAGTGAATCATGGGATTTTTTTAATGTATAGACACTCAGTTCTTTGCAGTGGTAGAGCAGTGAAGAAAAAGATTGTACTCGCTCTTGTTTCAGGCTTCTGTGGGAACGTTTTTGCACTAATACTTCTTCATTTAACAACTGACTGGGTCACCTCCTGTGTCACTTAAAACTTTCTTTTTCCCTTCTTTGTGACAGATCTCTGAACAACAACTTTTTTACGTGAATTGCCAGCAGTGGAGAAGAGATGGCCAGCTCAGCCCGAGAGCACCTGCTCTTCGTGCGCCGTCGCAACCCCCAGCTGCGGTACACGCTGAGCCCCGAGAACCTGCAGAGCCTGGCCTCTCAGGGCACCGTGCCTGAGAACATGAACTTGCAGCGTGCCAACAGTGACACTGATCTAGTGACTTCGGATAGCAGGTCCAGCTTGACAGCCAGCATGTATGAGTACACCTTGGGACAATCTCAGAACCTCATCATTTTCTGGGATATTAAGGAAGAAGTAGATCCAACTGACTGGATAGGACTTTATCACATAGGTAAGTCAGAATTGTGCTGTAATATTTCTGTGTGTTTCTTGCTATTTTGCCACTTCATATTTTCTTTTCTGGTATGTGTTCTGGCGTACTACAGAATTAATCTACAGATAAAGCTGAGGTACAACTGCAGAGCATTGCCTTGGATTCCTCTTTGCTTTTCTCCATGAAGTGAGCTATGTAAAACATGATTCTAATTAATGTAGATCTGGTTCCCAGTGACCTGCTAAAAGATGAAATGCTTTATTCCTAAACAATAAATATGCATGCCGTTTCCTGTTTCCACCTTTGCTGGTGGCTGGCTTACAGACTGGAAAATTTGAAGTACCATACTCATCATGTAACTTGATGTGCTTACAGTCCAATATTTATACATTATCTTGGACAAGTAACCTCTTATCATTTGTGAAAAGCAACATTATCATTTGTATAAGTCTTTGATTTTGTAGAACTGAAATAGCATCAATTCTGAAGGAGCGAAAATTTCTGTTTATGAGGAATTCTTGTCAAAGGAAATCCTCTCCAGAGATTCTTCTGTGAGGTTTCTTTATGCTGTTCAGGCTGTTTGATAGGAGGAGCTGGAAGGAGCTCTAGGCTGGCATGCAAGGGCCTGTGGGTTGTGTGTGCATTAGCAAATAATGTGATTCCAAAGGGGGGATCAGTAGGTCAGTTGGTGCTGAGAGCGTCAGTAACCTATCTGGGTTGTGATTTTCCTCTGTGTTGTGTTTAATCAAGGGTGCAAACATCCCTGCTGCGTGTGTGGTTTGGAACTGTCCAAAGGACAGTCTTGATGTCCCCGCTAGGAAGGGAGCTGGTACCTGGAGCAGCACATGGGGTTTAGTCACCTTCTCAAGAATCACTTCACATGCACTAAATTTAACCCGTGTTCACTAAGTGGGACTGATGGGTTCCTTTGTTCCAAAACTGTGCTGCTTCTCTGGACCTAATTACTCAGGTAGAGAGAATGGTCAATTCAAACTGCCAGAAGCAGCTGTGGCAGAAACTGATGGAGACAGTTCTGATCACTGAAGTTATATCTGTGCTGGGACTAAGTGTAGTGCAATGAAACTAGCCTCAGTAGGATTTTTGAGAGATACTTGCTGTGCCACCTTTTCCCAAGATGTTCCATCTCTGCATCACTTAATGTTAGATGCTGTTTCTAGTTCTCTTTTTTTAAAATTTTATTTTATTTTTTGGTCTGATTTTTTTCCAATGTTATATAGTTCCACAAAGTAGACATTATTAACTTGTGCTGTTCCAGTGCACACCTGCCTATAAAAGCTCTATTGGAGTTGCTGCATAAGCTGCAGTCTCTTCTGGAACAAATTGTGGATGTGCATTAACCTTTAAGCCACCTAAATGAAGTGTCTCCATAATGAACAGGAATGGATCTTCCAACAGCATTAGCAGCTGAAGTGTGATCTGTGCTGCAAAATGCACAGACTGCTAAATGAGCTGAAACATTCTAATTTAAATACATTGAGAGCTTCATCTGCATAAAGGTATAACAATCTTTCCTGGTTTTTTTTATGGTTCACAGCACTTCAGGACTGATATTCAATAAGCTAAAATGCAGCAACTCTGTAAAATTCTTATTGGTTCCTACTCTAGGCTGAAAGTGATTTTTATCTTATTTTCATAATTAAAAACATTTCTACATTCAGTCTGTTGGGTCTCTAAAGTACAAAACAATACTAAGTTAACACAGAGTAAGAATCCTATAAGGAGCACCCAAATTTATGCCTTCTTGGCCCTAAAACCGCGTTATACTACCACGTAATACCAGAGTATGTGAATACTTTCTTGTTAAATGGTGGAAAGTCCAGAAGCTTTTGTCTCCATTGCCACTTGGAATCTGTGAATGCTGTGGTGTGAGTTTTGTTGCTGATTTAAAATAGATCTGAGCAGTCTTTCCTTTCAGTCTTGTGGTTTCATCAGTCATCATTCTGAATGATGAAATTGCACATTTTTTAACAACAGTGGTAAAGACACTACAGACAAGTCCGATAGCATGCCTGTCTATCTTTGATGTAAGCTTTTTGATCAACTCTTTCAAAGTGTTAAAAAACCCCTTTTAATTTGCATGCCTTTTATAGCCACAGTTAAGGTAAGTTAAATTCTACAGGTATAATCCAGCATTTTCAGTCCTTTTTAATAATTGTTGTGAAGTACCTCCAGTTTCCATTTACTCCTTTGGAAGTTGAGGACACTTCTTATTTTCTCAGGAGAGGCCTGCTAGTTGGTGAATATTTTTAAGAATAAAAGCACCATTCTCAAACATATTATTAAAATTTAATGTAGTTGCCTGAGGTTTTCCATGCTGGTCTTTGTTTAAAATGAAAATTATTTCATTTAAGTCTCCCCTTGGGCACAGGCTCCGGGAATTGTGGGAGGTCAGTTACACAAGGCAGCACTGGGGCTCTGCCAGCTTGCTGCTGTCCCTCCAGTATTCCCCCATGTCTTCTAGTAAGGCACCATTTTTCAAGGAGCTAGAAGCAGAAAAAGGCAAATATTGTGCTCTTGTTTTAAAACACAAAAGCACATTCCTGTGACTTTTTTTTTTTTAATGTTGCTTATACAAGTATCTGTCATGCAATCTGGATCAGTGTTTTGAGGGGAAAAAGAGGTTGTTAATTCTGTGAAGAGAAGGTGAATATTCAAAAATGAGCAACATTATGAGCTCAGGGATTTATACAGAGAGATTTGGCAAAGGTCTGAAGCAATCCAGGTACATTTTCAGCTGAAGTTTTGTAGAGTTACAGCCATTATAAAAGGAATTGAAAATAGAACACTGGAAGCTGTCTTGGCTCTTCATTCATTAATTTACTCAATTAGCATGTTCTCATTAGTTTTCTATAATGAGAAGGCAGTTCTGTGCTTCTGAGTGTGGTTTTATTGCTTGGTTAGAACTGCAGTGGCTCAGAGGAATCCCACCAAAGTTCTTAATAGAACTTTCTTTCTAAGAGGCTGACCAGAAGGAACTGCACACTTTCACCCAGACATGGACTGGTGCAGTTGGTCACAGGACTGTCAGTAATCAGTCACTGCCTCTCCTCTTAGTGCTTTGCAGGTGATGATTGGCTTGCACTAGGGAATAGTAGATTAAGCTTTTCCTAGTACTGTACAACTTCAGTGAAGTATTTGGCCTGCTAAATGGTTATGAAATGAAATGTTACATTTTTTAAAATGAGAAAAGCCCAAGGGGAGAAACACAGAATCATCTTATTCTGAAGAATCATCTGATTCTGACTTTTTAGTTTTTGGGGTTTTTTTAATGCATGTGAATTTTTGGGGGGAGAACTTCTGGTTATTTTATTAAAAAAAGGAAGGAAGTAATAAATAAACAAATACTTTGTAGAAAATACTGTATTTTATGAGACATTAATTCACAGGATACTCCTGTAGAGAATCTTTCAGTCTTTCATTTTTAAATGCAAGGAATGGAACCTAATTGAAAAATTCTACATAGCTAAATTCATGCTCAGTTTTTCTAGAATTTTGTATTTTAAAGAATATTTTTAGATATATATATATGTGAGTTTGCTCACTTGTACCATACTTGTCTCTTCCTCAGTTTCATTAATGTGCATGTTGAAACACGGCCTGTTTTCTTGCTGAGGGACTGCTTTGTGTGCATGTTCTTTTTCTTTCCCAGTGTTTTCCTAAGGATTACCAGAAGAAAAGTGTATGTGAGGGACACGATGTATTCTGTGAAGGCAAACATCCTTTTTCCTAGCTATTTCTGGATTGGTACTGGCTGAACTTTTAGAAGTGTCTTCTGGACAGCACTTCTGGAACAGTCTTGTCCATCAAGTTTTGTTGAAGCAGCTTTCTGTGTGAGAGACGTGGGAATGCAGGTAGCACAGCTGTGAAAGCACAGAGGGGTGTCCCGCTGAGGCTGCGTGCGAGGCAGAAATGTTGTTTGCTCTCTCTGGGTAAATCGGGCAGTGTTGCGTGAAACGTAAAATTGTCAACTCTGAAATGCAGGTTTATCACTTTGGATTCAGCTTTAAGCTCTGCGTAGAATGGACTTGTCGTTTTTTCTTCAGGACTGATAATGAGATTGTCACTTGAGAGTGACAAGACGTGATAAAATTTGAAGAGGGGGCTTTTTAATAGAGATACTGGGCCTGTGCTTACTTTGAGAAGTAGAGGTAAATTTTCAGTCTTCTATCCTAATAAGAAGAAAGGACGGAAGAAATCCTCTTCTCAAAAATTCTCAATTTTTAATTAGGATTTAGGCTGAAAACCACCGTCTTTTGAAGTTATAGAAGACTGCAGAATTTAACAGACATCCTCTTAGACTCATAAGATTTTCTTGTTCAGTAGCAACCCAACTTTTGCTTTGTGTATGCCTGTTTTAAAAATTATTGTTGTTACAAGCAACATTTAATATGTTGGAGGTTGTTTTGTATTTCCTCTATTTATGAGGAATCTGCATCTTGCTATGGCAAGAGTGGTCAAGCTCTGGAATCCTGTAGTGAGTAAAGCTGTGCCAAATATTGGCCCCATTTAGAATCAAAGAAGGTCAATGGATATTCAGTTTGAAGGAGCTATGAGATCCCAGTTTTCTTGCTGCTCTGTTATTATAGCAACAGGCTTCCAGGACTTCTTTGGAAGGTGAGAGCTACTCATAAAGATGAGCAGGTGGACTCTCCACTGCTTGTGGAATGCTGAGGGAAGTTGCATCTTGATAAATGTTATGGGTTGTCATGAGGTGTCATATTAAAAGAAAACAGGAAGTACAAAATAAGGAATAAAAAGTCAGCAGAGAGAAGCAAACCTTATTTCTGGTTAAAATAGATTATCTCCCATGGCCAAATTGCCAGGTTGGCCTATTTTTGTCCTAATTTACAGAGTCCTATTTATGAGATGCATGCCCTCATTCTAAAGATCCTTAGCACATTTGAAATGCTGGTTATCATAGGTCATTGTATTTGTTTCCATTAGCTACTTTACAGAGGCTGCTTGGCTTTTTGTTATACCTACATCATGGATCCAAAATAGCATTATAAAACCAAACAAAACTAAAAAGAAACAAACCCCCCTCACCTCATCTTCCCCCCCGATGTGAAGTTATATAGGGCAATTTAGATAGGCTCTGGGTTTATACTAAGCTTCCTAGAGTAATGGAGTTTGGAGCTTCTCCTTTTCAGGTCAGACAGGATTAAAAAGAAAAAAAGCTTTGGCATAAACTGCCTTTAGTACACTTAAAATAGAGGCTCGCATTAGACAAAGAGATTATAAAATGTTAAAATACTTTATTTCTAGAAGATTTATTTGGTTTGCATTATAGAAAACATACAAAATAGTATCTTCATTATCTTCCAGAAAATTCTGATTATTCACTTGATTTTTTTCCCCATCCTGTTCTGTTCTTTCCTTTTCTGTACTTTAAAACATGAGCAGTACTGTTCATGTCTCTTGACTAGTTGCTAGGCATAAAACTATTAACTTGTGGTTTCTCCTCATTCTGGCTGCTGCTAAGGTCTGCAAACCACAGCCTTGAGTTTCTGTGTGGAAGAGTCTTTCCCCAGCTGGCTCCATGAGAGTCTCTGGCTTTGACTTCCAGGACACTGGCAATTGTGCTGTTGGTCATCAGCCATAGTGGGTGGAAAAAAGCTGCCTTGGTCATTTCATTTGCTAGTGGCTTAGTAATATTTAGGGAAAGGCCACCTCTTGAGTGGGATAATGAAAAGTGGAGGCAGTCTAATGTAACAACTGTATCCTAAAATAAGCTTCAGTGGTCTAAAAAAAAAGTATAATAAACCAAGCATCTTCAGAAGCCTTCCCTCCTGGTACTGCATTCCAATTTTATTCTTTCAGTTCTTCCTAGGTCCTGACCCACATACAAAGCTCCTTTTTCGCCGTGGAATTTGGTACTTTCTCCTCTTCAGTTGTGAGCTGGTGAACTTTGTTCAAAAATCAGTGTATGGACAGCATAATGCCATTTCTTTACTGTCAAAAAAAATTAGAAGATGTGGATAGAAAGTATTTTCTCTATGTATTTTTCATTGCATAGAGCAGATGCCTGAGAAGATACTTGTTACATTAAAATATATGCATTTTATTTGTTTTAAGAAGAAAATAATTAATTCCCTGCTAAAACCCCCAAAATCTAGGGTCTGGTAGGATGATATATAAATTCAAGCTGTGACAGAAAAAGTCTTACCAGAATATCCAAACTTTTCAGTTAATTGTGTTTTTTTTCCCAGTTTTCGAGATAGCCCTGACCTGAAAACCAGACAAACGTAGCTGCAGGGAGGACATTTTCAGCTGTGTTGTCAGTATCTTTCCACTGCAAGAGGTTTTGGCATGACAACATTTATAATCCTTTGGATAGAAAGTGGTGTTCTCACCATCCTGCCTTTTTGAAGTGACTGCTCCAGCAGATAGGAAGATGGAAAATACAAACACTGGATAATGAAAAACAACGTAGACCTCTGGATTTGTAATATACCCTTTTACCATAAAACTGCCTTGTGTCAGCTTGTATTTTAATTTGTTTGAAGGAGGTTGGTTTTAAATTTTTTAAAGACATTTCCAGTGCTGTTTTCTATCATGAAATCAACATACTGTACAGTATTTTCAAAGTAATTTGGAAAAACAGTTGTTCCAAGTCGGTGAGAACTGGATTGAAAAAGGAATTGCATAAATTCATCTCTATTGATTTTTTTTCCCATGTGAGAAATAGATTGTGGGTTAGTTTTGCATAGTGCATAGTGTTAGAATTCCTCCTGTACATTTTTTTATGAAGTTATTGGCTCCTGCATCTGCATGGATTTACCAATTTCTGTAAGAGTCTGACTTAATGGAGAAGTGTTATAAGCTGAGTGTTAAATAGCTTAAATATGTTAAAGATGTGACTGCTGTGGGTAAAGCCAGTGGCACATGAAAACATGAGACACAAACTTATTAGGACTTTGAAGCTAACACTTTATGGGCAGATGTGTTTAATGTAATCTTTTAATATATTCTGATACTGGATACACAGGTTCTTAAACTATAACTGGAGGAGGTTAATGAAGGTGCCAATACTGATTTTGATAGGCCTTCTTTCTTAGCAAAGCTCATCAAGATTTATCTTGCAATTTATGCTATTTTGAAGGACAGAAAAGACCCAGAGAATGGCCAGATCTGAAACTTCAGTGGTACAGAAAAATTTTCAGCTGGGCCAGAGTGTTACCCCAGCCCTTGTAGGATTTGCCATTTTGGCATGAGGGAGGTTCTGGTTTGGGGTGAAGATGCTCAAGCTGTGCAGTGACACTGACTGTGCTTCACTGGCGCTCACCCTGTGGGCACAGCAGAACCTGAGGACTGTACTGGAGTGTTTCCTGTCTCCATGCCCAGCAGCAGCCAGGACTCCATCACACTCACTGTAATGGGCAGCCAATTTCCAGGCAAGCAAATCCTCTCCTTCTGAGCTTTGTTTCCAGGTCTGCTCAAACTCTGTTCATGAGATCTGCCTCCTTTGTGCAGCAGTCATTCAGAGTTAATATCAAATCGTTTAGTGTTCTCTCGTGTTTCAAGTCACTGATCACTAATGTGTCAGTAATCCTTGAAAGTTCATAAAAATTAGTAGGTCTGTTGCCCTTATCATTCCTACCCTAACCCTGGGAATAAATTAATCCCGTATCTCCCAGTATGTGGTAATGCAAAAAATGAACCTACAGTTTCCATAAAGGTAAGGTAGTTGTTCTGCATGTACTGCAGTAAGGCAAAGAGGAACAAGACAGATATCTATTCACATACGGAATGAACTCTCATGCTCTATTAAATGTATCTTTCCTCGAGAATTTAAACTTTATCTGATGGTCAAAATTGTACTTCATGTGACTGACTTAAGACACACTTGAGGATAATTTTCAAGAGGTGAAAACTGAAAGCTTGGACTTAATAGGTGTCATCTGTGAAGAGGACTAAGAACTGAATGCATTCCATGCCTTGCAAAATCAGGACCTTAATCAGTGTTTTATCTTTGCCATAAAATGTGGAAGCCCTTTCTTGTACATGAAGCTAGTTAAGCTTTAATGGGTTTGACTTTATGAAAAGAAATATGTGTAGAAAAACATTACAGTGCAGTAGTAGGCACATTTGGTTGTCACCAAGATAAATATCCAGTAATGACCTCATTAAAAAAAGAAAAAATATTTCTATGTTCACTGTATTTTAATTTGTATCTAGAGTTTCATGCATGACATAGTTAAGCAGATGGTAGCCTGCAGGCTGGCGGAAAATTCAGTCTGACAAAATTTTCAACATAGATGCATCTCTCAAATTTAGTAGATTTCCAGAGAGGCAGTTGCTTCCCAGATACTGAATAAGGGTGCAGCAATCTACTAAAGTCAACAATGAATAAGATTTTTAGGAGTTCTTAATGAGGTGGTACTTAATGTCAGGCAACAACACTTCCTTTGATGTATTCTTAAACTTGTAAATTTGAGCAATGGGCTGAAAAATCCAGTTCCCTTCGAAAACCCCAAACCAAACAAACCCCTGCCATGTGTTCAGAAGTGAAATCCCAGCCATCCCACCTGACATCAGTGCCACTGCCCCAAGGGATGTGAGGAGCTGTGGCTTTTGTTGTGTATTAATCTGAGTCGATCACAAAAGGTTTGGGCTTTGGAAAGCAGTCCTCATTACAGCCTGTTGAACTGAGCCACTCAAGCAGTTAAATACAAATCTCTATGTTTCAGATTCATGAAAGAACAGTAGATGACTGTGCTCTGTGCTGGCTGAGCAGCGCTAAGCTGGCAGAGCATTTGCTCTCCCAAGAATACAAACAGCTCTGGGTCAATGTAGCATCTTGGTGGGGCTGAGGGACAGCAGCAGGGTTTACCTGCAGGAGTGTGGAACCAGGAGTGGGAGGGACACTGCAGGCAGCAGTCTGCCACTGGACCTGCTCAGCTGCAATGTGCAGCAGTGACCCCAGCAGAGAGGCTGTGATGGGATGTGATTTGTAGGCTGCTGTAAAAGGAGTGTGAGTCTGATTGCACTGTTTGCAATTACTTATTTATGTCTGAGTTTACTTGTATTGCTGGGAGTAGCTGAGTTGGTGAGCCTTTTTTCTTAGTTGCATTCAATTCTAGGTTCTGTTTGTTGCCTGAAGTGTCCCAAGGAATTAATGCTTTTTAAAAACCGTCTCCTGGAAATGGAGAAGAAGTAATGGAAATATTATATGTAGGTGCTTTCAAGATAATTACTCAAGTTAATAAGACTTCCTTGCCTTCACTGGTCCACAGTTTTGTGTTCTTTTTTGCTATTGCATGTTAACACCTTTCAAGAGAGTGCTTTTGTATTTCAGAGATTTTATGCTAAAAAGTTAAATAAACAAAATCATTGTCTCCTTTCTCGTCTTCTGATGATGCTTTTTGGCATTGGTTAAAATGATACTGGATCTAAAGAATTGAAAATGGCCTTTGTGTTTCTTCTGTCGTCGGTCTCATCCACTTTAATCTGCAGAGTTGTTTATCATAAGCAGTGTTTGGCTTCGTTTCTCTCATCTTCATGACATCAGCTTCGCTATTTGAGATGAGAAATAACTATATTGGCATCCTTTTTGTTGAAGAGGTAAATCTTAACTGTGAAGTAGTCATCCATCTCACTACAAAACCACTAAAGACTGAATGTGAGAAAAATGATCTGGCAGTGTATCCCTATCATTCCTATTACTCTGAATGTGACAGGATGGTGCTTAAGACAAGTTAGCAGTTTTTCTGGTTATTACTTGAAAATTCTGTTTATACCATCAGTGCATTACTCAGAAGTTAATTTATCTTGGAAATTCTAAATTGTCTTCAGCTGAAGTAGATTGCAAATTTGTTAGTGATCTTCCAACCTCCTTTTCCCTCTCTTCTCCATCTGTATACTGCATGTCATGCGATGAAGGTTATAAGATGCTATTTTTTTAGATAATGTCCTTTTGTTTAGGACTGCTCTGCAGTTAAGTGTAGTAAATCAAGACTTGGTCATAAAATTCCATTTAAATTTCAAAAGGAAACTGTCTTCTGTTTAGCTAGAGCATGAACTCTACCAGGTACTTTGAGGTGGCTTATTTGATAGGCAAGAATATTTCCTAGTGCCTTGAGACATTGCTACATTGCTGGAAAGGCCTGAAGCTAATGAGTCTGTGATGAGGTACTTCAGTGGTGTTACTCATCTCACTGAAAAGGCTCTCTTGGATATATGGTTTGACCATGGACTCTGTGCCTCTAGGGGCAAGCACCAGGGTCTGAAAGCTCTCATGAGGCACACAGGCAGCAGTGTTTTTAATTTAAGCGCAGGGGAGATCCACTGAACTGTTTCAGGGAAGGTTTTTTGTCTTTGCAGGGAGAAAACAAACTTAGGAAAACCACCTCCTGATTAGCCATAGTATGTTGCTTTTAAAGTGGGCGTAAGGAGAGTTACGATGGTGGGAAACAAACATTGTGTTTCACAGAAAATATTTCAGGTTCTTTTAGAACTCCTTCCTGCTCGTTTCTTTAGAAATCTAAGACTGACTTATCTTATTGTGTGTGTATATTGGATGAATTTCTTCCAGGATGTGTTGGCTCATTTCCTTGAGCACTTCTAAATTTTCTGAATTTTTTTCAGTCACAACAGATAGCTCAAAAAGCTTTAAGGAAATGAGTCAACCTCCTGAAATAAATTGCTTACTGAATAGAGGATACTGTGTTCGAGATCACAGACGCCCTTGATAGGTCTGTGGATACTAATTAACAGATAGTCTCTGAAAATCTGTTATGTGTGCTCCATGTTCGAAAAGGATTTGGGAGACAAATATCCCCAGTAAGCACCTGAGCTTTCCTGTTAGGAATGTGGGTCATGCCTCTAGACTGACAGGTATTAGTGTGAGAGGTGCAGACAGGGAGGTGACGGGCAGGGTCTCTAATTAAGGGTGTTGTGGAACTTATGTGTAAATTAATAAGAGTGATGTAAAGGTGCTGAGTTGAGGACTTTGAAGCTTTCATAAAACAACACTGAAATCTGAAGGCTGCATAGGCGAAGTGTTGTGATCCTTATTTTATTCCTCACAAGCAATTTGCATTGTGGTTCCAGGAGCCCTTGCTGTGGGTGTGCTGAGTGTCCTGCAGGTGCCCAAAGCAGGTGTGGTTGTTCTGTGAGGAAAGGCCCAGTGCCTGGCCAGGTTCCCTTTGGGTTGCAGGAATCCCAACAGGGAGTTTCCTTGCTTGGGGCTTTGCTGAGTCACTGTGCTTGCAACTGACTGCAGTCTTATATAGTTAGATTAAAAATAAGTAAGAGGACACCATTTTAGTAACATATCTGTCTTGTACAGTAGGTAGGCACAGGATTCGGGATTTTCTTTGCTTCCCAAGGATTACTCAGCAACTCAGGGACAGAAATGAGAAAGCCAGCACCAAACACCATGATCTGGGATTTTCTCGCTGATGAGCCTAACTAAAAGTAAAACCAGATGGCCCTTAATATTTAAAAAGTTGGATGTCTGGATCTGGATCTGAACTTTGAACTCTGAGGCAGCAAGTAATAAGCCAGCTTGCCCTGCTTTGATGCATTACACAGAAAGTCCCTGATGCAGACAATAAATACCACATCTCCAAACAGAGCTGACATGCATCTCCAGACAGGTGACGTGCACTGTCAGGCACTCGAGGGAAATCTCAATACATGCACACCACAACATAGAGAAGAAAGTCTGGAACATCTGCAAAGGAGTTGACCCTGTTGGTGTGTAAAGTGTCTCAAAACAGTGAGAGTTGCATAAAAGCAGGTACAAAATACAAATCCAACTGCAGTGGAAGGAGACAGAATAAGGTGTAGGGCTCTGTCTCTGGTTTTGTGGTTGCTGTCAGTGATTGTTGCCTGTAATTTGTGGTTGTGAACAATGAACTTGCTACACTTCTCTTCTTGGACCATACCTGTTGGCCATGGTAGTTTGGTACTGTGATCTGTAAGCTTTTTAATACAACCTTTAGGAGCGAAATAGCAGTATGTATAGGCAAAAGGACAGAATAGTCATGGTTTATTAAAAAACAAAGGCATCTCTGTTGAAGAATCTGAAGAAATTATTAATTGATTTGGCAGGAATGCAGAAAAGAAAAACAATGCTTGACACAAGGCTGACTGGCAGGTCAGTGTACCTACCTGTTTGCAGCTCCAGCTTGTGCACAGGGGGTGGTATATCCCAAGTGTGATAGAGAAAATCAGCAAAAATAGGTAGCTAAAAACATCAGGACAAACTCCTGGCTCGGTGTGACAAAATAGGTTTGGTGGTCTCAGCAAAGAGCCAATTAAAAACTTGTGAATGTCTGTCAAACAAAGCCCCAGGCTGCAGTTCAAGGGAACCTGAATCAGGTCAGGGACAGTGCAAGAATGCAGGCACTGAGACAGCAGTGAGCACATTATATTTCCTCCATCTGTATACCTTGCAAAAATAGCATCTTTGGAAGTGTATGTGCAAATTTGGAATGTGCTGTGCTCCTGATCTATTTCTGGATTATCCTGTGTCTGCTTAAAGATTAATTCAGTGTGTAAGCACGCTATACTGTTTTGGTGGACAGGACTGAGGAAAACATGATGTGCTTTTGAAAAGTGAACTGGGTCAGACTTCAGTCATATGCTCATCCAAAGAACCTGTTCTCGTGGTGACTACAGTGTTTCCCTAATTGTGTTGTTAAATTCTGCAGTGTCAGCATGCTAGTGCCAGATTCCCAAATGGGGCAGTCTGTGTTTGCAAGTAATCAGTGACACACAATATAAAATTATGCAAAAATGCAGAAACCACAGCTTGGCTGAAAATTATGCCCCAGGGACTTGGTTCACAAATACTAGCAAGCTTTACAGTTCACTGTACAAACCTGTGACTAGTTAGGTGGGTTAAAACCAATCTGAATGGATTTTTTTGTTTGCAGTTTTATATACTTTCGAACCCATAGATATCTTTTTTGTTGTTTTTGTATATTGCTTGCCCGCTTCTTGGATTTACACTACCACGTTGAGTAGTTCTGGCTGTGCTCACTGGAACAATGTATGTCTTTGGAAACATTTAGAGTATTTTATTTCAGGTGCAACATTAGTAGGAAATGCTTAGAAAAGATGTTTGCCTTGTATAGGTTTGTTGGGCTTCATAATGAACTCAGATTCTTGGATCATTTATTCTTTTGTTGGTTGCTTTTACATTTGGGTTAAATTACTGAGACATTGAAGCATGACGAAAAGATATTGTCAAAATAATAATATTTTCTGTATTCCAAACCAGGAAGCTCCCTGACTTTCTAATAAATTCCCTAAGAAACCTATTACTGTCAAATGACAATAGACTAGTTTGCATTCCTGCTTAAACAACTCATAATATTGAAGATAAACTTAAAAACAACATCTGCTAAGGGAATATTAAATCCCACAAGATCCTTAAGAGATGTGTGCTGCAGAGACACAGAATAGAATGTTTTGTGACAAGTTTGAGAAGCTAGAAGAATTTCTAAAAGGCAGTGAGTAATCGCTTGAAACTGGCAAAGATTTTTTTTTTTTCCCCTTAAAAAAGTATTTTTGGGAATGGACTTGAACACTGGAAGTGAAATGCTAGCTAATATTTTTACTGTCAAAAGGTTGGAACAGGCTAAGAAGAATTTTGATCACTGTCAGAAACTGTAAGCAATAATGAAGTGCAATCAGAAGTGAAGCTGAGGAATCAAAAGGCTGTTCTTTCTCTCCTTTCAGTGATGAGTCAGTTCTCTCCACCCAGTGTTGAAGGATACCACTTTGATGAAAATCCAGAGATGTCTGTGCCATCATAATAGGTCCAGGGATCAAACCATCAACCGTCTGAGAATGCAAAATCCAAACTAACCTCCTGGATCTGTAGATGTCAGCTGTTGTATGTAGGAAAACTCTTTTTTCTGCGTATCTGATCTGTTCTATGGGTGTACTGCTTCTTGTTTTAGCCCTCATTCCTAGCAATAAATAGCACTTTCACACACTCACACACCAAAAAAACAAGTCTAAGTAAACACCAAGTGAAACAAGGACTTAAAATGCAAAAGTGTTTGAGGGTTAAATGAACCTCCACAGGACTCTTGGGGAGTTGTTTGGCACGTACTTTGCTCTTTGCTGGTTCATTCCAGGAAAGGAAGGAGAGCTGTGGGGAAAGCTGAAGGTAGGACTTAGTATCAAAAGCTAAATGAGAACATCCAACTAGCTGGCCATAAAAGCAGCTGGTGGATTGCTGTGTGCAAAGGCTGGGTCAGCTTTTTGGGTGATGCTGGCTCTGTAATTCAAAATGGTTTGTGCTTGGAGTTTAACACCCTTGCTAATGATAAAATAATTTTTTTTTTTTTTTTTTTTTTTAAATATGTCTTACAGAAAGTTTTCAGTAATTCTGGTAGAAACTTTCACTGGTAAAAGCTACTTGTTAGAACTGCTGGAGCGTGTACATATGTGGGCAGTTAAAACACTTAATTTGCTTTTGTGGTTACAGTCATTCTCCTTCATGGCCGTGAGCAGAACAAGCCATCTGGCAACGGAGTGCCTCCTTCTCATCATCACATGTCTGAGAGATTCCCACAAATGAGATTGCAGCTCGTTAGGACACTTTATGCCCCTACAGGGATTTGAGAAGAAATACATACCTTTAATCCCTTGTGCTTTCATCTGAGTTGCATATTTTTGTTCTCCTCTAGAAAAGAAATATATTTACTGAGCTTAGCCTTTTGATTGCATATATACATTAGAGATTATTCTGCAGTTTATTCCAAATTGTTATAAATACCTGATGAATTATTTGGGCCTGCAGCTCTTTCATTGAAAGCTGTGACATGATTGGAGGGTTAGAAGTGTGAGCCCTTGCTGAATGACACTGCTCCTGTGTTGATGGCTTCCTTTATTTTGATAAGTAAAGATGATGAAGTTACTTTTGGGGTGTAGCTGCTTATGGTTGGTTGGTGTTTGTCTGTATCTCTGAAGCACCTGGAAGGTCTTGTTGGTCAAGATGTTGGACATAGAGAAGTGACTGGTGTGAAGTGACTGAATATTTTCTAGCATTTGTAAAATGTGAATATTTCTGCCAGTAATAGGCCTGTTAGAATATGAATGGGAAAAGAGCATATCAGGTGGATAATGCACCAGTGAATTCAGGTCAGTTTTTGTAGAAGATAATTGCAGAAATGGAGGGATTTGTGTCACTTGAGTAAGTTAGAATGAGGTTTTCAAATTATTGATGTAATGAGTAACTAGTTTGGCTTTTCACCAATTCTGAGGATCATCTGTCAGGTGATTTTTTTGAATTGATAAATTCATTAACCTAAAGGCCGTGTAACCTAAATTATAGATGCTTACAATTTATCATCACCTCACTTTTAGGACCAGAGGACGAAAAGGGTGAATAAGCATGATACTTGTCAAAAAGTGGTGGCAAAATTTATGTGAATTTATAAAGTACTCATGTACCATTATTAAGCTGTAGGGCAGGGGGAACAGGATGGCTGGTAATAATTAGCCATGGAATGGCTCCTGTTAATTAGGACAAGAAGTTTTGTAGTTCATTAGATAAGTAGAAACAGGTTTGATACTTCCCTTAGCTACTTCTTAGGGAACCCGTCTTACCAGTGGCTGGGTTTCACATAATAATTGCCATTATTGTTGCTGGTACCATTGCTGGTGTAAACCCTGTATAAAATAGAGTAGTTTCTTCTGCTGTATGAAAAGCTGAAGGAAAAAGGAAAAGGGAGCAGAAGGATGAGCAAAAAAGAAAAGCAGGAAGCTGGACAATGTTCTGAGCAAACCTACAGATCAGTAACAGTAAATATGATGAATTTTACGCTGTTTCGTGGGTAGCCAACATGAGGCATATTGCAAAATGCTCTCTGGAAATAAAGGTGAGTACTCAAGCTGAATGTTTCAGTCATACACAGTTGCCAAGTACTTGTTTCCTATCTGATTTTAAAATTTCATAAATATAAACAGAACAGATGACACTTGGCAACAGTTTCAAAATACAGATTTAAAATAACCTGCATATGATTTTGAAATCACTTCTAGCCTATTGTGCTTTTGCTGGACGTGCATTGCAGTGATGTGTTTGGTGTTTAAAGGGCAGATGTACATTTCATAACGCCTCAAAATGGTGTTTAGTTTTTGGATTTGCAAACAACAACAAAAAAGTAAAAATAGAACACAGTCATCAAATCTATTTTAAGTCCTCTTAGTTACGGCAATTGTGTTCGCTGACAGTTCCACAAGAAAAATCTCTTTTTGAGGTATAAGTCATTTACAAAAGACCTACTTGTGGAATAAATTGCACTTAAGGTTAGTTTATGAGTAATAATGGCTCTCAGATGAGCCCATATTTTACTGAAATTAAAGCCAGAAGAGATCATTACATCATTCACTATAATCTACTGTGTATTACAGGCCACTCAGGGTTGTCCAAATTTCCCCTCTTCTGAATATCCCCACTCTGAGAAGATGAAAATGTGACTGTTGCCAGAAAGCAGCAGCAGTCTGAATGGGAATAATGTTCTGATTGCAGAGCAGGAATTGCTCCAAGTACGTTTTGAGGCTGCGAAGGAGGGAAGAGGGGTGGCCATAACCATATGGCCTTTCCTGAAGTGGTTTCTACTGTTTCCACTTGAGAAATGTTTGACCAGAAAAAAACAAACACCAATCAAAACTGCCAGTTTCTCTGGGACCTTTCTGCACTGGGTGTCTGCGTACAGGACCAGATGTTTGCTGGTTAATAAATAAACCAGCATGAAGGCCACAGAATAAATGACCCCTCACTTTTTCTGCTGCCTGTAGGATTACATGTGATGTGTATGAAGGCAGCCACAGCAGAGAAAGCCCTCTCTGTAAGTGCAGCTGTGCTGGTAGCAAAATTGTGCTTTTGTTGGTAACGTTTATTTACCAACAGAATTTCCCAGGGGCAGGATAAGCTGTGTAGACAAGAGCATGGCTTTGCTGGTGTCACGTCTTCCACAGCAGGAATACTTTGTTATATTTTTGAGTTTTTCTGGCAAAGATTTTGTGATGGGAATGTGGTCACAGATAAAAGTGCATGCCCTTTATCCTTGGAAGCTGCAATCCTCTTCTGCATGCAGCTAAAGCAAGCTCAGCAGCTTGTGTGCTGCCAGCAAACAAGTGCTTATCTAACGCCATATAAGGCTGTGGCTGTGGAGGAAAATGATGAAAAACATTCCACAATTTACTTAGACTGGCAGATTTAATATGGCACAGAAAAGCTTAGATAGAGATTTGTTTTTTTCTTTTTTGCTCTTTTAGTTTAGCTCTCCCCCCCACAATAAACTTTTAATGTTAATTAGGAAAAAAAAGGACTTGTCTTTCTAGATGTTCTAAACAGTTCTGCCCCAGAATAACAAGATTTTAGGGTATTGGTGCACACAGGGTTTGTTGTTGTCGAGTTTGGTTTTGGGTTTTTTCCCCTTGGACTGGCTACTGCTAAAAGCAAGAGAAACGCCTTTAGGATACGGGAATGTGGGAGTGTCAGGATGTGTTTAGGGACACAGGGGGGAACAGGATATAACAGTGAGGAGCATATTGAGAAGGAATTATGGTTGTGAAGATGAGTTTATCTGAGTGAGAGACAAGATGTGAGATGTAGTGAAGTGCTTAAAAAAATAAAAAATAAATGATGCTACAGGAGAGAGACAGGCTTTGCTTTTCCTTAGTATATTGCTTGCATCCTTGCTGTCCTCGTATCCTCTTATCTTCATAATGCAATAGTTATTGGTAGTACCTTGGAATATCGGTATAGTCCAACTTTGGGTAGCTATTGGTGGCCTAAATCTAAATTTCCAAACTGTTCCCTGCCGGGTGGCCAGTGCTTTTGGCAGTCTCCATCGTCTGCAGACATCACTTACTCCGAACCATCAGCAGCTGAGATGATTGTGAGTTGAAAGGAGAGGTGGTGCAGCCTTTGCCTCAGCTGTGTGCTGCTTCTTTCAGGAAGAGGTTGAAGCATCTCCCATGCCATATTTCCCCCCACACACAGCTAGCTGAGCCTCAAGAATTAAATGGTAGGTGATTTATAAGCATTTTGCAAAGATTTGGGAGTCTTCTGCAATATCATCCAGCATCTAATAGCGTTTATGTCTAAGGGTGTGCAGTACCATCTGTCAGAGTTTATTCAGTGTCATTCTCTAGCTTAATTTTTGGTCTAACATTTATGCCTTTCCTGTAGTAGCCAGTCTTTAGTAGTGCAGTGCAGGCACAGCCAAGCATTGTGTACATGTGCTGTGCAGGATGTGGTTTCCAGGTGAGCCAGGTCATCTGGCAGGTGGCTCATGATGCACGAGGCATTTGTGCTGTGGGGCTGGCACATGTGTGACACCTGAACTGTAGATGGGAAAGAAGTGCACATCATTTATGAAGAAGGATTAATAAGATTTTCAGGAAAGAGGTTAAGCTTGAGGTCATTTCCTTCCTCTTGTTATGCTTTTGAATTTCTGCCAGTAAGATGGGTGAAAGGACTTATTTTTGTCTCTGAATGCTTTGAATTTCAATGATGCCTTTACTTTGAATACAGAGAAGTGGAATTCCACTTTATTCCTGCCATTGTACTGTCATATGTCTGAGAAACTGACTTGTATTTTTTTTCAGTATCTTTGTGTCATACATTCTAGTTAACTAATCCTTTGAGCTGCTGCTGTGCTCTGAAATATCACATTGTGTGAGGGCATATGGAGATGCTCTGATCCCCATGCTGAAGTGTTAGTGTACATAAAGACAGAATCAAAATGTGGCGGTATAATTCTTGGAAAAGAAGGAAATGGCCAGTGTCAGAATATAGGCTGTGTATGAAAATGAGAGCAAGGATTTTCCCACTCTATTAAGTTTCAATAGCAAAAAGGTTTTATAGTTTAGTGTTTGGATGGGGTGTATGGTATGGTTTCTGTGCTGTGCTTCTGCAGCTGAAGTAGGAGTGAAGTGTTGCAGAAGTTGATGTTATTCCTGGCCATCCTGTCAGTCACAACTAGAAAAATTAATATGGCTCTTGCTGCCTGAAGCAATAGAGTGCAATAAAAGTCAGCAACATATTAATGTACCTAGTGAGTCACGGGGGGCACACCAGGGAATGCAAGTGGAGTCTTTCTGCTTCTTGCCCACAGCTCAGGGGCAATCAGTGGAAGTACACAAACCTTAAATTTGGTTGTGCAATAGGAAAAACTGCTGCTGTGCTCTGAGGAACAAACACCTCTTTGCTTTGATTATAGATGATGATGATCCTTCACTGCTAATATAGCAGGACTGTGCCACCAGAAGGCTGAAATCAATGTCCAGGCTGGAATTCAGAGTGTTGCCCAGCATCCTCTGGCAGTGCATGATTACCTTCAGGAAGAGCTGCCACAGCAGTTTCTCTCCTGTGTGTGGCTGTAAGAGCATCTCTTGTACCTTTTTCTGCCTCTTTTCTGCTCTTGCTTATCTCAGTTGAAGACTTGTGTCTTGTATTTCCGTTACTTTCCAAGTTTTTTTCCAAAGTGTTCTGAAGAGTAAAGAGAACTGTGATAGTAGGATCTTGTAGCTGCTTAGGGAGCTTTAAAGATTGTCCAAGAATTTAATTCTCAACTTTTTTTGGGGTTGCTCTGTTGGTATTCAAGGGAGAAATGTTTCCAGACATTTAGTATGCAGCAGTGTATTAGTCTTCTCTTACAGTACTCCAATTCTGGTGTTCTTTCGCCTTCTGTCCTTTGAAGATACAATTCCTAGAGGTGCTCATGCAAGCACAAAGCAATACATTAGCTTTCATCTCTTCGTTAGCAAAGAATCCATCTTAATTTCTTTGACTGGAAGCATTTTTGAAAAATCTTCAAGCTGAGTAAGAACAGATACTCCTGGAAGAGGTGGAAGGGGGTTTTTACTGGTTTTTTGGGGTTTTTTGGTTTTTTTTTGTTTTTATCTGAGTATTACTAGGAAAACCAATATTTGCTTTGAGAGCCTGAACCTATGGCTCCACAACTGTGCAATTTCATGAAATGTGGACTGTGAAAGATTTGATCTCAGACTATGGACCAGATTGCAGATTCCTTTAGGAACCCTTTTTGTTCTTGAGCTGCTGGGACTGCTTTGGCACAGTTTGGGTCCTTGCCACAGGCTGAAGGAGTTTTAGGTCAGCTGCAGTTGTAGTTCCACCAGGAGGCTGTTGAGGAGTCAGAGCATCTGGGGGAACAGAGGCTTGTCCAAGCTTCTCCCTGAGGTAGCATTTACCACCCTGAAAGAGGAGAAATAGTAATGGAAGCTCTCTGCCACCTGCTTGTCCTCCTGCCCAGGAGTGCCCTGTGCAGAGTTATCCTGGGTTTAAGGCAGCTCCATCCCAGCCAGATATCATGGAGCAGTCCTCTCTTCCCTGAAATAACTGGATTTGTGGGGAAGTCATGCGGGAGAGCGAAATCCTGTGTAAACAAAAGCCAGCACTTCCAGTGAGCTCCCGCTGTGCTCGTTGCTGTGGCTGCCTTGCCGTCATTTCTAGGATTTAAGGATCCTCCTGTTTACATCAGCCTGCCCGTGCTGCGGGGCTGTGGCCAAGCTGAGGAATCCTCTCCTGGACAAGGCAAGGAAGGAAGTGCAGGGAGGATGGGGCTTCGGCATCCTGTACCCTTCGGAGGGGAGTGGCTGCAAATAGCAGAGCTTGAAGGACGTAATACCTTATGTGTTTTAGCACGGGCTGCTTGAACCCAGAGGAACCCTTGAATAAAGGAGAAGAGGCAGGCGATGGTGTGCAACTGCTCGAAACTGCCGCAGAGTTTGAGAACATCCTTCTAAAAGCCTTTCCTTCAAATGACAGCAGGAAGGGAGAGGACAGACGTGTCTCGTGGAGCTGAGATTATGCAACAGTGCTAACACAGAGCTAAAGCCTCCAAACTTGAGCTGCTCAGGCTGGGTCCAGAAGGCAACTTCTGTAGAAAACACTGGTTGTGATTGGGAACAAGGATGCTGTTTTCAATCTCTGTCCTGTAAAACAGTACTGGTTTTTATTCTTCAGTTTTTTAATTGGGCTCTGATGGAGGAATGCAGTTTAGAATCCACAGGCATCCTTTGGAATGGCCAGGTAAGGCTAGAAGGTACAACTAAGTGTCAATCTTTAATTTCAGCAGTGGTGCTATCTTTCATGAGAAATATTTTGGTTCCACTCGATAATCTGTGTTCAGAGGCTGAGATGGGGAATTCTGAAAATCAGAGAAACAAGCTGTGGCTTAATATCTGTTTATATGGTACTAACTGATACCTAGTGTATTTTAAATGGATTGACATAATGTGATTTATTATAGTAATTGCTTGCAGTAGAAAACCTTCAACCTATTAATTTACGTATTGACTTTCTAGAAAAGAAGTGAGGCCTCAAGTGATAAAATGTATCTTCGTAGAATGTGTCCTGATACAGTTTCCAGTTGCTTTTTAGCATATTTTGGGTAGAAGGAAGAACTATATTTAGTTCATTAGGTCAATAAACACTGTGCTACTTCGTTATTGATCACCCATGGATTTTTATTTCTAGTATTTCTAGAATTCAAATTATTAGAGGTTACCAAAGTGAAAATACTGCACAAAAGTTAGCATTGCATGCTTTCCCAGTCATTTGCCCAAAATCCACTGTACGTATTCTGTGGAATGTTCTTGTTAGTCTTATATTTTGGTGATGGTCTGTTTTATTGCTTGGAAGTCTGTGCTCACACTGAAAAGCAGAGTGCAATTGCTGGCATTGAGATTGAGGTCTTTGGAAGTAATGCAGTAAAATACATGTAAATTAATTTTTTGTTTTACATTGGAAATGCCATCACAGAGATCTCCTGATGGCTGGCTCAAAATCAAGTTCAGAAGTATTCTCCAGTGCAGATTAACCACAAACCTGTTACTTTTAAACACTAAGTGAAATGATGTGGTAAAATAGGTAGGGGAGTGACCCTTCTTGGTAGGATGTTTATGAGAGGAACTGATGGCAGATCACAGATCTCAGCCTCAGACAAAACTAAATGTAGCTTTGCTGTTCTACAGCCCTCCAGCACTGCTGATCCTCCCCGTAAGAGAACACCTGCCAAGAAAAAGAAATGAGAGTAATGCTTTAAAAGCTTCGTACCAATACTCCTCTTAATAACTGAATGCATTGCACACACCATCTTCAGTGCCCAAAATTTATTGACATTAGCCTAAAATATGAAAGAAGAGTCAGCATTCTGACAATACGAACTTAATTTAAAATTTTAAATTGAAACTGAACAATACGAACACTTTGAAAGATTTTGTGTAAAGCATCTTCCAGAAAGGGACGAAAAAGTGGAGATTGGGATGTAAATCCCAAAGGAGGATAAGAGAATTATGCAGGGATACAACAGTGTTACCAACGTGATTGATCTTTTCTGAGCTAAGCTGCATGGATTTTTCAAGAGCTGTGAGTTAGCGTACCCATATATAGTAGTGAAAGATGAAATTTGTTAAGTTGTATATAATTAAAGCTGACAACCAGAATCTATTAACATCACCTTTGCTCTGGTATGAGCATCTTTATAAATGTGCTAACAGTAAAGAGATCAGAATGCAAAAGTTTGAACCTCTTAGATTGCTATCACGACCTTTGCTTATTGCACAGGAAGAAATTTAAATCAGTGATGTTTCCACACCAGGAATTTGTGACTTCTATAATGTTTTGGTATTTTGAATACTAAAAATCATTTGTATTGATGGAAGTAACCCTTTTATCACAAAACCTAACACTACTGGTGACAGAAACTGGGAGCAGAAGGTGAGTGTTGGTTTGCCTGTGACTGGTCTGTCCACTGGGACTGTAAGGTTTGTTTCAGATAATTAATCTCTAGAAGTTCCTCTTTATCTGTCTTATAAAAGACTGCATCTTATTTATTTATTTGATCTATACAAGATATTGATTGCTTTGATCTATACAAGATGACACTGTGAGGTGATGGATTTCAGGTAGTTTATCCTTTTTTCCTAAGACAGAAATAATGAAAGATGTAAGGCACAAAGAACAAAATGTGAACTTCCCAGAAGCCTCCTGACCCCTGATGTCAGACACTGGCTTAGCACGGCTTCCAACACTCCATAACATCCTCATGCAAAACTGGGAGCAGCAGATGATAAAACACGACTGTGCAGCCAGACAGACTGGAGAAATGGGCAAACAGGAGTAACCCCTGACATTGGGATGGGCTGGGAGCTGACTGTCTGCAAGTCAACTTTGCAGAAAAAGACCTGAAGGTTCTGGAGGATGAGTTAAGGAAGATCCAACACTATGCCAGTGCAGCTTTTCTTAGTGCCAGGTTTGGCCGACTGTTTAGTAGTTAAATAAAGAAAACATTGTTACTCAGAACGTGTTTGCTTTACAGTGATTTCAAGGAGCATTACTCAGAGTGAAATTCCACCGAGTGATACATTTATTATTACCCACTTTTTGTTGCAGAACATTATCTCATACACTCTAATTTGTGCAGGGGTTGCCGCTCTGAGAAGTTCTGTTCTGTGGTATGTTATGTCTAAGAATTACTGAAGATAGAGAGAAACGGTGCATCTTGTGTTGTTTTATTTCTTTCAGAAGTGTAGCCTCACTGGACAAGATACTGATGCAGTAAGACAGTATTTTGTTGCATATTTTATGTTCTGGGAAGGGATATTTATATCTACTCTTTGGCCCAGATTCTGGAACAGGCGCCAGTTTCACAAACAGCAACAATTATGTGCTAAAAGGAGAATAGAACTGCTTAGAATCGAAGTTCCCTATGGAATATGTATTATATATATATGGAGAGAGAGTGAGTGTGCGTGCATGTATGTTTGGGGGAAGAGAAGAAATGAGGGAGTGATAATTCTGATGTTCCTCTTTGTGCTCTTAAACACTTCCTTTTTTTTGGTCAATATTTTTATCATTATTGTGTACTTCAGTGTTTTCATGCCATGCATTTTTTTTTCCTGCTCAGTTTTTCTTTTTAAAGTCCATGAACTGATGTTTGAAGTTATTTTTCCATATACATTAGTAATGTTATTTTCCCCCTATGTGAATAACATCATAAAAATAGAAAAAGCCCATCTGTTTCAGAAGAAAGTCAAAGCTGACCAAAATAAATTCTGTAATTTGAGTCAATTGCTGACAGGCAGTGGTCTGTTAGCATTTTCCATCCCTCTGTCTCCACCACCTTCTGTTGCAGTGGCAGTGTGCCTGTGGGCAAAGTATCAATGATTTAGTCTTCATTGCTGCAAAGGAGTCCATTCCTTCATGAAAGGGCTGGAAATCCAGGCACTTCCGTAAATGTGGGATTTTATTAAATGAAGTGAAAGAAAGTGTTCTGCATTCTTGTAACTACCAGCTTGGAATTTGAGACTCAGTTCGTGGAGGACCTTTTCTGAAGCTCACTAATATCCTTGTAAAAATTGCCATTGACCATGTTTGTGACTGGTTTAAAAAACAAAGAACAGTTGTTTGTGCCTTATTGTCGGAAGTCTCACCAATAAAGGCATATTTCATTGCTTCAGGCTTTGTTCATTTGTTGAACAAGATAAGAATATAAAAACTCATGCTTATGGTTATAATATACCAAATATCTGTCCTTCTGCTTAGAAACATGAACAGACTCTTCTCCAATTGATTAAATACAGAAATTCAGAACTAAAGCATGTTAGGTGAGATGTTTACTGTCAGGAATACATTTTCATTTACCTAGATGAAATGAGAATGCTGAATAGTTTAAAAATCTGTGTTTCTGATAACTGGAATTTTTAAGGGATCTGCTCACTTTTGGTAGTGATGTTTTGGATAACCAAGTTTCTATGGTGGACCAGAACAGTCACTAGTGTAGTGTTGCTGGAAGTTAAGCTGTATCTCATGGCTTCCCAGTGTTCTGTCTGGAAGAAAATAAGGGGCCTTGGGATAGGAAGACACAATAAAAAAGTAAATAAATTCATCAACAGTGTATTCTTGTGGTTAATGTGTCATTGCAAACCACATAGAGATTTTTTGTAAGGCCTGTGGGATGATTTACAGGCTGTACATTCAGTGCTCCTCTTTATACGGCTTTGAAAAAAAACCCCAACAAAACATGGGTGAGATACAGCTTTGTTTACTCTGAAAGTTTTTTACTGTAATGAAGAACAAATACCTGCAGTTTAAAATTTTACTGCCTGTGTGCCTGACTTTCTGGTGCATGCAGTTTGTGTCCTATCATGTTGATTCTGCACGAGAAGTTAAGCCTGAGGGCATTACAAACTTGAGGATCACAAGTGTTAGGAGAACCTTCCTCTCCCTTCTCCTTGTCATTGAGATAATTATGAAACTCTACTGGACTTGTCATGATACTGAGGTGTCAAGACCTCAGCTTTCTAAAAATTCTCAGTCACCCATGGCTGGAGGCATGAAAATGTCAGTAGCTTGCCATGGCCCCTTCTTGGTTCTCCAGAGCTCTTCTAGGTTTTGAGCTGTGTATAAACTCTCTTGAGCAACCACAGAATTCCAGCGTGAGTCTGGTAACGGTCTGTGTGTCAGTGTGGTGGGATGAGATGTACAGACTGCACTAACCATAATTCAGTGGGGTTACTGCCTGTGCACTGAGATGAGCAGTCAGAATGAAAGGGAGAAAGAGAAGCTTTAGTGTGAGTTCATATTTTTAAGATAAAAGTAAGAAAGCTGCATTGTTTATTATTCTTTCATAAATAGTATATGGATATCTAAAATGTAGGTGACAGTTCTGTAATCTTATGTGGAAGTTCCTACCAAAGTACAAAGGAGTGTGCTTGCATGGATATGAGCTTCATGAACAAAGCCACAGTAGACTAGGTTCTTAGTGAAGTCTTTTTAAATTTGTAGAATGTACTCAAAGGTATATAATACAAGAGGATTTTCTAAAAAAGTAAGATTAAAGAATATGCAGTACCACTGGAAAGAATTAGGATACTGTATTTGACGTCATAGGTGTAGTTCTTGTCTAGTCTAGTTAAGAAACAGCTGCTGAAATTCACTGGTAAAATGTCACAATGCATACTTCCAAAAACTTCCTGTGCAAAAGAGTTAAGCTGGATTTATGTCAGCTTTGTCTGTGTTATCAGAGGTAACCTTGGTGCCCTTTCAAACAATTTCTTGCCCTGGTCTTCTTTCATTCATATGATGTTCTGGGTGTCTGGATACAGGCTAGAAAACAAAAAGGCCCTAAGACCTGTGTCTGTTAGGACAAATATGCTAATTTGAGAAGGGATATTGCTAAGGTGCTCTGCAGATACCATTTGCTTTGAATACTTTCTCTGAATGTACTTTGCTGAATCTCTTCTTTCTAGCTTTGATTTACTGACAGTTCTGCACTTTGGGCCTCTAACTGGATGCCCTTAGTTAAAATTCTGCGTTTCCTAACTAGGGAATGAATGCTAGATTTTCACATCACAGAGCAGGACCAGTGTATAACATGGTGTGGTAGCTCTGTGATGCAGTTTCAATCAGCTGTACACTCGCAATAGCCTCTCTGTTGGATTAGGGAAGTTTTGGAATTTAATACTGTACCTTGGCAGGTCACCTCTTACAGGAAGCCATATATTTACTTTGGCTGTGTGTCTGTCTGCTCACTCTGCATAAATTGATCTATCAAGTGTACAAGAGAAGCTATTTATCTTTTGCCAGTTAATTCAATTTCTTTCTTTTTTTTATTTAATACAAGTAATTTTTTGTATCTGGGCCTCTTGAAACAGAAAACCAAGAAAACTTCTATTTTAAATACTACTTGCTGAAATTATTTTTTATCTTCCCTCCTTCAGATGAGAACTCTCCAGCCAATTTCTGGGATTCCAAGAATCGGGGAGTGACTGGCACGCAAAAAGGACAGATTGTATGGCGAATTGAACCTGGCCCCTACTTTATGGAATGTGAGTACCTATTTATGCAGTGCATATTCCAAGGCAGGTCTGGCATTTGATATCCATTTCATCAGTCCTCCTGATAAAGCAAGGGAATTGATTGTACGGCTCTTAAGGGGGAGCATTTTCCAGTGTGTTTGCTGGACATGATAAAAACAGCTGAGCTTAGATGTACATTTGTATTCTAGTGATGTTCTTAGACAGCATATTTGACTTTAAGGGAGGAAGGAGTTGCCTTGTGTGGTGTAATATAGCATATACACATTGAAAGATGAAGTCTCTTCCCACAGAAATTCCAAATTTCAGCTGGACAAATATTAATGGTAAGCGTGTGTGAAGGGAAAGGTAGTAAGCTAATAGTGCTTGCTGGTGTTTGTTAGTGGGAAGGTTGGATTTGTCTCTAGGAGGTGCCAATGTCCTGTTCAGTTGCATCAGAATTTCTCAGCTGAAGATTTGTTGCACTGGAAAATCCACTGGGCAGTTTGGGAATACTGAGAGTTTTTATGTGACTGAAATAAAAAGCCTTCAGTTGAACTGTGTAGGGGACTGTTGGTAGTCAAGCTTCAAACTGAAAAGCTATACCACTCCCTCAGATGACCAGGATTTATAGGAAGCTGAGCTAATCTGCTGTGGGCTGGGTTTTTTAATTTGTTGTTTTTTGGGGTTTTTTTCTGTTTGATGAAACTGTGCTGTCCTAACCATATGAAGCATATGATCCCTAGTGAAATTGAGGTTCTAATCACAGGATATTGTATCAGAGCTCGCTGGAAACTCTGATGTGCCAAGCATCAAAGTGGCAATCAGTCCCAGAAGAGCTCTGAGTTGCTCTACCACCTGTTTAGCCTCACAATAATGAATCTTCTTTCATAAGTTAAAAAAAAAATAAAATACTNAAACTATGCTGTCCTAACCATATGAAGCATATGATCCCTAGTGAAATTGAGGTTCTAATCACAGGATATTGTATCAGAGCTCGCTGGAAACTCTGATGTGCCAAGCATCAAAGTGGCAATCAGTCCCAGAAGAGCTCTGAGTTGCTCTACCACCTGTTTAGCCTCACAATAATGAATCTTCTTTCATAAGTTAAAAAAAAAATAAAATACTCCCACTCTTTACTTGACTGTAGTGAAGTAAAGCACTGCAGTGCTGCTTACTGTAGGTCTTGGCAGAAATTTTTGTTCCAATTAACTGATAGAATAGTAATACATGTATTTCAAGAGGTGCTGTATACTCTGTACTAAAAATAAATATTAAAGCTTCCTATTTCTAGAACTCATCGTTGAATCTTGCCAAGTTGCTCTATGTGTTACACAACACACTTCTCCAAAAAAAAAAAAGCCTAAATAGGATAAAATTAAATTCCATTTCAGGAGTTCATTACATTACAATGATGGAACTGAAGACAATGCTCAAGAAAATAATAAAGATAATTAACTTTCCTGATGCCAAAGACACTGGTATATTAAAGCAGGATAAAATGTCTGTTAGTAAAGTTCATTGCCTCATCTTTCTGGTACATGAACTCCATCAGTATTGTTGCCAATATGGGCAGTTTGACTTCAAAGATGTATCTTTTAGCTGGTTATGTGTTGCTCCACAGTGTATTGAGATGAGGTTCTTGAATAGTAGTTCCAGTTCAGGTGAGTAACCCAAACTAAGGCTTCAAGAACTACTAGTTTGGACTTAAAATCAGCTTCAGCTGACTTACCACTTTGCAACTAACTTCACATCACAGTCAGCTGAAAGGAAGTGCAGGATGTGTGTTCTTCAGTCATGGTGAGCTTCACTAACAAACAGCTCTGCTGCCATACAATGAACAAGAGACAAGCAATTGTGCAGCAGCTGAGAACTGTAAAAAGGAATGTTTATGAACATATGTTGCTATAGCACATAGTATGGTAGATAAATATGTCACCAGTGACACTTGTGTTTTGAGTGAGAGGCCAAAAACTGCACTGAAACACTTTAGTGAATTTCTGATTCCACTTTTTAAACAAGAGGTCTCCACAAATCTGTGACCATGTTTGCTCAGCAAGGCTTTTCTTTGTAGCTTATAGGTGGTGAAGCAACACTGATGCAACTCCAGGCAGCTGCTCTTTTCTTTTACTTTTCTGTTCCTCAGCTCACTAAATCCCAGCAGGGGCAAACGCAGCAGGTGGCTGCGCCCTTCAGGTACAACTGCGGTGTCACTGCGGGGCAGCGCCAGGCTGGGTGAGGGAAGAGCAGTGCTGTCAGGTTCTTACCATGCCCTGCAGTGCTGTCACTGCCCAGCCTGTGCCAGCCACACATCCAAACTTAGCTCCCCTGTTAACCTCCTTCTGTTGTGGTGCAGATATAATTTGTCTCTCAGTATAGCACTGCACGTGACTCCGCTGTCATAGCAAGAGGGAGAGACAAATGAAGAGTCTAACATTATCAGTAAACATGTGCCAGGTTATTAAATTTAAGGTATTTCTGATGCTTTAATCCACTGTTGTTTTCCAGATTTGGGAAAGAGCTCTCAGTTGTAGATTTCTTATGTTTAGAAATATCTTTGCTGAGAGGCAGAATATGTGAGATACAGGTCATGGTACATGGGGTTTGTCATTTTTCCTTCTCAGAGTAATGACATTCAGCAGACCATTAGTAGCGTCCCTGAATTTTTAAAGCAGCAGATCCATAAGGGGGGCAACATCTAGGGGACCAACATGAACAAAATGTGTAAATGGATCAATCTAAACTCAGTTGGAGACTGGCCACAGCATAGGAATACTTGTTGCATCAAATCTGCTTTCAGCTGGGACCAGCACTTGACCAGCACTGTTCAAGTGTGGTTTTTATTGAAAGCTTTCAAGGACAAAGATTTTGTGGATGTTGTAGGTAACTTGTTCTAGTGCTGCAGTACTGTTCCAGCTAAAAAGATTTCTGTGACATCCAATATCAACAGCTATAGCTTAAATTTGGGGCCATTGCCCCTTTTAAAATCGTTGGTAGAACTGAAAAGAGTAGAGATAGTAACATTTGTCTTGCCTTAACCTCCTCTTCACCAGACTAAACAAGGCCAGCTCCTTTATCTCTTCTCATATGTCACATTTTATCTACCCCAACCACGTTTGTAGCCCTCTGCTCTTCACTTTCAATTTTCTCCATGCTGTTGAGCCTAGGGACCCAAATCTAGACACAGTATTCCTCACCAGTGCCAAGTATAGGGGGAGAGTACTTAATTCCTTCCTATATACTGTGAAACCTACATGATTGCAGGTTTCCTGCTCTACCTATACTCAAGGAGAGGAAGGGGATGTTTTCTGCAAGCCTGAGAAGCACTGAACCTCCTCTGGCAATGAGAACTGATGATGCTCATTAAGAGAGTTATGCTAAGTAACTACAATAATCCTTTAGGATTTACACTCAAAACTGGCCCAAAGTTGTCATATCTTTTTAAGAAGAAAAGGAATGTAAGTTACTAATGTTGGATAATGAGTTGTGCTCAGTCAGCATGCACTTACACCAAAAACTCTGGATGTGGATTTTCCCTGGCAGTGTCAGAGCCTAGGGACGTTATGTATCTGTTCACCAGTAACATCTCTGGGGGGAGAAGTGCAGAGAATTATAGCATTGCTAACGAGCCATATGCAAACAAATCTCAAGCAGAAGGAGTATTTCCATTTTAATTGCGTTAATGTTAATCAGTGGGAGTCAGCTGGGTTAGGACTCGGACTCCTTCTGCAAAAAGATTTGTATCTTTTAAGAAAAACATCTTATGGCATCATTTAGGAAGCTGTTTTTCCATGAGCATAATTGTAAATTTATTTATAGTTTCACTGCGTCCCTCAAATTTGTGCTTATGTTTAAAGGTAGGCTTGGATAAATATTTTTCTGAAATTTGCATTACTGTGTGTCTGCAGTCTTGTAACTCAGTGTTAATATCACTTAATTTATTCCTGTTAAAAATCCCTGCCTAGGGATTCAATATCTCCTATTTTTCCAAGAAAGTAACGTGTAAAGGCATAGTTTGCCATCTGCTCTATTCAGATCAAGCAACCTGCAGAAAGAAGGGAGGGAGAAGTCTCCTCTTTGTATTAAAAACAGACATTAATTCCCCTCAAAGCATCCAAAATTAGCAAAACAAGGATGATCAAAGAAAACTCTTTTTGCCTAGGACAAAAATCAACACAAAAATTCTGTAGGCTCTGCCTTGGAAGAGAGAGTCAAAGGAATCAACACTGAAATAAAGAGAAATGAACTTAATGTATTCCAGAAAAACAAGCAGCCTCTGAGGGGAGTGGCTGAGGAAGGGGAGGGAGGAAATATTTTGCAGAGGAGAAGGAAAATATTTGCAAAATACCAAGTCCAGCTCACCATCACAAACAGCCAGTGAGTGTCCTTAAGATGTCACCTCAAGACAATATGAGTGGCTCTGAACTGCAGAGCCAGCCAGTACAGAGGCAGGTGTTCCTCTTGCTTTTCCCTGGGGAAGGAGCAGAAGTGCTTTGTAAGCATGAAAGGGAACTCAGTCATTTTAGACATTCAAGAAGGTGAGTTTGAGGATCAATATTCCTGATATGCTGTTTCCTCACATAGCAGAGGTGGCTTTCAAACATCCTGCTCTGAGGCTTGCTAAAATGTGAGCAAAGGAAAACAATGACTCACTACATGGCTCCCTCAATTTTTTTTGCTGTGTAAACTACAGAAGGATTGCTAAACTCAGCTCTACAGTTTTCATCCTCGTGTGAAAGGAAATGAGTTCAAGGAGTATTATCCTAAACAGGTGGCAGTAGTGGGAAAGTACAACACAGCTGAATGCTTTTGCATTTGGTATGGTCATCTGGTATTTAGCATGGCATTGGGCTGTTCAGGTCCCTAAATACACTGGGGCCTTTACTCTCTGGTGCAAGAGAGGTTTCAGTTGCCCCAGAACTGATTTCAAATGACAAGTGTTTCTCTGGGTATAGCAGTCTGTAAGCTTGGGATGGAAGGGGCTCCTTTAGGGCATTGTGCTGGAAACAGAGTGGATGGTGATGGTGTTCCTTGTGGAGAACAGAGCTAGCAGAAAGGTGGAGTGAAATGATCCATAAGAAGGCTGGTGATAGAAAAAGCACGTGAGAAGAAGCCTGAGTTTTATTTGGGACTAGTTGGTAACAGCTGCTGCTTATTCATAATCTGCAGCTTCCAAGTCAGTTTTCTGCAATATGGTGAAGGACAGGTCATGATGGAGATGCCACGGCAGGGGGATTCAGCATAGGACAGTCACTGCTGTGCAGCAGGTTAACTGGTGCTTATGCACTTCCATATGCAACGTGGGTAGAAGTTAAAAGCTGTACATATTCTAGTAGGTGTAAGAGGGGGATGGTCACTGTTCAGCACTGTGCATGGTTGTGTGCTCACTCTTGATCCTCTACCATGATCCTGCCTGGTTTATTAGTATGGGCTTAGGCTGAGAGCCTGCTTTGAGACTGTATTGGCTTTGTATTTATAAGTTGTATTCTTGGTCCCATGAGTGCTAATTAGAGTGTCCACAAGAAGCACCTTCACCTACTTTACCTATCTTTGTTGTTATTTATACCGTTTGATGTCACAGTCATTACTGTCAGTAGAATAGAAATACATTGATTTGCATATATTTTCTTTACCAGTGCTATGGCTTTATGTTGTGGGCAATAATCCATAGTGGCAGCTGTTGGGATTCATCCAGAGACTGCCAGTCTTGTCACATCAATCATTTCCAAATCCCCCCTGGGATGTTTGTGGTTAAATTACTTCTGGTGCCACACTGCGATACTTGGATACAGTGACTGCACAGATGCAGTGTGTTTTGAACTAAAATCTCATTTGTGGCATAGAATCACAGAGTAGTTTGAGTTGGAAGGGACCTTTAGAGGTCTCTAGTCCAACCCCCCTGCAATGAGCAGGGACATCTTCAATAATTCAGGTTGGTCAGATCCCTGTCCAACCTGATCTTGAGTGCTTCCAGGGGTTGGGCACCTACCACCTCTCTGGGCAACCTGTGCCAGCATTTAACCAGTCTCACTGTATAAAGTTTCATCCTAATGTCTAGTCTGAATCTACCCTATTTTAGTTTAAAACAATTACCCACTGTCCATGGTAAAAAAATTGTTCCCGGTAAAAAAATTGTCTCCATCTTTTTGATAAGCTCCCTTCAAGTACTGGAAGGCTGCACTGAGTTCTCCTCAGAGCTTTTTCTTCTCCAGGCTGAGCAAACTCAACTCTCTCAGCTTGTCTTCATAGGAGAGGTTCTCCATTCCTTTGATCTCTTCGTGGCCTCCTCTGGAGTCACTCCACCAGGTCCCTGTTCTCCTGTGCTGGGGCCCCCAGAGCTGGATGCAGTGTTCCAGGTGGGATCTCAGAGCAGAGGGGCAGAATCCTCTGCCTTGCCCTGCTGCCCGTGGGGTTTGGATGCAGCCCAGGACACGTTTGGCTTTCTGGGCTATAAGTGCCCATTGCTGGGTCATGTCCAGCCTCCCCTCCACCAGCATGCTCAGCTCCTTTCAGAAGGGCTGCTCTCCATCTGTTGATCCCCCATGAGTAAGAACATGAGTAGACCATGAGGTATATTCAGAAGACATGGTAATATATGTGTTTGCTTTGCACTGGCATCATGTTAAAAGTGAGGTTTTATGTGGAGTTCTTGGTATTCAGTCCCTATTTCTGTGAAATGATAACTTTTGCAAAAATAGTGTATTGAGACTGAAATTGCTGTACTTTGTAGTTAGCAAAGCAGACTCCCAGCTCTCTTTTTTGTTAAAAGCTGATAGATATAAAAGGAAAAAAATGCCAGTTTAATAATTGAACTTTATATACTTCTAGCTTTTAAGGGCTGCTTGTAACTAGAGGTATGAACAGAGTTTAGTTTTTGTAATGGTTTTGACCATAACGGTCAATGTTAATGAATGTTCTATGAATGTAATTCATTACTTGTATCCAATCTTTATATTTTTACCATTTAAAATGTTACCAGTTCAATTCTGTAAAGGTTATGGTTTTCCCACATGGAATTGTTCTGAGCCTGGCACATTCATCTGTGCAGTGCCCTGCAACCAGTGCCCTCTCAGTGGTCTGTCTGGGGACTCATGGTTATTGTCCCTACTCTATTTATAGACATATTCACTGAGTTAGAAATACTTCTATTATTCTTCTGCTGTTTTTTTATGTTGTGTCTTAACAGCTATTTTTGAGTATCACAAATAATTGAAACAGGATCAAGTCTTGTATTTTTTACATTTGTGGCAGGCTTTGTTGACTTCCTTAAGCACGTAATACCCCAGTGTTTTGTTTTAAAGGTTAGATTATAATTAAATACTTTGCCAAACTGGAGCATAATACTCAGTGCTCATGACTGTAAATAAGAATCTCTAATGACAGCAAAGTGAGCAGGGCTGGCAAGAATAGGGAGGCTCTGTTACCTGAACAAGCATTTGTCCACGTTCCCTTTGAAGCAGATTAGATGGAAAGACCACTGGGACATAAGCATTTTCTGTGATTGATCCTACTTTAGCTAAAAAGCTTTCTGTAAGTCACTTTGTAGGTGGTTTGCCTAATGTTCCTGTAAAATAAATTCTGTGATACACCTGCTGAGAGAGATGGCAAGTACCTGGGGGCTGCCAGCTTTGGCCCTTGCATTCTGCTGCTGAGTTTGCTACTGCCCAGTAGGAAGTAATCAAAAATGCACCCACTGAAAGTAATGTGGAAAAGACAATGCTAAATGTCCAAACAGAAATGTTGAGTTCACTGAACTGTCACACTACTGAGAAGTTCAACTGGCAGGACATGCAGAGCACTGCTAAATTTCTGCAGTTGTCTATCAGGTTCAGATGGGAAAAAATAGGATTTAACACAGTTGCTTTTATAGCTTTGTAAAGTGTGAATGTGAGTGACTTCATTTGTTCTAGTTTTCTGAAATAAGTTTTGCAGAATATGCTCTCATATTTTTCCAATGAGTTACTGTGCCGTCAGCTTTTTCCTCAGTGAATGTTGGAGAACATATGTTTCTATCTGCAGAGAGCCATGGATTCAGCCCAATTCCTTCTGGGCACTCAGCTGCAGTGGCCAGGAAGTTTGAGCTGCTGTGCAGGTTCCATACAGAGAACTGGGAGCACTGTTTTGCTCCACAGGCTGTTGTAACCCAGTTCGGAATTGGCTTCTTTTTGGAGATGTGTCTGCTTATCCCTTCTCAGTGGAGATGATTCCACCTCTAATATTGGTGTTTGGCTTGACTAGGGTCTGTCTGGAGCAAGCTGTTCTTACAGCAAACACACCTGCTTTCCTGCATTGCATTTCCTCCTGGAAAGAATGCATTCTCCTAGGATTATGCTCATGTGTTTATGTATTCTTAGTATCTTTCTTTCATAAAGCATTCTTTTGATGGGCAAAGGTAAAGTATTAAAGGCAGTAAAAAGCAGTTAGTGAGGAACTTTGGGGAATTAATGATGCTTTAAATCCAAGCTGTTATTAGTGTAAGCTGATTCTTTTATTACCAAAGAGGCAAAAGTATATGGTCCATAGAGGTAACAACACTATAATTTCATGCAGGTGTTCTTTTGAAATTCAAATGGCAATGTTTGAGTCCCAGAAACCTTTACTGATTCCAACATTTTTGTGTAATGGACCTGAGCTATAAGACTATGGTTATGAAATGGTAACAGCTATTAGCTTTAAAAGAAGAGGATTATGGTTTCACAGAGTTTTCTGATTAATTAAGATATGTATCACTTTTTATATGGCCATGTGATAACTTTGAAAGAATCATAGAGCTCCCAATTTTATTTTGACTTATTTTTAAATGAAGAAAGAATTTATTGTAGTCTGTATGATGTCTGGAGGTATGTCATTTAAGAGAGGGCATGTGTCGTATCAAAAATACATTAATTTTCCCATGAATGAAAATTCTTTTGTGTTCTAAGCATCTTATTTTCTTTAATGATACAGCAAATGGTCCTGTGGTCAGGTACAGACATGTCTCCTTTGCTGGGTTTACTGCTCTTAACATTTTCATTAGGGATCCCATGGAAAGCAATCTCATTAACCTGTTGAGGAAGAATAAGTAGGAAGGAAATAAAAGAAGTGCCAGTTTCCCCCTGAAGGCAACACATAAAAGCAAGGTGGCAGGAGAAATGAAAGAAACTGAGAAAACTCTGTAGGTGACACATGCTAATGTGTATTTAGAGTATGGAATAGTTCACAGGAAACCTGTGTGTTAATATGGTACTGAACTCATTTCTGAAAATACTGAAGTTCTGTTTGCAGATAATTGAACTTACTGCTGCTGAAGACGTCTGTGTGTTTATGGGGCCTTGGAACACATCTCAGCACACCACCTGTAACTATCAGGAACAGCACAGATACTTGTTTTCAATATATCTAGAGGTCAGGAATCCATCAGTCATCAAGAAAAACCTCTTCTAATAAAGGTTTTTTTCCTAATAGCACAGCACAAGACCTGTCAAAAAGCTACATCCTCAGCTGCTTTGAACTTAAAGGGTTCCTCTGAGATTTCTTCTTCTGTTAACATTAACTGCAGTTTCTAGCATTATGAGCCAAGAAAAAAACCACTTTGGTGTCTCTTATTCTATGAAGTGTTTGCATTGTTGCTGTGTGTAAGATCCAGTCTTGCAAATCCATGTTCATTTTGACAATATCTGTGTACATATGATGGGTAGCCCATTTTTCAATTTTGTGCTGAATTTCATGCACAGCTTCTTTTGTATTAATCCTACTGAGACTGTGCTGACAGTAGATCTGCCATTTCTCTAAATGCATGTGTGAATGCAGTGCTGTATAAAGCCCAAACTGAATCAGTGCTGCTTCTGCTGGCAAGTGGCAGAAAACGTCTCCATAGCATGTTTTTAAGTGCTCTGCTTTTTCTAATTATTTCTAGCAATAAGTCCTGAAGTTTGATCTTTTGTTTGTTTGATTGCTTTTGGTTTTTTTTTAAATTTAGTGTACCTGAAAGGGATTGTTAGATCCATGTCTTGAATCAAGCATTGCACTGTCACTAGCCATATACAGGTATTGAAAAGTACTGTATGCTCATAGGAGTCATTGAGAAAAAGAAATAGGAGGATGCAAAACTTGTAGTATTGCATTTCAGCCTTCAGATAAATGTCACCTGTACCTGTCAGTGTAGTGAGGGTATTTGTCCACCATCACATTATGGATTGTCCATGGATAGAACCAGCAGCTGGTAACCTTTCCATTGCTAGATCCTGTTCAAAAGTGATGAATTGAGAGACGACAGTCACAACAGACTGGAGAAACAGCAGCTTCAGAAACTCTCAAAAAAATTAGGCCTAGGTTGTGATAAAAGTAAGCAATGAAATAAAAGCAAGCAATTTAGCTGGAAATTGGAAGTCTTAGTGGAATAATACATTGTCTTAACCAAGCCCTTATGTAGCCATAATATATTCTCAGTGTGAATAAGAGATGCTCAGACTTGAGTTCTTGTTACTTAGTATGTGCATTTTACGGTGTGGAGAGTTCAGTACTTGGCATAAATCCTCCCAGATTTTACAAGCGCTGAACCTCTGATTTTGGGTGAGCTAGAAATTCTTATTTGTTCTGCATACAAGCATTGTTGGTAGGTAAGCAGAACTGCTCAGTTCAGGAGGAAACTAGCCCATAGTCCTGCCTGATAACTTCTAGGTCTGATAAACCTTTGTAGGTGATTAGAAATCCTGTCTGCATTTTGAATTTTGCTCTAAAGCTTGTGGTAAATAGAGCATGTTTTTTCTGTGTGTGTGAACTCATCTGTAAGGAGGAGGCAGTGGGCTCAGCAGCTTCTCCACCTCCTGATTCCCTGGAGGCACTGTCAGCCAGACACTTTCCTTTGAAGGGTTGTTCTGAGGTGTCTCCTCTTTGTTCTGAGAGGAAGATAGTAAATGAATGTTGATCTACAACTGCAGCAAATTTAAAAATAAATAATAAATAATCCTTTTTGGCTGAGCAGGCTTGCAGGGTGGGTCTCTGAGCAGGGATAAGTGGGTATTTTATCTTGCAGTGATGAAATACCTCAACCCTCAAGGAATCATGCCATATATGTCTCAAAATCTTACACCAAACTCTGCAGTTTTGTGCTTCAGGACTACTGACATATTGTTAAACCAAGCAGAGGAATTGAACTGCCAAGACTTTCATACACATCCTCTGTCTGAGCTGGCTGCTGTAATTCCTGCCTGCCTTTGGCCATTGCTGTCTGCCTGTGGCCATCTCTGTACCCAGAGGTAAAACCCTCATCAGCCTTACACAGAAGAGTTATCCCAATGGAGAAGGAAAACAGACATTGTTCCAGATAGGGAAAATCCCACAGGATCAAGGGCAGCCGTAATTATAGCTGTTCTGCTTGGTTGGAAGAATGCAGAGGAACTACAGGGGAGGTCAGGCTTCAGTTAAATATAATACTCTTTTGTTTGCAGTAGATGCAGTTTAGCAAACAAAACTTTAATCAGTGGGACCAGAAACATAGTGCAACATTTGCCTTTCCTGTGTTCTGATATATAAAGTGATTCCAGCTTCCTTCTGATATGTGTCACGTTCTTCCAAAGTCCTACAAAATCATCCTAGTGGCAAATGTCCCAGTATGCCTTTTCCAGGGCTGATGATATAGTAGCAGAAATACAAGTTGCAGAATTAGGTAAGTTATCATTTTGGTCTGTTAAGTAACAGAAGGACCCAACACACAATGAGGATATAACCAGCAGCTCTATTTTTAATTTCCTGTTTGAGTATCTCTGAAGACAGGTCACTAAATCCTTTTGTTGTGTCTGTTTTGCCTAGGGTCAGCCATGAAGTGTTTAATGTGGTTTTGTTTTCTTTCCAGCTGAAATAAAGATCTGTTTTAAATACTACCATGGTGTTAGTGGAGCCCTCCGAGCTACTACTCCATGTATCACTGTGAAAAACCCTGCTGTGATGGTGAGTTTAACCTATTTGTTCATTCTATTTGTAGAAGATGATTTTTGATAGCTTTTATAAAATGACAGTATTGATGACAGTATTAACTGTCAGACCAACGTATCAATATGTCTCCTATCTTTACTATTGACAGCAATTGTTTTTCAAAAAAATGTGTTGCCTTACAAAAACTATGAAAAATGGAAAGGGCTTCTCATGGTTTTGTATTGCTTATAATAAAATAACAGTAGAAAGTCACTGAGCTTAACTGAAATATTTTATGCTAAGAATTTGACTTTGCATTCAGTTCTTTTCTATTTGCAGTTTTCTGTAATTTAACACTGTAATGGAAATTTTTCACACTGATGATATGACTGAAACCATGTCCAGAGTCTCTGTTTCTTCCTAGTTCTTAAATATTCCCTAATATTCAGTATGAAACTGTTGCAGAGATTGCAACTGTTAGTATAAATGAAACTGGACAAAACTCTGTTCTCGCAAAAATTACTGAATTCTTGGAGTGTTCAGATACCACTGAAATTTAGTAATTCCCTGATTGTTGAGAAGTATTGTCTTACTGCATTTGTGTTATGAGACTTGTTTAAGTTTTAGAGGAGTTTTTTTAGTTGTTTAAGTAGTAATGGAATAGTTGTTAAAGAAGCGGCAGAAAAGGCTTCCAAACTTGTACCATGGTGCTTTTGCTGCAAGTAATTTATCTAACAGGTTAGCTCTTCAGCTAAGCTTCAGCAATTTTCACAGTGCATTTGATTTGTTGATGTTAGCTGCCAAATATTTAGGCTCACAACTGTCAGGGAGGTGTCCTGACAACTGCAGCATTGAAGATGCATTAAAGCAGAAGTTACTCATGCTGAATAGCTTTTATTCTGAACTTGTGCTTTTTCAGTGTTGTGTATTATAAACAAGTGCATGCAATGGTTATCTGACACTAAATGTACAATACTAGACTTTATATCTTAATATAGCAAATGTGTGGGGGTTTTCTCTTAGAATTACAAACTTAGGTGATAGCATCACTTATTTTTCAGATCTTTGTCAGATCTCACTATGAGTAACAGTTTCACAGGTGCAAACAAACTCAATATTTTACAGGAGAAAGTGTGCCATAGCTAATGAGCTTGACAGCTAGGGTCTTTAATATCAATTTATAAACTAAAGGCAGTAAGGTAGTCTGATTTTGAACAAGAGGAAAAAATGCATCTCAAAATAACCCTTAGAATGGGCTGCATGCTGCACTATATCATTAGTGAGAAGCAGAGTGATTATACTGAATGGAGAAACCAGTTGAACTCGGGTATTTTCTTGACCTTATCATGTTATGCACCAGTAGTTTCGAGATTCATTGAACAAAAGGACATCTGAACTTTTGTCATCTGAGTATGCATTTAATTACTTGGTAGCTACCTGAAGATCTGTCTTTCAGAGTCATGGTAATTCTTCTAAGCTTGTACCAGCTTTTGCTGTTTAATTTTCTTTCCTTTGAAAGGTAATGCAGGGTCCTGGGCATTGTTCAGAATTCACACACCTGCTGGAAGGGATAATTTTATATAAACATTTTTGTTTGTGTTAACAGTGCAGACTTCCAGAAATAGTGAGCTGTTAGTTTTCCTGATGAGAATGTTGTATGACAGTTCAGATGATACTTCCTAAAAATGTCATACTGCATTAGTTATGTGTAAGTAAACCTATTGTTAAACATTAAAGCCTCACTGCATTTCCATGGGTTTGGTGTTGAGCTTAAGCACTGTGCAGTAGAGATCACTGGGTTCTCTTGGTACTGGTTCTGTCTGTTCTTAGAGAAATGCTGTTTGAGGCAGTGGTAAGAGAGTCATGGTGTGCTCACTCCCCTTTCTTATGGTGCAATATATTCCTTGCTTACTGGATTTTCTCATACTGGTGATGTATCACACCAGGCATTTCAGTCCATCATATTTTTGGATGAGCAGCTAACATTCTATTGTGTTACTTTGGCTCAGGGGAGATAGAAGGTCTGATGGAGCATTCAGAAACACTGTGTTACACCAGATGACATGGCCTTTGTGCTGCAAAACTCTGTGTGTGTGCTGGAAAGAAATTTTTCACTTTGGTGCAGAAGAATTGAAACTGCTCTTCAGATCATAATGAAACAGGAAGAGGTTATATAGAAAAGTCATGGAAGTGCTAGGGAACACTGTCACCATTCATGTTATTATAGCTGAAATGTGTGCAAATTCTATTTTCTATAACATGAAATTACGATTAGCAATAAAAATTATATTATTTGAATGGAGTCCCACTTGTAGCAGAAAAATAGGTATAGAATGGGGAAGGCCTTTTTGTTGATGAGTGGCAATTTTAACAAGGAAAACACTGCGTGCTGAAATAAGCCCAAAAGAGGAGACTGGAATACACACCATTCCTGTGGCCTTGCCTGGACAGCATCACTATGACAGTGGGATGCACCCCTTGCTGCTTCCATGGTATCTGTCTGTAGAGAAGGGGACACTGATCCAGCTGGAGTTAACCCATTGATTTTGATGCCTTCATAATTTTGCTACCACCTGTCACTGCTTATGCATCCGTATAAAATAACTGGCATAATAATGTCATGCTGGGTGCAGAAGGGATAGTTCTGAGCACTCTGGCAAGACTTGTCTAGCCCAGAGAGGTGGGAAGTGCCCATGAAGCCATCATTGAGGGACGGGAATGGACTGGCTGGTGAGTGGCAGTGCTTGCTGGCACGGTGTGTCCCCTCACAAGACACAGAGGCACACAGGGATGTCTGGCTCCAGTATCATGGCTGTTTCTTCATCACTTTGTCTGGACAAATCCACACATTTGCTAATTCCAATGAAATTCCAACGTGCATGCTGATCATTGTGGGAAGTATTTGAAATTATATTATTAAGTTACTTAAATATAAAAAGGAATGATTACGTGTTTGATGAATGCAAAGCGGCTTCCCTGTGGCTACCGCAGCTCTGGAGTCATTTATCCATCTGGTGACTTCAAACCACTGCACAGCTGCTCAGGGCTGCCTCACGTTCTTCATCTACACACACAGGTGTGCCCATTTTTATTCAGCTTATTTGCATCATTCAACAGATCAGATCCTGTTCCATCATTGGTATTAATCCTCAGTGCTGTGTTTGGCTCAAACTTTTTCTGTGCCACTTCTCCTGCCTAGGAGTGAGTGCAGTGCCTGCCTGGGAACCATTTGTCTTCAAAGATCTCTCCGTTGATGTCTCTGTGATAGGTTATTCAGCTGGATGCACGTCTACTCTGTCTTGAAAGACAAATCCTTCTGCTAGTTGAAAGAGACAGACATTAATACATGAGAAACTTTTATTCTGAAGTAGTGCTTTACCTAATGAAGGATTTCAGTGGAAACGAAACCTCAAAATCTGTGAGGCATAAGCTTTTAGACCACATTTATATTTAGATGTCTGATACGCTTTTCTGTTTAAAAGCAGCTTTTGTTAACAGAGCTGAAAGCTTTTTTAGTCTCTCTTTGATCTCTTTGCTTTTCTTTTGTTGCACACTAAATTATCTATTTGTGGAAAGTGACAAAAGTTACATATGCTGTCACTGGACAGCTCAGTGCTTTGATGTGTATTACAAATCCATACTGTTGTTTGTTATTTTACAAAAGGGAAAGCTATAAAAGATACAGGTTTTCTCTGATTAATATTGTCTGCATGTGTATTACCCTATACATGTTCTGTTTGGAAGATTTGGGCTACTGGTATATTAGCACTGTGTGACATAAATAATAGATATTTTAATGCTGTGGCTGAGCCTATCTGTGGTAATAGACAGTATTTGGTCAGATCCTTCCCTGGCATAGTACCTTAAAATTGTGTTATCATCCTCAGGCATGTACAAAGCAGATGAAAATTTGTGTGGTATATATATTTTTTTTTTCTCCTCTTCAGATGGGAGTAGAAGGCACGGATGAAGGTGCTTCTGGAGCCCAGCACTCTAGGAAGTTGGTCAGCTTTACCCTATCAGGTAAAAACCAACACTGCCCTGTGTTCTACAAATTATTGTTAAAAAAAGTAAGTTGCTGTTCTAAAATAACATCAAAGATGGAATGCTTTTCTTCATTAGCTTCTGTAGGAGCACACTCTAGTGGCTTGAAAGATGTCATTTCTTTAGAACTTCTGTTTGTTGAAAACCAGCCAGAATTATGGATCTCCAGGAGTGAAAGAAATGGATTTGATATATCCCAGCATGAAAAATTTAGGGAAATTTCCAGTTTGCACAAGGGACAGTTCCTCTCAGCTTGAGGAGTGGAAAACATATAACATATCTAACTAAAATGCAGGCTGGCTCCATCACTTTGAAAAAAGCAATAGCTGCAAATGGTGGTTTAGAAAGGGAAAAAAAAATTCACTTGTAACAGAGCTAAGCTGTCACTACAGTGAAATAGCTGTAGGGGTGCAGTCTACCAGCTTCACTTGTTTTGATTAGCACTTTATTCCAGGGAAATCTTGTGTGAGACAGAAGCATATTCAGCTTGAGCAAAAGCAGATGAAATTCACTTCTGAATCTTGAAGAGCTGACAATAAAAACGTGTAGAGATTGTAGAGGTAGCGCAGAAAAAAAATCCACTGCTTTTTGAAATGGTCTTTCAGCAGTTACCTGAGATAGAGCTGATAGGTTGTACAGACTCACATAGTGGACTGTACAAGTAATTGCTTTGTGAATCTGAAAAACCTGTTTTGTTTAACAGCCAGTTGTGATTCTGCCTGAGGAGTCCCATGTAATAATTTTGAAAAGTGTATTGACTGATAGGCTTGTGACGTGTCCTGCAGTGTTTTTGGGTTGTTCATTTGCACATGACTTTTTATTTCATCATGTTTCTACTGTGTGGCTTAATTCTGAATATTGTTTAGGATTTTTTTTTTTTTTTTTTTACCAAATCCACAGGTATGGCATTTAATTTTAGAGCAGTGAATTCTGCCTGCATGTATAAACTGTATGTGCCAGTTGCATTGTTGCATACAGCATACTGGTGTACTTAATGGAAAAGACACAAGCCTTCTGCTTCAGCAAACCTACAGAGGAACAGAGAAATATTTCACAGTTAAGTTTAAAATCTAAAATTATAGAAAAAAGTGCCTCTTTCTTTTTGTTGTTGCTGAAGCTTGCACTATTGTTGAAGTCCTTAGTCATGACAATATGCTCCTGAGGAAATTATTATTTATTATTGTAAGTGGCGAGGGGTGCAGTACTGAGGTTTCCCTAGGAAGAAAGAAGGCTTTTCAGAAAACTTTGCCTCCTTTTATGTGAGATGGATTATCTGCTCTGTTGGGAGAAAATTGCATCATAGTCCAGAGCAGACTTGGTAAGTTCCATTTATCAAAGACTGAACTTTGGGAAAGTGTCTGTTCACTGTCTGTTCACCTCCCATACAGTTTTTAATCTCCTCTCCTCACCCAAGTGAAACAAAACAAGTACTGTGTGATTCATTTTGGGCCGTTTCTGTTGGGGTTTCTTTTCTTTCTTTGAGTGGAAATACCTTAGATACCTTACTGAGAAAAGCATTTGTAGGTGAGCTACAAGTTTATGCTTTTTGTTTTACAAATAACTGGAGGCTCAAATGTAAAATGAGGATGTTGATACCTTTCTTCCTTATATTCTTTTGGGAAAACACTTGATTTCCTGCTGTACACTGGATCCAGTTAATGTGTGAGTACTTTTAAGTTGCTTTATTTAGTAATCTATGGTGAATTGATTTCCTGGGTAATATTTTAGGAATACACTACTTTGTGAACTAGCTTTAATTTACTCAGTTCCTTTTTCCTTCCTTCTTGTTTTGCTTTATAGATATTAGAGCAGCTGGACTTAAAAAAGGCATGTTCTTCAACCCTGATCCTTATCTAAAGATGTCCATTCAGCCAGGCAAGAAAAGTACATTTCCTACCTTTGCTCACCATGGCCAGGAAAGAAGGTCGACTATCATCAGTAACACAACTAATCCTGTTTGGCACAGAGAGGTAATGTATCCCTTTGGAGAGCTGTCTGCCAGCTGATGCAGTGTACCAGGCTTGCATTTTCTCCTCATGCATTAGTCCTCACCCTCTGAAAGCCAGGAGCTTATTTTGTAGCTAGTTATTTAAAGTGACACAGAAATTTTAGTAGTTTTAGGAACCCTGTTGGTGGATGGAAACAGTTATCATCTGCATATTAAAACTGGGTATTTAAGCTACTGGCAGGTTTTCATTCCCTTCTCTGCTCAAAAAAGCTTAGCTTAGAACTCACTTAGCCACCCTATAGGTTTCTTGCCATTGCAGAAATAAATTAATTAAAGTTGGATTGTATGTTGTGAGAAGACTCTTTAAGAGAAGTTACACCGCATGAACATTTATGCTCAGTGATTACAACAACTGTTCATTTGGAAATGGTATTTTTGTGGTGTGTAGCAGGTGACAAATTTTCAGTTTTGTCAGGCTGAGGGGATGCTCTTTGATGTAGCCCCTGCAAGCTACACCTTGCAGGAAGGAAAACTCAGAAAAGTGTTAGAGCATCACTCAGCAAGGGGGGAAAACAAGTGGTCTGGCAGGAGCCAGTTTGCCAAACTGGGTTTGTACTGGGTAAACTGTGCAGATCCCATGGAAGGAACTCAGTCCCACAACTGTCATTGAATGCAGGAGAGCCAAGCCTGTGCTTTTGGAGATAAATGTTTATGTGGCAAAGTGAAACTGCTGACACACATCCATAGCCCTTTCTGGACTGGCAAGGGTGTACTGTGGCGAATGTTAATGTATTCTTTAGGAAGATGAAAACTGAGTAGGTTTTGGGAAATGTTTCCACAAATCATAAAGCAAACAAGCAGTAAAGAAGAACTGAGCAGGGCCAGCATTAGCATTGCCCTGGGGTGCTTGGTTGTGGGAAAGACTGTAGATGTGAATAGTCCTAAAATCTTTTTAAAAATTGAAGTTTCGATCTCTAAACTGATTCTCCAGTTTTCTGTCTATCTATCCATCTATCCAGTAGATAGAAAGAAAATCTACTTTTTTCCCCCCCTTATTTTCTCCTCCAATTCTCCTTGGCTTTGGAGCTTATTAGAAAAAGATAATGTTCACTGGTGCACACATTGTATCAGCTTGCTTTAGCTGATGGATCTTCCCTGTAGCAATGCTCTGACAACAGCAGTTATGATCCCATTACATATTCAGTCCTAGTGGTGCAGGATTGATCCTGTTTTACATTCAATACTTTCTGCAAAGTAATTTGCAATATTATAGCAAACCAAGAGTGACAAATTTTGAAGTTCTGTTTATCAGAGGAACCCAGTTGTGACAGTTGCCCAGCATGAGGAAGGGATTTCATTCCTGACCTAGTTTAATTGTTTTTTTTGAAGATGTTTATGTGATGCCTACAGCTGAACTGAAGAGCTATTTCTCCTATTGTTCCTTGTTCAATATATCTTTGGCTGCCTAACCATATGTGTATTGGGCATTGTGCACAGGTCGTGGTTTGCTCAGAGGTCATAAAGGTGGCAGATAGTAAAAGTATAACCAGATGACTTTTTTTTTTCTGAGTAGGTTGTGCCATACTTTGCTTGTTTATTTGGAGTACTTAAAATCTAGATGACAAGTACAAATTTTGGGTTCCTAAACTTGTTTTCCTAAGAGAATTTATCATCACACTGTATGTACGTGTGTTTGTCTGCCAACATGCTTGCTTAGCATTTGCCCTGTACCACTTTTGAATCTTCTGGCCATTATTGGGCAGACTTGACCAAGCAGAACAGATCTAAGAGATGAAGTATTCACAAAATGTACGAAAATAAAAACTGAAGGGCGTAACTGTGTTAATGTTCCTGTGTAGGGAAAGATAGAAGAATGATTTAACCAGGCATCAAGAAATCTACTGTTAATTAGCACTGTATTGTTTAAAGGCCTCAAGTGTGGGAAAAGGTTCTCTTGGAGTTTTCTGAGATGATTTGTCAATGTTGGGGCAAAACTCCATAGAAAATTCTCCTCCTCTAGCAATGCTGCTCCTGAATGTACTGTATACACATTGCCCTTTTGACTTCCTGTTATGCATACAAAACATGAATGCAAAGCATGGTGTTGGGAGGGGAATTCTTCTGAGCACAGCTGGGACTGAGACACTTACTTCCTTCCTCCTGTATTGACCTGACAGAAAGCAGCAAGGATGAATTCTCTTTTTGCTTTCCCCTATGCAAATAGAAGCAAGCAGTAGAATACATGGCATTCTACTTGCTGACAGAGACCCTGAAAGTGCTTTTATCCAGTGCAGTTTCTTACTGAGCAGTTCTTTTCAAGGAATGGTGAAAGTGAATGGGGAACAGTAAAAAGCTAGTTACATATGCAAGAATTCATTAATTAATGATGTTGACGTTATTTTGCCATGTGGAAACTGCTGTCATCAGTCATTACTTTTGGAGTTCGCTGCACATTAGTACTAATTAAGAACATTCTTTCTGAATAAAGGTGTATTGATATGGTGTCAAATATGTTTTTCCTTCCAGAAATATTCTTTTGTTGCACTTCTAACAGATGTCCTGGAAATTGAGGTCAAAGACAAATTTGCCAAGAGTCGTCCAATCATCAAGCGCTTCCTTGGGAAGTTAACCATACCCGTTCAGAGACTGTTGGAGAGACATGCAATTGGGTAAATGAGCACATTCTTAATGCTAACTTGTGTTCAGCAGGAAGGCTCAGCATCTAGGATACTGAGAGCAAAGAGCAGCCTTTCTGGCTTACTGGTACAGACCAGCAAATTTTTTCTACATCTGTACTAAGGAATATATTGTAATTTTAATAGCTTTACGGCCTGACTGGAAAATGATGATGTTTTTAGTCCTGTCCTGAGTACATGTACCCATGTTTGTGTTGATGTGTGTCTATCTTTTTTTTTTTTTCAGCTTAATTTCTTTACACAAAAAATGTTGTTCACAAGAAGCATTACCCTCTAGCCAGCTAGTCGCGAAGCAAGGCATTATCACACTACTACATGATAGTGTGCAAATCTTTTAGAACAAGCAGGTATAATTGACTGACTTCTTGTACAGCCAAAGTCTTTTTAATTGTCAGTTCAGTAATCAGAGATGTAATATCCCTTCAGTGAATTGGCCAGAACTGCAAGGCTGTGATTCCGTATTTTTCAGAGTGCTTCTAGTACTACACAATTAAAATTGCCTGTCGTTATGAATAGCTCACTGGTGGGACTCAAAATTCACCTGTTGTGCATGCGTTTTGTAAAGGCCCTGCCTCAAAGTTTGCTAAAGTTAATGTGTCTCCATTGACTTTAAAAAGCCACTGGATTAGGCTCATGAGGAATGATGGTGAAATTAAATGCGTATTTTCCTCTTTAAAGCTTAAGGGCATGGCAGTGTCATCAGACTTATACAAACTGGCCTCCTTTTTCACAGATATTCCCCTCAAAGTAACAAGTTGCATAAGGGGAGAAAATCAAATTCAATTTGAAAACAGTTTTCAGCTTTACATTTTCAAAGTGGTGTCTACATTGGTAAGTAAAGGAAGAATAAAATTGTAAGAGTAGCTTAAAATTTTGATAGCACCTTCTGACACAGAAGTTATTAAAAAACATTTTTGAAAAAAGCCTGTCAATTTGTTTTGTAGTGGTATCCAAGAACAGTGCAGGTATATACACAATATAACTTTTCTAAGAAGCGCCTCACATTGAGTTTCGACAAATTGAATTTGGTTGAACAAGGAGCTTTTTCTAATAAATTTGCACACTCATATACACTCAAAAACAATAACGTGATAGAGGCTGGTTTCAAAACCTAGCACAGGGTGTTTATTTCCTTGCTAAACACCAAAATGTTTTTCTGCTCTGGGATTTCTAGTGCTGTCATACGTGGAAATTACCAGTTTGCTGTGTTCATCAGTTCTCACCTCTGTTTTTTCAAACCATTAATCTGGAAGACATTTCCTGTTTTCTTCTCCATATTTCAGTTCTACATACCTGATATATATCAAATCTTTTTAGGAAAGGAGAGGCAATATAAGAATTATGTATTAAGAATATGGATATTTGGTTAGTTTGCTGTACTGCTGTTAGAAATGACAGTAAATCTGTTTTGCCTCTTCATCTGTAATATATTTGTCCATTTTCAGTTTTTGGGTAAAGACAGACAATATTTCGCCAAAGGTTTTGCAAAGTAAAGTAGCGGTTAATGTAGACGTGACGCAGAAATGTACCAAATACACAATTAACTGCTAATTCTCTTGCATTTTTATTTTGTCAAGCAAGTATAACACTGTCATTTTGGTGATGTCAAGGATGATTATTAATGAGTGAAAAGGTGAAGTCCAGAACCAGCCACGTTTAGACAAATTCTGCCCCACTTTTAGCTGTAGTCATAGCTCACTAGTTTGTGTAATGAAATGTCCAGTGGCTTTTAATTTCCTGGAGAACAGGATAAATGAGCATGAGAGTCATCTAGAATTGATTCAGCTGAATACAGAGAAGACATTACTCATGTCATGACTTCCTTTATTCTTGAATGGCCTGGAGTAATATAAAACTTATATAAAAACTGGAGACTTCAAATGTCTAACTGAAGACTTGGAGTTCAGAGTGAGGAATCTGCGACAGGTCCTGGGGACACTACTGCAATAATTTACTGTCCTGTGGGCTACAGAGCAGCATGGAGAGGGGAAGTTCCTTGTCCACTCAGGGCTTTTTTTTCCCTAAAAGTTTATGCAAACTGCTACAGTTTATTTCATTAATAACTGCATTTGGTTATTTTGCAATAGGAGTGCTCCCAGTAGAGGAGAGGTGTTTATACCAGTATAAAGTTATGTGCATAAATAACAATAATTTCCTATGGAGGTCTTTAGTAGCTCCCTCTTCTTTCTTCAGCTGTCTCAGCTGTGCTGATGAGAGCTGGGGCTCTGAATTCTGGCTGTGCCAAAATAAGAATGTACAGCCTGGGATCTGATCCAAAGTCTCAAGCTGATACAAGTGTCTAATCTAGTCTGAGCCCCACTGAATTCAGTAACTCTTAAGAACGTATTTAAAGATAAATTCAAGCTATTAAATTAATAGCTTTTCTAAATCAGAATGTAGAAGTGCTTTGTTGAATATGAAAAATTAGGAAGTAACTTTGTGACTTTTGTACATAGTAAAAACCACAAGGGGGCAGAAAGGTTTTGTTAATTATAAAACACTTTCTGTTGGGGAAAGGAGGAGGTTAGGAGAGAGGGACCTTTGCTGTTTGATTTTAGAACTTAAGATATGTAGGGATGTATAAGAATTGGTGGGACACAATCTGTATTTGGAATTGATCAAACATAGTTTTTTAGGCTGCTTTATCTCTTTACTAAAGGTATTTTACACCATTGTTTGTGTTTGTGCTTTTCCATGCAAACCGGAGTATGTGGCAAATTTTAAGACCATAATAGAAATTAAATACTGAAAACATGAAACCAGCAAAAATTTTAAAAACCCAATATTTTTGATTTTGCAGAGACCAGGTTGTCAGCTATAATCTTGGCAGAAGGCTCCCAGCTGATCATGTTAGTGGGTATCTCCAGTTCAAAGTGGAAATCACATCTTCTGTTCATGAAGGTGAGAATTTGTCAATGATCTGGATCTCCAGATAGGTGTATGGAGAGAGTTGCAACGTATTTCTGTGTCTAGGCTTTTCTGTTGTTGAAGACATAATATACTTTCTCATTCATGTATGGTCCCCCTACTACAGATTTTTTCTGTTGGGATTCAAAATTTAGATATGGCAGGTACTGCCTTGGAGATGGCAGTTCCAAAACCACCACCACTTAGGGTATGGTTTTTGATTTTCTTGGATAGATTATAAATGAATCTGCTTATGATTCTAATTTTATGCTTGGCAGTACTCTGTCTTTTGAAAGCAAAATGGGAATCCTTTAAAGTCATACTGCATATCTCTTAGTTTTTCTATATCATACAAATCAGTATAGACTTATACAGAGAAAATTCTATAACTGCTGTTCCAACATTGTGTAGAGACCTCTGTTATTTTGATTGAAATTTCTTCCCTTAGTTTTCTGATTGAAATAAGCAAGCATCTTCAGGGATGCATATTTTTTTATAATTCAAGTAGAATGAACTTTGTGTTGTTGCTGCTTTGTGTTTCACATTCAGTCTTTCTGCCCCTGCAGATGCTTCACCAGAAACAGTTGGCACTTTGCTAGGAACCAACTCTGTAAATGGAGACTTGGGGAGCCCCTCTGATGATGAGGACATGCCAGCAGGGCATCACGATACATCCACGGTGTGTTCCAATGGCCCAGTCTTTGAGGAATCTTCTGGAGACACAATCTTGAGACACTCTTTAAGGACTAGTAGGACTCTGGAGACAGACCAGGATGAGCTGACCTCTGGTGCTTCAAGATCATCCCCTCCCAGAGGGCGCCAGGACTCACTAAATGACTATCTCGATGCAATAGAACACAATAACCATCCCAGACCAGGGACATCTGCCTGTGGTGACCGTCCACGAGGAGCCTCCCCAAAACTGAGGAGTAGCTTCCCTACTGACACAAGACTTAATGCCATGCTTCACATTGACTCAGATGAGGAGGAGCACGAGCTGCATCAAGACCTGGGTTTTCCATCTTTGGAAGATGATGGTGGTTTAGTAATGCTTAATGGTGCTACCAGAAATGTTGAAAGAAACGAAGTAAGTTCCTCATCAGATCAGGTAATGCCAGGGCCTGCAGAGAGTGAAAGGGTTTCAGCCTCCGATGCTCCTTTGCCATCAACTGATGACCAGCAAGATTCTCTCCCAGAGCTTCCCCCTCCAGAGGAAGCAGGCGAAAGCCTGCAGGGTTCTCAGGCTGAAGCCTCGGCAGAGGAGGCCGGCAGCGAGTCCTCTGCCCCTCCGGAGGCAGAGCAGCCTCCCGGCAGCGCAGACACGGGAGCTGCTGAAGCCGCAGGTGGGAGCAGAAGGGGCGTCAGCGAAACGGAGTCCATTGACCAAGGCTCGGAGCCTTCCCAGCTGTCGTCAGAGACGGAGCAGAGCGATCCCGCTCGCACCGAGAGCGTCAGCGAGGCCAGCACCCGGCCCGAGGGCGAGAGCGACGCCGAGGGCGCCGACAGCTCCTGCAACGAGAGCGCGACGGTGCGGCGCTCCTCCGTGGAAATGCGCTGCTCCTCCTGCGAGAGCGCCAGGTTTCCCGAGACCCCAGCCTTTTCTTCCCAGGAGGAAGAGGAGGCAGCCTGTGCCCCCGAGGCAGCTGCAGAGGAGCCGGATGCCGAAGCGCAGGACTCTGCGGGTGCTGCTGGTTCTCTGCCTGCGGTACAGTTACCTCAGGAGGAGGCGCAGGAGGCTGAGGCAGGTGAACTGCAAGACCAAGAGGAAGCAGAAGAAATCTGGCAAAGAAGGAGAAGCCTGCAGGCAGCGGCTGCCCAGAGCCAGTCTCAGGATGAGGAAATTGAAGGAGCACAGGCAGCGTGTGAGGGTGCCACAGCACAGCTTGAAGGAGCTACTGGAGGTAACAACTGCAGGAGGCGCTTTCTGGAGTGATCTTACTGCATCTGAAAACAAAGATCCTTAATTCCTCAATTTCATTATCTTTCAAGATTTTTTATTTTATTTTATTTTGTTCCTTTGAATTTCTTTCTTTCTTCAAGAGACTCTTGGGTGTTTTTGATTTAATGAAAAATCCAAAGCTGAAATATCTTAAATGTGTTTATTTTAAAATTGAATGTACTTTAATTCTTGAGAGAGTAGTGAGGAGGATGAAGAGGAGGAAAGAGTTCCACAGTATTACCCTGCTCACTAATGAAAATGGTAATGAGGGACAAAACTCTCCCAAAGTATGAAATGCAAAATAGAATTTATATTTGGCTCTCTTTTTTTGAATATTTTATATTAATATTAAAACATAAGGCTAATCAAAAGAAAAGGGAAAGGAAAAAGAAAAATTTTTTGGTAAGCTTCAGGCTCTTTATCTTTTTTTTCCCAGTTCCTCCTCTGTCTAGATGGATCCTAGCACACTGGAACCTTGGGAGGAGAGGAATGTGTTACCCAAATTAACACTGTAAAACGCTTACTGATTTTAAAATTATTTTAACAGTTAAGAATTTTCTGTCTCAAAAAAATCACTGTCAGTAGAAATGTGTCCCTAATGGATTCTTTCCAAGCATCTTTAATAATGGATTATCTGTTCAGTTTCTTCAGGGACTGAAGTGTATCCAATCAAGTGGGTTTCTGAATGCATCTTTTTCATAGCATACCAAGAGCTCTATATAAATAATAATTTATTCTCTTCATTAACAGGTTGTTGACTTGGAAATAATAATTTTGGTGTTCATTTCAAATACTGTCAATATTTTACAGCATTTTCTAGATATTTTGGATGCTCTTTGTTAGATGTCAGATTGCATCATGTTTTTCAGATCAGTTTGGCTGCAGCAAGGAAGGACACGCCTCCCACTGTTAAGGTTTCTGACGCGGCCAGGTGGAGCTTTCTCCTGGGGTATGGTTCAGGCACAGGTTGTTTCCATGCCCTGGCTTTGGCTGCTCACAGATGGATGCAGCACATCCCACAGGTGATGTTTCCAGGGCCAGGACATCCCAGAGGAATCACTTGCCTAGAACTGTCAGCATGACTTATTTTGACCCCAAGAGCAGATGACTGTTAGATATATCCTGAAGTATCATAGTCCTGCAGAAGCTTTAACACAGCTTGCTCAGTTGAGAGGCAACTCTAGGGCTTTCCTACATTGACTGAAATAAATAATTTGTGTGTGTTTTGATTCCAGGTTCTCCCGCCAATGGCCACCAGCCCCTGAGGTCCCTGCCCTCGGTGCGTCAGGACGTTAGCCGGTACCAGAGAGTGGATGAGGCTCTGCCACCAAGTGAGCTCCTCTGTGCTTTAACTGGGGGATAAGCTACCTGTGCCTCATTACTGACAGCTCATTACATTTCCTTTTTGAATGTGAGAACTGAGAATGGACAGCTGAGAAGTTGGAAGTGAGGAGTGATGACGGTTGAGTCCAGTGTTGTTGTTGTGATAATTACACCTGGTGCACACAGACTTGCTGAGTGTCACTCATGCAGAGACAGTGCTGCCTTTCCTGTGTGCAGGGCACAGGGGCAGGAGATGAGGTCATGGTGCTTCTGAGGCACTGAGAGGTGTCAAGCACTCTGAATACTTCTTGTGTGGTAATGCTTTATAAAGGAATATACAACATCTTTCATATCTGCAGATTTACTTACAGGTGTCTGTGCTTTCCTTGCATTTTTTGAGGCAGAGTGAAGATTTGATATTAAAATAAAGCTGGACATTTAGCAACAGTTAGATGAGCCTTAACAAAGAAATGAATTGTAATTTCTCTAATGCATATGAAAAATGCATTGCTCTCAATTATTGAACTTCTTCACTTGCTTAAACTTTGAGAAGTGAAAATCTACTCAGTATTAGGTATTCAAAAAAAGGAGGCCCCCCCAAAAAAAAGCTGATAGGCAAGCATTGCTTTAAACCAAATATGCAAAAAAAAAAGTAAATTCAGACCCACTGAAGTCTGTGTGCAAAGCTCTGTTACTTTAAAGGAGTTGAGAATTAAGATACTTAGTGTAAAATGAACAGATCCCTATTTCCCGGTATGGTATGGGACTGTGTTTGATCTGTAATTGGAGCAAGTAACTGGAAGGAACCTGATAGCAGAACACAAATAGAACTGTGTGTGGAAAACCAGGATGATGATATGGTTGTGTTCCCTGCTGGTTCTGTTATAATCAGATTAATCCTTGTGCAGATCTTTAAGTCAATTAACTACCACCCTATTATACCAGTTCTAGATTTTACAAAATTGTGTCTGGGGGGCAAATATTTCAGAAATGCACAGAGATAGCTGGTCCAGTTCTGTGGTTTCAGAAGAAAACTATACACTACAATAACTACTTGGAAAAACTGCTGAAATGTTAGTGGAAAAAGCTTTGGCTGTGTAGTATTTTAACATTTCTGGCATTTTCTGGGTTTCTGCACAGTCATGAATGCCATATGCATGTTCACATCACCCCTTTACAGTCAAAGCCCAATACAATCTCTATGTAAATAAATCATTTGCTAATATGAATAAAGTCTACTAATCATTGCCTAGATTCAGGTTTTTTCTCCAAAGCTCTGCTTTCAGACGTGTGGCAGATTTAATATTTTAGTTCTGAAAAAAGTAGGGAAAATATTAAGAATATGATTTTGAGCTGTAAACTGTAATTTCTTTTTAATTTGGATTATATTCAATTTGTTGTTTCACCAGAATTTGAAAGTAAGGAAGAAAAATATGTGTATTTCTTTCACTCTTGTGTTAGGTCAAGTTAAAGAACAAGAGAAAGAATTAAAACATTTACACCTGTAATGTGCAACAATATGCTCCAGTTCCTGCATTCCTGGGGAAAAACTAACAAAGCCTGACCATGAAATCTTGATCAATGACAATTTTGAAATTCAGCAAGCTGTTTGTAACACATTTGACTAACAGTGATTTGATGGAATGTAGCCTTCTATAGGAACATAGCAGAAGACAGCCTTGTTCATCACAACATTGGTGCAGATGCTTTACCTTGGAAGCCATTGCCCAAGTGTTTAAACTTGTGTATTTAAAAATAAATATAAGAAAAAATGGTTTTCTTCTGCAAGAGCATGTTACAGAAATGGTGACTGTGTCAGAATTGGGCATAAATACAACAAGAAAAATCCCACCTTATTATACAGTGGTTTAGGGCTTGACAATTAGCAGGATAATGAATTCACAAATGTAAACTGTTTGAGGTTTGTTGGTTTGTTTTGTGTTGTTTGTTTTGTTTGTTTTGTTTTGTTTTTGTTTTTTGGGGGTTTTTTTTGGTTTTGTTTTTTTTTCCCCCCCCCAATGAACAATTGTGTTCTTCCTGGAATACTTGGGTGTTTTATTTTGTTTGCAAACTCTGGTTTAAAAACTTGAGTTTTTTTTATTTTATCAGCAGATACTACTTTCACTTAGACTTGCAGTATAGCCAGTCTCATCTAGACACCTTCTGAGCTCTCAAAAGCTGTTTGTCAACTGATGTGCTAAATGATTTGCACACTTTCTGTAGTTGCAAGTATCCAATAATCAGGCAAGTCTGTTTCTGTATAGATGTGTAGGTTTTATATACATATGTCTATGTTGTAGTAGTAATTACTATTATTATAGAGACTTGAAACAATAGATGGGGTTTCAGAAGTGACAGAGCTCAAAGAAATCAATGAATAAACCCCAGGCCCTCCACAGTTGACAGTATTTTATTGCTCCTTAGACTGGGAGGCTCGAATTGACAGCCACGGGCGGATTTTTTACGTGGACCACGTGAACAGGACAACGACGTGGCAGCGACCCACAGCTCCCCCAGCCCCACAGATTCTCCAGAGGTCCAATTCCATCCAGCAGATGGAGCAGCTGAATCGCCGGTAAGAATTGCCCTTGGTGCTTGTGAATTCTGTGTGCTTGCAAAGCTGCAATCACCATTGCAAGACATTCTTGCATCTTATATATATGGAGACAAGACCACAGCTGCTCCCACAGCTGGCCTTATGTGGTTATTTTTATGTGGCTGTTGCTTTTAGTTTGCATGTCAGCTTCCAGGGTTTTTGTGTTCCACCTGTTACCTTAAGCTATGTGACCAAAAGTAATACATCTGATAATGGTTGTCAGAAATTAAAAAGGCTATTAATGCTGAAATCAGAGGTCAATATATATTAACCTACGTGGCAGAAAATATGGGCAGGCACCCTCAGAGCCAGGACTGGGTCATAGTTACCATATACTATATGTAAAGTCCAGTTTTCCAACCCTAGGTACCAGAGCATCCGAAGAACAATGACAAATGACAGGCCTGAAGAGCATGCAAATGCCGTGGATGGAGCTGCAGAGGAAGCTGAATTTCACCATTCTAATTCAGGTTAAAAAAAATTAATTTTTTTCCCCTTCTCCAAACACGGGAGCACTCACCTCATAGATGGTTTAGTGAGAGTACATAAGGCAAACCCTAACTTCTTTCTCTGAAATTCTGTGTGAAAATGAAGACATTTGTTTTCATTGCTGTCTAGTTTTGAAGGTTATGACTCAGTCTGCTCAATATGCTGAAGAGAAGATTGTGAGATTTAGAGCACTTTTCTGTCACTACCAGACTGGTTTAGAAAGCAGGACATTTGATGAAAAAATGAAAAAAATAGAAAATTGTGTGGTCTGGTTTACAAATATTTTGACTCTGTAATGCAATTTGAAATAGTAGAATGTAAAACTAGAGAAGGCTTCAGGCAGTCATTGACTATATCTCTGTAGATAGATTGGATGAGCTGTTCCTAGGCCATACTTGCCAAGTGCTTTCTCATGAGTTCTTATATTCTCCACTTGAGGGGCATTCTTTAACTTTTTTAGACAGTCTACTCATCATTCTTCTTACAACATACCCTTAAATCTATTGCTTCCTAGTCTTTCTTTGTGACTTCTGGTTTTAGGTCTCAAATTAGTTTTTGGCCTACTCAAGATTGTCTTGAGAGGGTCTTCAGCTTCTGAGGAATATTTCAGAAAATCAAATAAAGCTATGACTCTGCTGTACTGAAGAGGTTGTAGAAGTGTCTTACATAAACACTGCTTATACATTCCTGCAGAAGGTTTGTTGTTTGGATGGTTTTGTTTTTGGTTTTTTTTTTTTAGTAGTTTGACACTAACCAGTGTTTGGTCTTTGATCAGGTCCTGATCCTTGTGCAGAACTTTGGCACAAATGTCTCTTTCATCTGGTCTTTGTGAGTTGATTATTCCTACCTGCACACAGATCCTTGTACTTTTCTAATGTGCCCCTGTGGTTTTGAATCTTGTCCATCCTCCTGTCCAAATAATGCAGAATCTACTGATTGGAGCCAGTTTGGTCCTCCCTATCCAGTCATTAGTAGAAATAATGAGTAGGGCCAGACCCAGAGAGATCTTAGCAAAACATCTTGATGGACTCTTACAACATTTATCCCATTCCTTCTGCAAACTCCTTCAGACCTCTGAAAGAGCCACCAATGTCTCAGCAATTGCTCCACCTTTTTTCCTAACTGTTTGAGTGCATGTTACCTGACCTAAAGGATTTGAAAACCTTTCATTTGCACCATGATCTTTAACCTGCTCTCTCTCACCTCCATTTTTTCACTCTTCTGATAGTCTGGCCAGTGTTAAGCTTTGGAATGAAGATAGGAAGAAAGACATTTTTTTGAGTTCTGAACATCATTACTTTTTTTCTTTTCACTAAGCAGTTCTCTCCTTGGTCATCTTCCTACTAAAAATTTACTAACACATTTATGAAGTTTGTTATCCATCTAGTTCCTGGCACAGCTGTGTGGTGTCATGTGCTTTGTCTTTGTCTCTAGATGCTCATGATGTACTCTTATAAAAGTCTCTCCTAAATTAATCTGACATGCAAGCAGTGTCACCCTTTTTTGAGTTTCAAGTCATTGCAGAACTTGATATTTACTCAAGTGTTCCCTTTTATTACTTGTAGTCTTCACTTCTGTTGTAGCTGTTTCCTTTTCTGTCTTTCTATCTGCATGTGCGGCCAGATGGTTTGGGCTGTACACAAATCAGCTTTGAGCAAATCCAGCTGAATAAATTTTTCATAAACCAAATTCACAAGCCTCAAACTGCAATAAAAACCCACCTGACGACCCATTCTGGTTTCTAGATTGCCCAGACTATGTCAGAGGAATTACCTGCAGCAAGTCACAGCTTCTTCCAGGGTGTGAGAGTTTTGTACCAGCACAGAATTCACATAAAACTTCAGTATGTGGCTGTGTCTGCAAGACACTCCCAGCCCAAGTATTCAGGCACAGCTTCAGGAGCCTTTGTGCCACTCTGCCTTCACCCCATTCATGACATGCTCCATGTGGGACAGCTTGAGGTCTATTGTTAAAGTAGTGTTTCTAAAAATCCTCTTGTTATTTATTTTACCAATTGCCCTCTCACTTCCTGGTTTCCTCTATTGTGGTTATTTTCTCCATTCCTTTTTCCCATAATATTTACCTATGCACACTTAGAATTTTACCTTTGTTATCCTCTTCTTTTGTTATTTCTTCTTGCTTTTCCCTATTTAGAGTCTCATTCACTGCCTTTCTCCTTGCACTGCTTGTGTGTTATGATCTTTTATATCTGTGATAGCTGTGATTAATGTTCATGTGATGGAGAAGTGTGCACATACTGCAACATGTAAAAAAGAAACTGAAATGTAGATGGCAGCACACATTTTAGTATAATATCACTGAAGATCAAATCTGAACTTGCAGTTTTTCATTTACATTAAATATATGCTTCCAAGTGTCTTCAAAGAGAATTGGGGGCAACAGTTTTGATATTGTAGCAAACACCACTCAGTATATTTTCTCTTCTTTCCTGGTACTGAAGAAAAATCAGGGCACTTCTGTAGTTGCTAGGAGAAGGCACAAATGTTTATTGAAAGTTGAAATTTGAAAGGCACTTCCTTGGCAACCTGATTCTTACTTACATAAGCTGCTTCAATACTGTACCAAGACTGGGGCTGTGGTAATGGCAGATTTATTGTTTGTTTTTAAAGAAGGAATGAAACATTTACAAGTGTACAATGACATTTACATCCATTACTTAGTATTTAAAAAATAACCTACCTGCATACAGCTACAGTATAGCAGTGCAGACATGCCCAGGGGACTTTCTTGCATCTTATATACAGGCACAAACTTGGTAACTCAAATAATTAATGTGATTTTCTTTTTTTTATGGCTGTTTACCAAAAGCCACAAGCAAATGTTACTAAACTAAAATTGTAATATTTTCAGAAACTTCAGTGTTATATTAGAAGAAATTTGGGTACACTCATGTGGACAATTCTCAGTAAATCTGAAATGGTTGTGTACTTAATGCTTGCTTGTGTAATTCACATCAAATAGTTGTTTGCAGGGATGCTTTGGTAATAGCTGCTGAAAGTCTTTGTCATTTATTTACTCTTAGATTTTCGAAGAGAGAATGTGCTGCCTCACTCTACCTCCAGATCCAGACTTACTTTATTGCTCCAGTCTCCCCCTGTGAAATTCCTTATCAGCCCAGAGTTCTTTACAGTGCTGCATTCTAACCCTGTGAGTATGGTGGCTACAGCTCAAAGGTTTTCATAAATATGTGCTTATAAATGGAGTTATTTTGTGTACAAATATACTGCTCAGTGTTTGATGATAAGATATTGGTAGTACATAGGGAGACTAGATTCACTCATCATTATCCCCTCAAATTAGTGGGCTATCAGAGCCATCCTAGCTCTGCATGATAGCAGTGTTTATTTTCCACTCAATTCTTCATCTTTCTTATGAAACAAAATTATTTGTTTATGGAAGCAATAACTTTCTTACTGTGCTTTGCACAGGGTGAGACACAATTCTGAGAAAAACCTTCCTGCTTAATGGCAATATTTGTTTCCCCCAGATTGCCTGGTTTATATCAAAGTATATTAGAGGTCACACTGAATAGAAAGCCATCTTATATATGATCTTTTCCTTTTTCACCTGTTCTTCAGTGCTTCTTTTTGCATAGGTCCCCCACAGTGTTTCGTTGTGTAATGGGATTTACAGTGTAAGGAGAAGCAATGGAATGAGTAACTCTTCTTCTGCAGGCCCACTTACGATGAACAGGGTTGTCTTTTGTGGTGAGAGCAGTTTTCTCTTAGAAAAGCCTTTGCTGTTGTGTGTTTCCCAGAGTGCCTACCGCATGTTTACAAACAACACGTGTCTGAAGCACATGATCACCAAAGTCCGGCGGGACACCCACCACTTCGAGCGCTACCAGCACAACCGGGATCTGGTGGGATTCCTCAACATGTTTGCCAACAAACAGCTGGAGCTGCCCAGGGGTTGGGAGATGAAACACGACCATCAGGGCAAGGTAACCCTACAGGGCTAAGAGGGCCTTGTGCTTATCGGTTTCTGACATCAAATGGAGGATGTACTTGAGGTGAAATGGATGGTCTGGGACAGCTCCGGGGAGGATCACTCTGGTGGTTGTGTATTGCTTTGAAGGAAAGAGATGGTATGGAGTAGGTTTCCTTAAGAGGTATTAGAAATCTTAAATAGTTGCAAGTCTCACTGATTTTTTTTTTTAAAACAGGTATCAATTTTCAATTTCCTAAAAAATGCTTTGCTATCACTTCTATAGTTGCGATGTAAGTTTTGATGTAATTTTAAACTAGTGCATCCTCAGTATCTAGAACGTTATATTTTTTTGTAGAAAACAGGAGGGTGAAAAATAGACTGTGATTAGCATGTGAGGAAGTGATAAGGCTTATCAGTTCATTAGGATTACTGGCATATTTAGCTTCTTGGTTCTTACATTTATCACTCTCAATATGGTTAGCTGTGAGAGTCCATATAAATAATGACCTTGATGCCTGCAAAGATTAGGCAGTTCTAAACTGAAGGGTAAAAATGCTTGAGGGTTGTTCTCTAGATTTTTTTAATTCTGAAAAGCAGTTTGTTTTTTCATTAGACACACAATTAGGAACGTGCAGTTCTACTTATGTTCTTTGCGTCACTGTTTTCTGTTATAAGTCATTCTTGTTCTGTTCAGTTCTTCAGAGGCCAGTTTTCTCCTGAAGAATAGGGCAATTTTCAATTTTCTTTAATATGTGCTCCATAGAGGGAGTTAGACCTTTGGATTTCTGGGGTGTTATTTGGTAACAGCAATGCTACCACAATATTAATCAAGAAGAGGAAGCACTGAATAAATTCCTACTGGGATTTCTTCACTTTGAATTAGTCTTAGTATTGCTCATTTTCATGATGTTGAATTGTCTGTGTCACAAGTGCCACTTGTGGCCAGTGGAAAAGCCTGTTCAGCACTCAAGAGAGGCCATGGCCAGTATATGGCAGGACCATGGAAAACTGAAACTGGACCTGCCTTTATTAAAGCATAAACTTAAAGAGAAGCAAGTAGAACTTAGCCATATGTAGTATAAGTATATATTACACAATATAAAATTAATTATGTTTGCTTTCCTTAACTACTCTTCCCACTGAGAAGAGGTTTTCCTTTATTTTTTCAAGTATATCACAGTGAGAGCTTGGTGCTGTTGCTCACGAGGCACAACGATGGTTTTGGCCCTGGTGCCATGCTGAGTAGTGGTGTTTTCACTCCCCCATGGCAGTGTGGTGCTGCTTGCCTGTCCTCCTTGTGGCTTGTCTTCCCAGGTCAGCTGGGGACTGCCCACCTCTGGGCACTCCACCTCTGGAACTCCCTGGAGACTGGCCAGTCAAAGCCCAGCTGCCCACTCCTCTTTGGCTCCTCTGGGTATCTCCTACAGGAGATAATATCATGGAGTCTTCCCCAAAAGGTCTGGTGTGACTACAGTGTCGTTTCGGATGGGCATTACTGATGATCCTTCATCAGTCACTGACCACAGGGAGGCTGAAAGCCATTGAAAGTGTGGCAGCAAGAAGCATTATATAGGCTTAATAGGTCCCTGAGCTGAACTTTGAGATTCTGCCTTGCTGTGTCCATGTGCATACACACAGACATCCTACAGATAAGTGCATTTGTGCAGTGTGTGTATGCTCGTGTCCATATTTTAAAGCCAGATGCAAGTCTTTTGCTTTTTAATTAGATCTCTGAAAGATGTGTAAATACATAGGAAGTTATTAGAGGACATTTTTGGTTTTTCTCTCTACAGTTAAAAAAATCGTAATAATTGCTTACTGAAGTTTTCAACAGGAAGAAAAGGTATTTTAGCAAGTTTCATGGATTTTAAGTGGAAGAATAACTAGGGCAACTAGTCATGTTTAATGGGTTAAATATAGTTTTGGCACTACCTATTTTATGTCAGTCTCTTCAAGCATTGTACATTTATGGATTATAGCTAGGCAGGAGTTACGAGAGGATTTTTTTTTGGAAGGAGATTGTGAACCACACTGTATTTTGAGATGTGTGCCAATGTCCAGATTACCCCAAAGCATTGAAGGTGCAATGGTTATTTTCACCAAAGCTTCAAAGTGGTAATTTATGCTTTGTTTTAAAGCAGGCTACTACTAGCTGGCCTGCAACCATACATATTTAATAAGATCTGATTGCCTTTATCTTCATGTCTAAATTGAGTTGTTATTTAAATAGAATGCTATGGAACACTGCATGCAATACTGGAGTGCTGCATTAACTCAGTTCTGAGTGGTGCAGCTCTAGGTGGTACTGCCTCCTATATTGAATCATGATTTTTTTAATAAGTGATTTACAATATGGTGTTGACTTAATGAAATCAGCCTGTGTTTTGCTGAAAGTGCTTCACATCTATAAATGTACACAGACTAGATAAAATAGAAGGACTTAAAAAATCCCCAAATCAAGCACTTGCAGTAAAGTAGATAGATCTTACCAATCAGGAGCAAATTTTCAGAAAGACTGGCTGTGTTTCAGCAGTCTCTTCCAGTCATGTGCCAAGCCCCAAATATAAATCTCATGATGGTTTTCATTCTTTCTCACTGGTTTTGTATTCTCTAATCTGTATACTTGCACTGCAGGGTGGCATCATTGTTTGTAAAGGTAAAAAAGTGCTGCATCAGGCTCAGATGTAGCAACTAAAATTTCCTTTTTCGAATACACTTTACAGTGTTTGCACTGTGCAACAGTTTCACTTGCATATCTGTGACTATGTCAGATGGTCAGAACAGGGTTTTTACTGCTCAGGTGATGGGATTCCTTCCTTGTAGGCACAAGCTGCAGGTACAGATGATTGCTGTTGGGGCTGTAGGAGCTTGGTGCTGTTTTCTGGAGCACTTTTAGGCTTCTGCAGCTGTGGTGAGTCTCCCTGTGCTTCTGCTTGCTTGGGAAATGGAAGTATGAGCATTTTCCCCCATCACAGTCCATAATGGCATTTAGTTGCTGTGTAGCAAGACACATTGGTTTGTCTACCTACCTTCAGAGCAGTCAGAAGAATTGCATTTTCTCTGGTCTGGTTTTCTCAAGCAGTGTGAAACAATGATTCTATGAATCTGGTGTTGCTGCCAGAAGAGTGGTTCTGCTCTCCTCTCCTCTCATCCCTGGTGAGCTGACCGAGGTTAGAAGAGCCAGCAGGGAGAGGGACAAAAAGAGAGTAATTTTAGCCTGGACCAGCTCCCCTGATGGGTTCACTGCATGGCTACACAAACACTTGTGCCAGCACAAGGCAGGAAGGGCACACAGGGGGTGAAACAAGTGGTCAGGAGGGGGAAATATGAGAATGTTTCTTTTGCTGACACCACAGGAATAAATTGTTTGTGGAACTGTGGTCAAAGTACCTCAGTGGTAGCCAAACACAAAAATGGCTCCTGGAGTCCCCGACCACCTCTCTGCTGGTCCAGATTCTTTGATTACTCGAACCAGATGTCACTTTCCTGTAATTCTCCTGCTCAAAACAAAGAATTTTTTTTGCCACTTCCACATGTTTCCAGTATTGTGACAGAAAACATGGAGTGTGTTGAAATAGAATAGTGGTGGTTTCCAAGTGCAACAGTTGTGCTGCAGAAAGTTTAAATTTCAGGGCTTAGAAACCTTTTGGGTTCAAATTGGGTAGAATTTTGGAAGGTTTTAATTTTCCAGGATACATGTTCCTGTGACCTTGTTTTCAGCAAATGTTTGACTGGCCAGTATGTGGTTGTTCTCATCAATTGCCTGATTTAAATTTTTCTGTTGCCATCATCTTTGTGTGCTTGGCTGACCTTTCTTTTTAGTTTTCAGGTCTTTTTTTTTTGGTTGGGATGGTGCTTTAGGGTTTTTTGGGTTTTTTTTTAGCACTTTGTTTTGGTTTTTAGAAAAAAAGGTCAGTGAACTTAGAATAGTTGCAGCAGGAATATGGCAAAAATGCCTGCTCCTCTGTAATCATATTTCATCACTGGATGCAAGCATACACTTGGCATATATACAGCCAATTGTGTTCATAATTATATGGTAAATACTTCACAAAAGATAATGAGTTTGCCACTTAATGACACCTTTTTAGATGCTTATAAGGGGATGAAAAGGAGACTACACCAGGATTACTTTTATTAAATATTCAAGTCTTCTCTTCTTGGCAGTCATAATAATGCTTCCCACTTCCGATGCTTGTCAGATGAGAATTTCAATAGACATGAACAAAGTAAGGCATTAAACAATTAATCCCTTTGGTGGGATGGAAGAGTGTTACCCTCCTTCTGCAGCAGGGAAATGCAAGCCACAGTGACAGATTTTCCACAGCCTCTCCTGACTGGGTGAAACCTAGATCCCCAACAGGCGTTAACCTCAGAGATAATTAATAAAGCAAGTATTGGCGATGAGCTCTGTGCTCTCTGTCCCTCTGCAGGCGTTCTTTGTCGACCACAACTCGCGCACCACGACGTTCATCGACCCGCGGCTGCCCCTGCAGAGCAGCCGGCCCACCAGCGCCCTGGTGCACCGGCAGCACCTGACTCGGCAGCGCAGCCACAGCGCTGGGGAGGTGAGTGGGCTCTGGGCCTCCAGACACCATCCTCTGTCACTCCATTCCGTGTGGGGAGGAGCATGACTCTTCTGTAACAGTGCAGCAGTCATCCGTAAAGATTTATTGTTTTTTTTCTGCGAGCCGTTGATGCTTTTAACGTGTATGGATTCAGAGGAAAAATACAGAGTTTTTCTTATTTTGAATTCGCAGTAACCCACTTAACCACAGGGGAGCATCTGATTACAGATTACTGATTCCTCTATCCAGTCTTTCAGTGACAAAATGTGTGTTGTCCAGCATGGTGTCTTCTGAGTGTGTTCATACAAAACTGTGCAAAATAAGAGGAGGAAAAGATGCACGTGTGACTATACATCTAGTTCTGCAACTTTACCATGAAGTATAAGAAAATCATACCACATACAGCTTTATCAGACTGTTATATGCCTTTGAATATTTCATCTCTACTTTCCGATCAGAAACACATGGAAAACACTATTTTGTTGTTATGTTCTTGTGCACCATTTTCACTGGCTGTCCCCATACTGTTGTTGTCACTTCCTTACACCTGTAACCTTGTGTATGTGCAGTGACTTGGACTTCAGTTGTACTTTATTTAAAAACCTCCATACTGTTGGCTGTAGGTTGCCTTTTCAGGAGAGGGCTATTGCATGCCAGGAGTTAAAGATAATACAATTCAGAATAGCAAGAGAAATGCTCTGATTTATCCTTTTCTTAGCTCAATCTTGTGGCAGATGAAGGTCTGCCAGACCTCTGTTTCCGAGCAAACATGAATCTTGTCTGCCACTTCTCTAACAGGGCTTCCACTGAGCTGCAGCAAGTGCCACAGCACTGGCTGCATATCTTGTCACTTCCTGTGTGAACATGGTTTTGTCAGCCCCCCTCCAGTGTCAGGTATATTTTGCAAATGGTTTTAAATAGCATTTTCCATCAATTTGGTGATGTTGTGTATAAGGCAAGAAAGCTAGAAGTGCCTTCATATAGCTATTTAGATCTTAAATAGGGTAAAGCAAGTATTTCTGTTGTGATTTGCAGCAGAGCAGAAATACTTTTTTTTCTTGACTTTACCCAATATACACCCAAATTATCTTTCTTTAAGCAGCATCCAGTAGCTCTGCACTTAAAACAGGTGTTTGTGCCAACCATGCTGCTGAAGTTGTCAATGCTGAAAAATAAGTATGGTTTATCCAACAAGAAATGATCATATATATTACATATACAAAGTGCTGCTTACCTGTCAAAATCTCCCACTCCATCTAGGTACATGAAATTCCTTAAACCATACCTCTACATGCAATTTTAGGAGTGTTTCCTTGATATTGTTATAATTGTAACTTGAATTGTGGTACAATTACAGATAGGAATCTCAAGCATAGCAATTCAATACAGTATTACCATTCTAGGATTAATGATGCAATGATGTTCCTTTTTGCATATGTATGAACCTGAACACCAGTTTTTCCTCTGCACTTTAGGGCTTATGTATTGCATATTGCATATTTGCAATTTTTTTTCCTATTTTTAAGGTTTTGCATAAAGGAACTGTTCATTATTGCAAAAGATGAGTATTTAATAAAAAAAAAAAATCAAAATACTTTCTTTGGCTTTAACTTGCCATGAACTTCAATGTTTTGAAGCCACTGACCCAATTTTTACAGAGGGATGCTCTAAAGCAAACATGAACCAATGTAAGGAATGCCTTTTTAGCTAAAGCTGTACTGCAGTGTGAAGCTGGAGCTAATAATAATGGCATTCCTTTTCCAGCACATTGCCTAACAGGAAATAATTCTTCATTTTTCTAAAAGAATATTATGAGAGAGCAAAAAGGTCTTGGGAGATATCTCGGGACTTTTGCTGCTTTGTGATTTCAGAGATTGGATTTAAAAGCAACCTTTTATAATTATTTGATCTTTTGCAGTTAGATGTTTTAGAGATCTTTGAAGCTTGGGAGTGCAGTTCAAATGCTAGCCATTACATGTAGGCAGATAAATGGAGAAGTAAACAAAGATGTTCAGCAGGATGAAAAGAGAGGTTGACCAAATGTATTATAGAGATAAAATATCAAATACCGAGAAATGTCTGAAACCTCATCACGTGGTAAACTACAGCAGTTGCCCTGACATAACAAATGCCTCTAAGAGCAATTTTATATTGTGGTTGTACCCTGAAAGTTGTTCACATGCAATTTTTTTTTTTAAGGCCAGAAGGTGAATACAAGAAAAACAGAACAGTGTTTCTGAATTATTCTAGGGGCTGTGTTTTTACCAATTTTGGAATTGTTAACTTTGCCTGAATGTGAACTCACTTCTTTATTCTCCTTTGAGGCTTCAGCCACAAACTTTTTTCCACTTCAATTTTAGGGAAACTCCATTCATGCACAGAGGTAATAGAGATGCTAATGAAGGAGTAGAATTTGGTTTCCAGAGTGTTCCATATAGATAAAGATGTCCATGAATTACAAAAGACAAAATTAAATTACAAAAATAAAAAGGTATCCCAGTTTTAATTTTTCTGGTCTCTTTTCAGAATGGGACTGTTTAAAAATAGCAGTAAATTTTGCATCAGTTTTGATTCTTCCTATTAATGGGCCCAAAATGCTAAAAAATGTTTTGCTAGTACCTGTCTTAAGAGCACAGCTGCTTCCTGCTGCAGTGGTTACTGGGGATGGTGATCAGGCAAAGCCTTGATGTACGTGCTTGGTTTTAAGCTGTATAAATTCTCACTGCTGTGTGCCTGAGTGCATGTGCTGGCACAGAGACACTCACTGTGGTTACTTGCACATTTCAGGTCGGAGAGGACTCCCGTCATTCAGGACCCCCAGTTTTGCCAAGACCATCCAGCACATTTAACACAGTCAGCAGAGCTCAGTACCAGGATGTGGTTCCTGTGGGTATGTCAGCATCCAGCCTCTGCTCAGAGGAGTTCTCCATCCCTGAGGGGTCATGGTGCTCTGCACTGCTGGGGTTTCCATTTGCTTGGGATGGGCAGAAAGCACCATTTGTTCTGTCCATCAGCATTTCCCCACTGTTCAGTTGGAACCTTCAGAGCTGGAAGTGTGCAGAACCAAATAACTGATGTGTTTTAGCTCCCTAGCTCACATACTCTTTGTGCTCACAGGATAAGCTGCAGCCAGGGAGTTAGATTGGGTCCTAATTGGGCTCCATGTATTCCCAGTGATTTTTAACTTTTTTTTCTTTTTTCACAACTTCTGAGCATCTATTTTGGCAGGATTACAGAAAGTGTTAATCAGCTTGGAATTAGTCATTAGCTTAACTTCTGTTCTCAGTTACATACACACAGAGTTACTGACTTCTGTGCCACCATGCACAGAATTCAGCTTATTAAATCTAACAGCTGTCACATTGTGCTAAATCAAGATAAATTAATCCGATTAACTATAACTGGCTCTTTGTACTGTGGCATGTTTACTTGAAAACCTCTGCCCATTTAAATCCTCCCCCTTGCCATGGACATGGTGTGCGTGCTTCGCAGGCTCAGCCAGTAATGAGGATTTGATACGGGTGTTTCCAATGGCTGCTTAATGTTTGAGAATACATTTCAGTGCAGTGAAAACCAAGGTCCCTGCAATTTTATTCTAACAATAAATATTCTGGTTTGACCTTAGCTAATAGTGTGAGTGCTAAAATATAATAGAAATTGCTAACAGAATTATAGTGGAAAGGATATTTCACAATGAGCTTTGGCTCATAATTGAGAAGTGTGTTCCTTAAAAGAAAATGGAATTGGTAGCCTTACATACAAAAGAATTAATCCAATAATTCTAAACTTAGAACTGTGAAGGTGAATTATGTCATTATTGTTGAGGACTCAGAAGGAATGGCATCCTTTGTTTTGGGATCACCTTGTTTCAGCATAATATTTTTGTTAATGTTTTCAGCTTACAATGACAAGATAGTTGCATTTTTGCGGCAGCCCAATATCTTTGAAATTCTACAAGAGCGTCAACCAGATCTTACCAGGAATCATTCACTCAGGTAAGAAAATTAGTGAAGTTTGCTATTCCCATTTCAGTAAAAAATGCTAATTACAATTAGCTACTTTCTTTAATTAACAATGGAAGATAACAGATTGTAGACTTCTGGTGCATTCAAACATATTCATAAAGATGTGGGACATAGTTGTTTACTGTATTTCTGTGTAACAGCTTGTAACGAGGTTGAGGAGAACAGAGGCAATGTTTTATTATCAAATAAAGTTACCTACAAGAAAATGTTTGGAACAACTCCATAAGAGATTTGCTTATGTCTTCCTAATGTGCCAGGACAGCTGGATGGCACAGCATATATGCCCATTCATTTGGGTATGTGTACAGCTGGGAGCATGAGGCAGAATGGCATTTGTGTTGTCCTTATCTTCGCAAAGCACATTTACAGAAAGGCTGTCCTGACCTCATGACATCTGGAGGTAATCTTACATCAGTCAGAATTTTCGATGTCTCTCCAGAATTTACAAAATGGGCTAGCTACAGATTTTTGCACAGTGCAACAAGATCTGAGGAAGGATGATCTTTGTTGTGTGGTTGTTATAACTCACTCACATGTTTAGACTTGGAAATGGAAGCACTGGCAACTTGGATAGTAGTGACCAGAACTGAAATGAATGTATCTATTCTTCCTTGGGCAGTAAATTTAAAAAATGCTGGTTTGATTGTTGGCAGTCTCTCCTGTGCAGTGCTGTGTTCCAGAGGCCTACAGAGCCAGCACTGGTACTAATTTTTTTTCTGTTCTGTGTTGTTTATTGATCCCTTTTCCTCTGTGTCCTGCAAGTTCCCAAAATTCAACAAGCTGCCCTGTTTTGCCGTTTCTCCATGTGTAGTACAACAATTTTTGTCATGTGACTTCTGTGTTAAAGATGTGGTTTACCTTCTAAAGAAATTCTGCCTGCTATACCTGAAACAACATACTAGCAGAATACAAGCTCTCTAGAAAATACAGCAGAAATCTACAGTTCTCAGCATGTCAGAACAGTTGCACCCATATCACTGTAGGCAAGTTTGTCCCACCAGGCTTGGTTTGAAATCTACTGGGAAGTAGTATGCAAGCAATTTCTGGTTGCCTTTAGTTTTATTGCTTCACATTCTTTTTCCCAGGGTGCTTGATTTCCTTTAGTCTGATAACAATCGGTGTAATTTTCTTCTTGTGTGTTGTGGGGTTTTTTAGCAAATTTAGAGTACAAATTGCTCAAAAGGCTTGTTGGTATTCCCCGATTCTGCTTCTAGTAGAACCTTGCTTCCTGATTACAGATTCATAATTTCCCAGAAACTGAGACTTTCTCAAGAAAAGATGGGTTTCAGAACAGAAATGGAAGATCAGAGGATAAAAGATGCTGTTTTCTGCACCTCCTCATTTGCTTGAAATTATACGTCCTTCTGTACATTTACTTTGGAAGGAGACTGAAGATATATATTCCTTAACTGACTTGCTTCAGCAGAATGATTGGGGATTTTAATAAACAGAGTTTTATTTTACATTGAATGGGATTGATCAGAAAAGCCATTCTGTTAAGCTGAATGGTTTCATTCTAATTTTAGTATTTAAAATTAGTAATTTGATTAAGGTAAATCATCTTCCATTATACCTCTCCTATATCCTTCTAAGGCTGATGCTTCGGTAACATTTTCACTTTTATTAAGATCCCAGTTTTATTTTTCCTGGTTAGTCTTTAAAGACCCTGATTTAGCAAATTACTGGAATCCATGTCTGTTTGACACACTGTGAGACTAAGCAACTCATTGCTGTAACACTTGATAAATTACAAATAACTGAAATCCTTCAGTATGAATTTTTTGTCTAATTTTTTTTTAATGGTGATTAGTACAAATGGCAGTAATCTCTTCCTTTGAGGACCTCGGTGCAGTTGAAGTGGAATGATAATGATATTATTATCATTAACATTATTGTATTACATAGGTGAGGAGGAAAATCAGTATTTGACCATTGGAAAAGAACAAAGATAATTTGAAAAGATCTCTGACATTTTCTGTCTAAAATAATTTATCATTCCCTTAAAGAAAGAAGAGATAAGAAGTTGAGAGTCTATTAAAATATAAAATGAAATTATACTACATGTAGAAAATTGCTGTTCAGAGGTTTCATGGTGGAGTGAGAACATTATACTTATCATATCTTTATTAGGCACGTTGCCAAGATTAAATTTTCTTCTAAGTCATTCCAGGTAAAACTGAGAAGCTGCTAAATAATGTAAAAGGCTTCAGGCAAAGGCACCTGTTATACATTAAATAGAATTTATATCTTAACTAAAGGTAAAAGGAATATATATTAAAAAAAAAAATCACTGAAATCACAACTCTCCCTGGTAACCCCAGGAAGTCATGGATTGCATTCATTTGGAAGGCTGCATATAGTATTTAACCCAGAAAATGTCCTTCTGGTTTCTGGAGTTGCTGCCAACTGAATGCTAAGATATATTTTGTAATCCACCATTTGTTTTCTCCAGCCTTACCATTTGGGTACTGATGTAAAGTGAAGTGGTCTAACCCTAACCCCTAACACTGCCAAGAGCATGAGCACTGAAGAGATGAGGGCAATGGGAGCATCCTTCCTCAGAACAAATTAAGCTTTTTGGTTGTAATATTTTACTGCTCACATGGACTTGGTGTGACAGGAAAAAAAGTAGGGAAGAGCATAACCCAGAGGTTTCTGATACACTCTGTACTTTTTCTTGTTGCTGTGGTACATGTTGATGCCTTATTTGCAAAAAGTATTTTGAAAGCCTTTTTTTGCTTACACAGGGAGAAGATCCAGTTCATCCGGACAGAGGGAACACCTGGGCTGGTGCGTTTATCCAGTGATGCAGACCTTGTCATGTTACTCAGGTAGGCACTGCTGCTGCTCATGCACATGTGCAGCATGCTGTGGCAGCTGCTGAGGAGCTTTCAGGGAGCAGTGTGTGCTGATGGTGTCACCCAGTCATTTCCCCTTCACTCCTTGGACTTGCAGCTGAGCAAGCTACAGCTCAAGGCTCAGGTTTTATTTTCATCATGTTCAGTTCTAAATGGTAGCTGAAGGTCACACTTTTGATAGGACAATGGAATATGAAAGGCAAGAGCAAGAGCCCTGTGCTTTTGATTTATATGGGTTTGCCCAGGCCACCTTTGATTGTCCTGTTGCATCCAGCCCTGATGATTAAAAAGGTGGTACTGCTCAGACCTTTATTCAACAATGTGCCTTGTGCTACTTTTAGAATGCATCTCTTTATTCTGTGCTTTGGGAAGTGCCTGTTTGTAAAGGCACAAACTTGAGAGGTGTTTTTATTACTTAATGTCTTGCTTGCCTCTTCACTGTGCTGTCAAGCATTATCCCCTTTAGTAAAGGCAACAGGGAATGGGAAGCTGATTCTTTACTAGTTTTCATTTAAGCTATTAACTCCAATAATAGCTTGGAGTTAATCAGGCAGATTTTTTGCTGAAATTAAACCCTTTTATTTTGATGCTGTGCTGTCATCCACTCTAAAAGTCCATCAAGAAATTCATGGGTACCTTTAAAATTGAATCCAGTGAAATAGAATTGACATTAGTGGTTGTATTTTGAGGCCAGGTTGCATAATGATAGTCCTTTCTGGTCCCTAAATCTCCAAGTTATTACAGCTATTAAAAAAATCTCATTTTAAATCTATGTTTGGACCTTTTTGAAATATAAATATTGTTTCTTAAAAAGCTTTAAAGATTTTTATGTGTAACTTGGAGGAAAACATCACATGGCCATGACTGTTAAAAGAACTGTCAGAAAGGACCTGTTAAAAAAATATCCACGGAAAAAAAGTCTAGATATTTGTTTGGTGAACAGACTTAGTAAGAAACATCTTTTATTTGAACATTGTTTTCATTGCATTGGATAGTATAAGATTGGCTTGCAGTTCTTTCTGTAGCTCAATTTTGAAAACATTTTTTACATATTGCAGCAGTTTGTGTCGTGTTTCACATTCAAAATAGCTTTTGATATCAGATCCATTCTGATATTAGATATTCTGTCCCTTTTTAGGTTTGCTTGAGTCAAATTTGGGAAAAGACTGAAATTTTAATACATACATGCATAGCTAGACACACACACACAGATGCAGTGATTAGGCTGCAAAATGTTTAGGTTTTTTTCACCTAAAAAATTGTGTATCCATAATAATGAAGCGTGAAGTAACTCAGCTTGAACAGGTTAGATCTGATACCTGGTTCAGCAGGGGTGTTATTAAACAAAATGTTATGTTAACAAGCTTACCAGTCAATACACTTAACAAGTTCAGATGTGATTCTTAATCCTGGAGGCTTAGAATGTTTCTGAACAAGGTTATTGAACCCTTTGTAATGAGAACATAGAAAAAAAAAAGAAAAAAAAAAAAAAGAGGGAGGCCCATGAATTTTCCAGGCTGATTAACTATATTTCAACCTTGAGAACAAATACCCAAATAACAGTTACTGCTTTCCAGTACTTTCAAAATCTGCTTGAGGAAAAGGCAATAAACTATTCTGTAGCACTCTTAAGTGTGCATGGTGGAAATAGGTAAATGACTACCAAAGAAAGCAGGCTAATAACTAGAGATTTATCCCTAGAAAGTGAAACCTGCCATTTATTCGAATAAACGTGTTCTTTCTTCCTTGCTCCTTTTTGCCAGCTTGTTTGAGGAGGAGATAATGTCATATGTGCCGCCACATGCCTTACTTCATCCTAGCTATTGCCAGTCCCCGCGAGGCTCGCCGGTGTCTTCGCCTCAGAACTCTCCAGGTAAGTTGCCCAGGCAAAGATTCTGCAGGGGCTCCATGAAACCACTTCTCATCCTTGATAAGGCAAAGATCTAGAACAATTTTTGAGCAAATCAACAAGTCCCAGTCCATTTGACTGCCAGGCTTGAACCTTTGCCTTGGGCTCACAAGATGCTTTGCTGGGTGTATTACAACTCAGGGGTTGTGATTTTGTTCTGACTTGTAAAAAAACATGCACACTTGTTTCTCACTGATGTGAAACCACCAAGTGATTGCTCATGCCAGCATCCTGATGCTTGGAGAATTAAAGCGTGGATCTAATAACTGTACATTAAAATGGCAATGTAATGGGGCTCTGGGGCAATGAGGGACAATTTTATGTATAAAAGCCAGCTTGTTACACTTTAACACAAGTTCAAAACATCATACTGCAGCTGTCTGGATATTCAGGTCAGAATGGAATGAAACTGATGTTTCAGATTCTAAGTTGCAGATAAGAACTAAATTACTGCAAGTATGACAAGTTCCATTTGAAGGCCATGTCGATAGATGTTGCTATGCTTAGTTTCCTCAGGATAACAGATAAACAAATTGGAAGTGACTTAAGGGGATTTCTACAAATTTGATAACAAAAGTACAGATAAATAGAGAACATTTTAGGGTGTAAGCAACTCTAGGTAGTTCCAGACAACAAGTTTTTATCAGAAAAAGAGCTGTGATTTTCATGAGCATTTTCCCAGTCCACAATAATAAAAAGCTTTGCCTTTTCATGGAACCAGATTAAATGCATTCATGTGGTAGCTTTTCCTGCTGTTGGACAAAGGACCTCTGTAAGATCTCTCTGAAGAAACTGTCTGAAGACTTTAATGATCTTATGGCATTCTGGGAAGCAGTGAAATACAATATTCACATTTATTTATACTTTCAGTATGTATATGGTTTAGATATAACTGTTTACCTTTATTGAAAAGAAGGGAATGATGAAACCTGCATGTATGCATCTTACTTCCAACTTCAAACCTGGCAGTCTGTTATAAATAAAATCAGTTTTGGCTTCTAGAGTTAAGATTTCTTAGTCACTGGTACATGTACCAAAGCATGCTGGGGATGGCTTCATTCCAACGAAGTAATTTCAAAATTCAGTCTTAGAAAATGAGATATTCTCATTTAGTCACAGTAGCAGCAGATAGTAGAGATTGAACAGTGATGGTTTCAGTCTCATTCTCCCTAAAATTGTAATCTCTCTTCTGGCTCATAGGAAAATATAGAGAGACCATTGAATCTCCCTGTCAGTCTGTAAGCATGCATGTTTGTGTTGGTGTACAAATGACTTTTTTGATGAGAAATTGTAAATAGCCCATGTTTCTATGGAGGCTCTGTGTTTTCTCATCAGCTAAGCTGGCTGTGCTGCACTGCACGAGGTGGGGTTTTAAGGATCCATTGTTCACATCAGTCACAATCACTTGTACTTTCTCTTTTGGGAAAGATGAATAGTCATGAAGCTACTCTTTATATCTGCTTTAGTATATAACCTCTTTGAAAATCAAGTATGATTATCCCATCACTGGTGGTTTTTAGCTCTTCCATTAACATCTTTTGTTCCCAAGGCGGAAGTGATCACTATAATTGCCCAAGAATTTCTTGGCATATGCATCTGATTTGCAGTGAGGACTTGTCATGTGCTGACAGAATATTATGATGCTGATTTCTGAACCAGGAAGTAATGTGTTATCAGAATCATGTTTTGTGGTACCCTTCAAAAAAAAAAAAATCCAGCTTCCTTCAGGGATTAACATTAAAGTATATTTTTGTTGCCTTTTTCTGGTGACTGCATTTTTGTACATACTTTGACCCAAAACAAAACAAATAAGAGAGGGAAAAGGCCAATAGTTAACAGGCTGTTTGCAGTTTCTGTAAGTTTTCAGGAGATTTCAGCTGAGGGTACCTTTAGAAGCTCTTGATGCTCTCAGTAAAAGGGGAAAACCACTATAGATGAATCAATGACCATGATCTGTTTGTCCAGAGGGGTCCTTCATGTTCCGTATGGAACTCTGCAGATTCCATGATATTTACTATTCCTCCCACACTTCACTTCAAGCCTGGAACAAGTGCCAAGTGTCTTTCTGGTCAGACAGGTCTTTTAAAGACCTGTTAAATGGCATTTAGTAGTGTTAGTGAGCTCACAGCTCTCTCTCTGATCTCCGCAGAGATAACATTCTGCCTCCCCACTTCCCCAGGATGTGCTGTCGCCTCTTCCGTCAGACCCACGGGCTTTTGTGGCTGCTCTGCTTCCCCTGTTTCTGCCCACAGGCTGAACGGATGCACCTCCTCTCTTTTATTACCTGAAACCTCCATTTCCATGCCTTCCCCCACAGTAACAATCAATGGTTCTGCATTGGCTTAGTTTCATGTAGGGAGCCAAAAGTATACTTGCATGAGGAGCTGAGTTAAAAGACAAAACTCTGCATAACAGTGCTGCTAAACTGTTCGTTTGTGCTTTCAGTGCGTTAGAGGTGACCACTAGTTCCAGAGAAGCAGTTGGCAACTTATGTGTACTTTAGGGCATGAAAGATTTTAAACATCCTCCAATTTTTTTGTGTGGGATGTCTTCACAGCCATACAGAGAAGGAGTTTAATTGCCTTCTTGGCACACTGCCTCACAGTCAAATGGGTGGAAATAATTTATCCAGGGAGGCAGTGGAAGTCCTAATGATGGCCATTTTTAGAATAGATTAGACTAAACACCTAATTTATATATACTGGACTTGTACATGCAGTTGTAGGGTATGTTTGTTTGTGGTGTTTTTTTTGTTTGTTTTGGTTTTGTTTTTTTGTTTTGTTTTGTTTTGTTTTTGTTTTGTGGTTTTTGGTGGGGTTTTTTTT
>VXBB01024413.1:204316-258478 GCA_013399915.1 Illadopsis cleaveri
TTTTTTTTTTTTTTTTTTTTTTTGTGATCTCACCTCTCCTTGCTTTAAAGAAATGGACCCTCAAAACCAGTTTTTCAAAATTAAATTCACTTACATGACCGTCATGTATGTTTCTGCAGCCACAGATTAGAAGCTTCAAAAACTTAAATTTGGTAGTCTTTCCATTCTTCCTATATTTTTCTTCCTTGTTACTTCCCCAGGGAAAAACTTCTACTAAGGAATTTCCAAATGTTTTCCTTCTTCCTCTTGGTGTAGTCAACAGGGGCAATGCAGAGTCCAGTCTGTTTATGCTTCATTTCTGAGTTGTTGTTGTTTTCCTGATAATATTAAAACCAGAACAGAGCATTTATTGTATGAACTTTCATAAAGGTTAGACTTAAAGTGTACTTGAAAAACAACAAGTAAGGTCTTTCTAATTGTTTGTGCTGGTTTTTTAATCCATCTTTTGGATTGACCTGGATTTGCTCTTTTAAGATTTACTTTTGCAAGATGATACTATCAGAAGTGAGCAACCAAAAAGTCTTGGATGCAGAGCAGATTTGAAGATGTACAGCTTTTACTCTTTATAAGGGTGACTAAACCAAACACATGCCATGCATACCTTTTGCTGTTAAGGAGTCTTTCCAGTAGCAGATGAGACATCCATCAGTTCAGGTCACCACAGCTCATTCTTTGCTCCTTGCTCCCTGCAGGTACTCAGCGTGCCAATGCCCGAGCTCCTGCTCCCTACAAAAGAGATTTTGAAGCCAAGCTGAGGAACTTCTACAGGAAGTTGGAGACTAAAGGATATGGACAAGGCCCAGGGAAATTGAAGTATGTTGAAGCATCTTATGAAACTGGATTTCTTTTCAGGCAGCTTGCCTTGCCTCGTGCCTCCTTCTCCCCATTAGAAGGAATGCAGATGTTATGGTTACCCAGGCATTTCTGGGAATATAAAACCTGTGATAAAAGACTTAGTGCCAGCATGTGATTCATAGCAGAGGATACAGCAAGTTCTGAGCACCTCTGTGCTTCCTCCAACTATGTTTTTGTACAGACAGTATTATCAATATGCTGCCAAAATGAGCTTTGGGAAGAGGCCTGCAGAACAGGAGGCATCCGAATTCTTCCATTATAGCAAGAGCTATGATATAAACAGTTGTATTTTCTCATATCTTTTTCCACTAAAAAAAATTAGATAGGCCTATCTTTTGTACATCATTGCCTGCCCTGATACCACAGTCCTCTTTAGTAAAGAGGATTCATACATTAAATGTTACTAAATTCTAAGGATTGCCTTAAAAAACTGCTAATATTTTTATTTTAGCAGTACTATATTTAGCACTGAATGTTAGAGTGCGTGGAGTGAGGTCTTTCCTCCTTCATTTATTTGCTAATCATGTGATTACATGCTGTTATATATAAGGATTGTCCTTACAAGATACTTTCAAAATTTTGTAAATTACCAGGTCTTGTGCCAGTTATCAAACTCATAGCCATGAGGCACTAGAACGTGATTTAATCATTTCCTCTGTTATAAAAAGGGGGTTTTCTGTTTGGTTTTGTTTTTTTTTTAATTTCCTTCAGCCAGTCACTTCTCTTGTTTTGCAGAAATCTGTGCAAAGCTCAGACTTCATTTATGTGAGCTTGTTGCAAGTTTTGCAAAACTGAAATGGGATTAAAATGATATTGTTTAGACGGGTCTTAAGAGGCAAAGGTTGAGCAGTGTCTGCCTAGAATGTAATGAAATCATAAACGGTTACAGCCTTATCTATGAAAGCTTTGTCCTGAATGCTTAGGCAAATAACTGGTGGGGAGCATTCACTCCCTGTAATATCTGTCCCATTTCTTACACCCTTTTTCCTTGTCCTTTCTTTCCTGACCTATTTACAATCACACTGTAGATTTTTAAGCTGTAGTTTGACATGTGAATGGAAGTTTTCTCTGGGTTGCTTTCCCAGGCAACAGAGCTGACCTGTTCAAAGCAAGGCCCAGCACAGCTCCACTGCTGCCTGGGTCCTCTTGTTGCCCAGGTACCTGCTCAGTTCCTGGGCTCTCCCCTTGCATGTCCTCGGCAGGATGGCTCAGTGCAGTCACTGAGCTCTGCAGGAGGCTGGGCTGGGTTCAGCTGCCATCCTGCAGGCAGCTGCTGTCTCAGGCACTCACAGGAGGCAGTATTTGAATATAAAGCAAGTGAAGTTTCCGGAAACTAATTAAACACATTTTTTTGGAAGAGGACAACATGTTTAAGTAAGGAGGACTCTTTCACCTCTTATTTTAGATCTTTATGATACTTCCTCGTTTTCACAACTTTTCTTTCAGAAGGTACATTGCGTTTTCCCATGGGATGTTTCAGTGGGGTTTTGTACAAATAATTGCCACTCCTTCTAGACTTTTTGTACCATCACACTCAAGGTTAATGTAGGGATGTGTGTTTCTGGGTTTACCATACTGTTATTTTCCATGGTTTTCCTCTTTTTCTGTGTTAAGAGATTGACTTTTATGGAAAAGATTACATTCCTGCCCACACTAAAACTCACTTAGGGGCCCAGCTTTACAAAAGGATTTCAGACTTAATGAAAATGCCAGCTTCAGGACCTTTCCCCTTAAGACTTTAATTTAAGGAAGAACCAAGGTAGACAAAACAAACCTACTCTTTTTTGCACAAGGGACATTTTTTTGAAACCTAAAGGAGAGCACTGGAGGAGATAGACTAACAGGAGTTTCCTGATCTGGATAAAATTATCCAGCAGAAACAGGTGTCTCTGAAATCACCCTGTTACTATCCTGCAGTGTAACTAGATGTTTCCAAATGTGATTCATGTTCACAAATTGCTGTATTATTCAATTATTCAAAATAATTTTGCCCTTCAGATTAATCATCAGGAGAGATCACTTGCTAGAAGATGCCTTTAACCAGATCATGGGCTACTCAAGAAAAGACCTGCAGAGAAATAAACTCTATGTCACGTTCGTTGGGGAAGAAGGGTGAGTAGAACAGGGAAGTATTTGCAGTCTGAGAACTCAGGGTCTTGCAGCTGCTTTCTCACCAAACTTGTTGCCTAGAGTGAAAAGAGGAAGGACTGCTGTCAGCACATGCCACATACACAAGCCTAGAACATACAGCTGTTCAAGATGACTTCTTAAGCATTTTGCAATGTAACATATCTTGCCTTTGCAGAAGTAATGTGAATGCTTATGTGAATTTTCCCAATAGCTGGTGTGTGTTTCAGAATGTTGCTGGGAAAGCAAATTAAAAATCAGACAACTTTCTTGTGTTATTCATATTTCTTTTCTCTCAGTGCTGTTGTGTCTCCAGGGCTTACCAAAAGATAGCTGCCATTTGTTGGAGAGAGTGCTTTCAGAGTAGGCTATGGGCTCTATCCTTAACTTAGTCTGTGTCTGAGGCACTGGGAGCAGAAAGCCCTCAGTGCTCACTGCCTCTCCAGGCCAGAGTCTACATCACAAATAAAAGCAACTAGGCTGTTGCCATGTGTTTAAAAAACCCCAAATATCCCTCACTCTTCAAAGTTGCATTCAGAGAACGCTCAGTCTGTGTCTAATGAAAGTCTAATGTGTTACAAGTTGTGAGGTATGCTTTGCAAAGCAAGATGTGGTTAGATTTTCTTTGCAAGTGAAACTGAAACAATGTACTGTTTGCTGTTTTTGTCTCATGATTTGTGCCCCCTTCGGCAGGTCTTAAAACCCATTTGTCTGTTGTTGAAACTGTCCATGAATGTTTGTAAATACATTCAAACTTCTATTCCATGATATTCAGAAAACTGCAGCACAGCACTTGGAATGCTGTGTGCTATTGCCATGCAATGTGTCAGTCTTTAAAGTGCAAAGTTGTAATAGAAACATCTCTTACAAGATTAGATAAAATTAATATGTCTTTGAAAACCTCTAAATCCTGCTATTTGTTTAAAGTTCATCCTGAAGCACTTAGTGTTAGTAAAGACCCAGTGAAGTCTTAAAATAAAGAATGTTGACAGCTGAGAGCCAAGTGTGGACTTGTTCATATAAATAATATCACCATGCTGTCTGAGAAAAAACTCAGAACTGGAATGGCAAGGCTGGTGCACAATGAGATTATGCTGTATTGACAGAGGAGGGTGGGGATGCAGGGTCAAGGCCTGCTTTACACAGCCCCTACCAGCCTTTACTTTCACAGCTACAGCTTCAAATCAGATTTAAAAATGAAAGGGAAATTTTTTAAATCATACATGAGATAGAGATTGATCCAGATACACCATCTCCTTTCATCAGACGTCAGACTTTTGCATTTCACCACTCAGCAACATGAAGAGTGACCTGGAAATGGGGGTGACACCTCCTGTCCCCATTATATTCAGCTTTACATGAGACTCTAACCTTAATGGGAAAGAATCAGTAAATTAAGAGCAAAGTCAAATTAAAATTATGTCAGTCCTTTATTTACACATCTGTATTTTTAATGAAGAAAGGATGTGTGCAAACAGTGTTGTTTCATCAGAGATGGTGCAAGGATATGTATCACATCCAACTACTCATTTGGCCAGGTGAAGAAAGACAGGTCAGGGTGGAGGAGAGGAGGAATACTGAAAGTTAATTGCTTCCCATTTGCTCCTCCTTTCTTAAGATTTTAAGTAGGAGTTTGCTTTTGCATTTCTTTTCCTCTTGGCAAAGAGATGTAAGTCATAAAGTAATGGGTAAGGAAATACCTCCATAATATAACATTTTAATAACTATTGATTTATTAGTGTATAAAACAGTAAGTGGGACAACTCAGACATGGTTATTGCTGTTCAAGTGATTTCTGTCTTAAGTCTCATAATGTTTATCTTCCTCAAATCTTCAGTTTCTATACTCATCAATTGTTATGCTCATTTAATGGTTTTTATATGCTCATAATTCATATGGTGACACCTTTCAAAAATTTAGATAGAAAGAATATGGTTCCTTGTTTTTCCTGAGTTCTTTGAACTACTAGGAGAAGCTGCTTTGCATTTAAGAGTGGTAAATCTGAAGTATTAATGGTGCTTCCTAGGAGACATGAGTCATGTTGCCAACAACATATTACTCTAATATATCCAAATGCCCCACAGTTGCAGCTGTTGTGTGGTTGCATACCTCTCGTATGAAGTTTTCTCACCCTAGTGCCAAGCCTTTAATTGTAGGATAAATCTGACTGGCAGTGCAGGACTCTCATGATTGATTTATTTAACGTGACTCACAGTAACTGCATACACAGGAGCTGTATGAAATGGCTGATAGTCAAGCACACAGTTTCCTTTCTTTCTCAGGATTTCATAGTGTCTCTGATTATCCCAGAAGTTTGCAAGAGTCTTCCAGATGACCCTTTACTTGATCCTGGTATTCGTGCCAAGATTAAGATCCAACAGTTGTCCATGGTATCAAACCATTTTTGATTTTTTTTTTTTCTAATTTGTTGATGGAATCTACCCCTTCTTGCCAGGGTAGGGATCTGTATCAGTACTTCACTGCTGAAGCTTAACAGAAGTGAAATGCTTCCAAGTGACTGAAGGGAAAATGTTTTTTATTCAGCTGAGGAAAGAGAGTTTGTCCTCAGTTTGATAGTGGCACCTAGCCTTTCCTGACAACTTCATCCTCAAAAACAACTCTCATTTATGGTTGTCTTCTGTAAAATTTATGAGCCAAAACATTCGTAGCAGAAGTTTTGTGAAAGCTGACCTTCTCTGTGGTAATTCTGTTTGTGCATTGTCTTAGTACTTGAGTCAAATATTAGATCTTTTATCTAGAAAAAATGTATCTTTCTGTCTATTTGTTAGGGTTATAATATTCTCTGTTCCCTACTGGAAAACCCATAGTTTTCTGTTTTCCAACTCTAACAGAGCATTAACATCATACCTAACTCATTTCACTGGTGACCTGCAGAGTAATGTCACAATTCAGCCTCAGTGCGTTGTCAGCAATGAGTTTGTTTATCGTTCAGGAAGAAGGGGTTATTTAGATTCATTAGTACTGGAATCTTGAAATAGGGGGAAAAAAAAAGAAAACAACAAAAAAAACCCAACAAAGGAAGTGCACTCTCCCAAAGACACTTAAATGCACTCAAGTTTGGAAGACAGACAAGAAAATTTAGACCAAGAAACATAAATCACTGAAGTAATCTCAGATTATATTGCTAGGGAAAACAGAAATATTATCCCTCAACTTGTCCTATGGGTGCAAGTCTGTAAAGACAAAATATGACCATTGTTTATTTTCATTGTTAATTTGTCAGATGCAGATAAGTCTGATTTTGGCTCTTTTCACGATTTTCCTCCTCCCTACCCTGTCCACCCCCAATTATTTGGTTATATTTCTGTGGCAAAGAGGCCATTACAGCTGGAGCCAAAGCGTTTTTCTGAGAGCAGCCCACAGGGAGAACTTCATTCCAGTCCTCCAAGCCATTCCATTTTAGAATAGTCCCTTGAGAGTTCCACATTCTTTGGCATTAGGCAATCTGCACGGATAAGGGTTTTGGTTAAAATCTTACGAAATTTTAATCAAAATATAGTGTAAGGAATGTAGAGTTTTTAAAAAGTTTCTTACTTCCTAGTAATGTCAGGTTTCTCTTTAAAGGTTGGACTACAGTGGACCATCAAGAGAGTTTTTTTTCCTGGTGTCCAGGGAGCTCTTCAATCCATATTATGGTTTGTTTGAATATTCAGCCAACGATACCTACACAGTACAAATAAGTCCCATGTCTGCTTTCGTAGACAATCACCATGAATGGTAAGAATTATTTTCTTTTTGTTTTTCAGATACATTTTCTGTTATTCCCACTTGTAGAACAACTGCTCAAATCTGCTCAGACATGTAACACAGGATCTGATCTTTTTAACCAGCAGCAAAATAACTGCATTTCTTTAGACTTCTCTGGTTTTGGTTTCTCTTGTGGTTTTTAAATGATCTTATTTCTCACAAGGTCAGCAAAATTATGATTTGGAACATGTGCCATGGGATTGTCTCACGACACAACTCCCTGCGTTTCTTGTACATTAGCAGTCATTTCATGAAAGCAATATTAACCTCTTGTGTATTAGAAAAAAACAAGAAAAAATAACAGCACATTGGCTTTTTGTCAGCTAAGGAGATGAAGGGAGGTTTCAGGCACGTATTACTGTATGTAATTTGTTTGAGTCTTCCTGAAGAGTACAGAGATCTCCTCAGTGGAAAAACCCTGACATACCTATTGAAAGGAAATCTGTGGTGATATCTTAATTGGGGGTAGAGGGAAGACTGCTGATCACACAGCTATGAAAGAGTCTGTACATTCACCCATGCTTCTAAAATAGTTATCGAGGATTTTTGTATAATCCCATTTTCACAATTATAAGCCAGTTTAAATCACCCTCAGTTGATTTAAGCCATGGCATCACCATAAATCTGTAAAGCTGGGCTGTGGCTATTAACAGAGAATTCTGCTGTGTAAGTAGTTGGATTACATTAATAGTGGAATGACAACTGTTCATCTCTGTAGGACAGATATGCACTGAGTTCTTATTTTTTGAAAGCCTGTTATGAAGAATGAGTATCAGAGGGGAATCTCATTACTAATTTTACACATGAAAAGAAAATTAACTGGTTGGCAGTTCAGTTAGTTGAAGCAACTTGTCTGTTGGAACTCCAATACTTCAAGTCGCTATTGGAAAAGCAGAAAAAGCTGGCAGAGAGGTGAGAGAAAACATTTATGAGCTATGCAGCTTCTGCCAACGTTTTTAATTCATCCCTGGCTTCTGCAGTGCTGGACCAGAGACCTTGGGAATGAAGGAGGCATGACCCCTATCTCTTTCAGGGAGTGCTGGTTTTGTACAGCCCCAGGGGGAATTCAGAACATGCAGCTGTGACAAGCAATTTATGCATGGAAAGGGGAAGCTCTGCATGTCACATCCTCATCCCTTAAACATTGTACAAACAGGTATAATAAAGCCCTAATTTTTCCAAGAAAAATGTTGTAAAGGATACATAAACAGAAAGTTCAAGAAACATTTACTTTGAAAACAAACACTAGACTTTAATCTAGTTCTAGAATTGTCAAAGAGTTTTCACAATGGATCTTAATTCTCATGGGAATATTTGCAAAGACCCTCCTATTTCAAGGTTGCTGCCATCTGATCTCAACCCTGGCAAACTTCCTTCTTACACACCCAACAAAATGAAAATAATAAAGGAAGAAAGAGAGAGGTGAGAGCAGGAGATTTAGATCCTGTTGACATAGGACTGGAGAGCATTGCAATACATAAAAAACTTTCTGGCACTGTTTGTGAATATATACGTAGAACTCCTTTAACCACAGTCAGAAGAGGGAGCAAGGAGCCACTGTAAGCAGGAAAGACAGGCAGCATGAGCTGTCAGGCTGGGAAAGAGTAGAACAACCTTTGGCCTCTCTATAACATGAGAACAAGTAGTGTGAAATGAAAATAGACAGTGGCTATCATTTTGGGAGATAATGCATTTATAAAGTGGCTGCTCTGGCAGGGGCTGATTGGGTTAAATATGGATTTGACATTTTAAGCAGTTGTAACTTAGGTATCTGAGGGATTTTCCACACCCTGCAGACTTGCTTTTTTAAATTATTTTTTTCTCCCTGTGCCTTACTGAGAATGTTAAAGAAACCCAAGAAATAAACAAAAATACCACAATTTAGACATAGCTGTCTGATTTAATAATGCTCTTTGGAAATACATGCAAGTTTCGATGACAGAGCAGTGCACCAACCACAAAGTTCCAGTATCACGACTGTAACTCTTTCTCTTCCAGGTTCAGGTTTAGTGGTCGAATTCTTGGTCTTGCTCTGATACATCAGTACTTGCTGGATGCCTTTTTTACAAGACCCTTTTATAAAGCCCTCCTCCGAATGTGAGTAGAATTGTTCTGTCTCCTCTCTTGTTTGGTTCCTTCCCCATCAACGATGCCATTTTGTGTATGGATTATTTATGATGCTTTATTGACAAACGAGACAGGCCATTATTTCTAATTTAATAAATTGATTTCAATCCATTAATTTTTTGAAAAATTTCTTTGTTTCCACTACCTCAGAATGTTGGTTGAGATCAGTATGAGAACCTCTTGGTTTTTAGCCATTACTAGCCTTCTTCTAAAAAACTGTGGATTTGAAGATGTACAATGAAATGCTGTGGGCTTATTCCAGATATTAATAGAGTTCTTATTCATTTGTCATATAATGACTCACAGAGTAGGATATGAATCACTTCATAACTTAGACTGCACCATCCATTCTCAGAGGTAGACTGATTGTTGGCAATCTCCATTTTGAGGAGCTGTACTGTGACAGACTTCAGACTTAGTTTCCAGAACTACTGCTTCTGTTCTGGCTGAAGCATTGAGAGCTGTGCTTGCTCAGCATGTCTGGAACCTAAGACCTAATGAACTTAAGGTGCTTCACTTTTTATTTGAAAGCTGGTTTTGAGAAGTCTGAAAGCATTTTTTTTTCCTATAAAACATTGCATGTTCAAGTAGTGGGGAATAATTAATCCATTCCTATTGCACATACCTTTTGAAAACTCCTAAATACTAGCAGCATCATTTTAGTAAGAAGGATAAGGTAAGGGAAAGTATGGAAAACGTTAAAAAGATATTTCTGTGTTAAGCTGGAAATCTAAGCAGTTCAACAAATGATGAGAGATGAGGCAGTGTAGCCACATAAACAGAAATGACATTGCTTGCTTGTTAAAAAAACTTGCTATTTCTTTTGTTATTTGAATTCTTTGTCTTTTCAATGTATGTATTTTCATAATTACTAAATATGCTTCACAGGAAACATGGGGCAGACTCATGATAAGTTTAAGAAGCCATGTGTCTTCAAATTAAATTCTGGAGTTTTGTATATTTAGAAAGTTATTTTGTGTTATACAGTAACTGCTGTTACCAGGCAAATAAACAGAGATTTGAAGTTGTCCTCTTTACTGATGTTTCTCTTGGCTCCCATTCACAGTCTGTTTTTGTCTGAGTTTAGTTACTGAGCACAGGCTGCTGCCATCAACTGTATTTGTGTGTTTTCTTCTTTCTTCTGTCAGACTCTGTGACCTGAGTGACCTGGAATATCTGGATGAGGAGTTTCACCAGAGTTTACAGTGGATGAAAGACAATGATATACACGATATCCTAGATCTCACATTTACTGTAAACGAAGAAGTTTTTGGGCAGGTGTGCAAGTTTCTTCATTTCCTTGGTGCATTCTACTGCCAGATAAACATGTCCCTCCATGCTGCTTTGAACTTGTATTTAAAAAAATTCCTGCTGGTGAAACCAATGTTGAAATCTAGGGAGGAATTATTTGTACCCAGTGAAACATGTTTTTCTGGTTAAGGAGATTTTCTGGAGAGTATCTGAAATATCAGACTTTAGGATTGCTTTGCTAGAGGTGGCTTACCTGAATTTAATTGCAGCAAAATTGCCATTCAGAGGTATTACAACACCTTTGTTAAGGTATTATTCAGAAAACTTCACTACTTTAGTCACTTCAAGATTGTCCTTGTGAAGGTTCCTCAGACTAAATGGAATTTAAAATACTATTTTAAAAAAGCATTTTTTGTATGTTCTCTCACGTCACATATTCCAGTTTGCTAGTCAGGCATGGTTAGCAATTTTGAGGAATTACTTCAACTTAAAAATTTAAATTATTACAATTCCTTCTTTTGTCTTTATAATAATTGTGTTGTCACTTGGTCATTTTTTGTCCTAGATCACAGAACGGGAACTAAAACCAGGAGGTGCCAACATCCCAGTCACTGAAAAGAACAAGAAAGAATACATAGAGAGAATGGTGAAATGGAGAATTGAGAGAGGAGTTGTACAACAAACAGAAAGTCTAGTTCGTGGTTTCTATGAGGTAAAAAGCTCCAAAATTAAATTTACTTTCTTTCTCTTTCCAAAAAATTTTTCTTCTTGGGTACATTTCCAAAATATGGGGTCCCAAATATAATCAGAAGTGCCCTTGCAGATATTGGAACAGGAAGGGAGGGTAAAAAAATGTTTTTTTAGTCATTTATGTAAAGATTGTGGTTATGTATCTACTTTGCACTGGACTCTCAATCACTGTATAATGAGCATTGAATCCTTGCTCTGTTTCTGCATTGGGTCTCTGAGACTTGTTTGTTTAAAAAGACAGAACCTGAATTCTGAGTTTTCTGAAATGATACCTGGTAAATACTTTAGTGGCAGCCTTTATGGGGAGGCACAACTCAATTCATGGAGAAATGCTGCTATGCATTTTATTTCCTTTCACAGGTGGTTGATGCAAGACTGGTGTCTGTGTTTGATGCCAGAGAACTGGAACTGGTTATAGCTGGAACAGCAGAAATTGACTTGAGTGACTGGAGAAATAATACAGAATACAGAGGAGGTAACTTGAATTTTGACTTGTTCAATGAGGTTGTCAGGGGCTGTGGAACTACCCAGTTCTGAAGGCAGTAAAGAACCATCACATGAGATACATTTATAGTAACTTTTGAACTTCTCTGGTTAAGTTGGTGTTAGGGGAAGGTAATTTATGCCTTTTAGTTTGCTTCATTGCATCCCCTTGCAGCTCTTCCCTGGCTGTTCTTGTCCAGACAGCAGGACAGAACACTCTCCTCAACAGAAAGTACCATACTCAGCTGCACACTGGGAGGGTACCTCCCAGACCTGGGAGAGAAGTGGAAATGGTAGCCATTCTTAGTCAGATGTTCCTCTTTTTTTTTACACACTCAAAGTTGACAGGAAATTAGAAGAAATCCCAGTGAGATAATTTAGAGAACAACAGAAGATTTGGGAACTGTGAGATACTGTGAGAAAGATGGTTGCAGCATCATTTGTAGCTTTGGATAGATAAATAGCACAGTATTGGAATATTTCAAGAATTGGCATTCCTGTTAGTGACTGATTAATGGAAGAAATGCTTGCACAAGGGATCTCACTTTCTTTTTGTCATGGCAAATTCATTCTCTGCCTTTTGGATTTTTAAGCATTTTAGGAATATTTTTCTCTCACTTCTGGCTTTTAATGCAATTGGATAAAGAATATGGCATTATTGTGACTCAGGCTAAACTAGGAAAAGCTTACTAACTATTCCCTCAACCACTTTCATAGCACCTAAAGGTATAAAGGCTCTTGTTGTTTTAACAGGTTATCATGACAATCACATTGTAATTCGGTGGTTCTGGGCTGCTGTGGAAAGGTTCAACAATGAACAACGACTGAGACTTCTACAGGTAAGAAATCAGCTGGTCTGTGTAAAAATAATGAAAATTTGATGCTAAACTAGCCCCATCCTGATTTAGGATACCCAGAATTTATGGTGATATTTGCTAGTGGGAATAGCCTGAGTCAGAGGCTAAATGTCATAATATCAAGTGACAGAAGCTCACAGCTATTTTTATAGATTTCTAAATTATAAAGTACATTTAAGATACAATGGCTGATGTCAATAATCCTTTACTGTTGTTTGATTAAAAGTACATTAAGACTCCTAAAGACAGAAAAGGAAAACTGTGTAATTGGTTACGTCATTAGGTAGAAATGTTAATAGTATTTATACAGCTTAGGAAGGAGACATCTTAAATGGAAGTTCAAGGCCTCAAATTAGAAAATAATGATGGAAACCTTAAAATCAGTCCAATTCCATTTTCACTAAACCTGCAGGTTCCAGTCACCCTGCTGCTGAAGGACAAAGCATCTCAGCAGAAGAATATTTATACATGTGGGTTTACTCTTGACTTAAATTTTTTAAGTTCAGGTTACATCTATCCTATCTGTAAAGAAACAGACAAGCCTCCACTGCAAACCATACCACGTTATTAATTTAATATGAAATCTGCTGTTTTTAACAATTCAGAATTGTAATCTGATCACTGAATTAGGAAGAATTTTCTTTTTTGAATCTGTTTAAGTATTTTTAAAAAGCCTGTAAATAGGCAGTGTGGAACATCTCATTTGATGGAGAGACAGAAATCTATGCTTGTATGTTCCTATCCCATCTGTTAGTCAAAAGTTTTATAATATTATCAGGTCATCACAAATTAAGTAGTCTCTGATCTGTCAAAAGCTATGGTTGATCTGTTCATGACAGGGTGTAAATAAAACTGCTCACCAGTCAGTATTTCAGCAAATGTCAGTGGGCATACCTAACCTTCAGAATTTAGTCCTTTTCTTACAGTAGTTAATTGTGGTTTATAGAGCACTGGAAATCCATATAACTAGAAAGGCGTAACACAAAGCCACCAGACATTAGGGCTTTTTGTATTAATTCTTTTTAATGCAGGAAACAGCAGCAAAAAACTCACTTAGGCTTAAGTCTGAGTAACTGGATACTGGTAGTGTGTTATTCTACAGTATTTATGCAACAGAAAAACTTTGGAGGAAATTAATCTGCTAGGTTACCTCTTCTAGAGCCCAGTCAGGAAATGGTCTGTTTGCCCTTAGCCTCCATGTAAAGTAGCATTTATTGCTTGTGCCTCACCAGTTTCCTTGCTTTGCAAATGCTTTTCCAAAAGCATTTGGGCTGCGGTGGGTGTGCTGCTGTGGGTGTCCCCAGGCCATGTGTGCAGGCCCTGTGCTGATGTGTTTGTGCTGGCAGTTTGTCACAGGCACCTCCAGCATTCCCTATGAAGGCTTTGCCTCTCTCCGGGGGAGCAACGGGCCCAGGCGCTTCTGCGTGGAGAAGTGGGGGAAGATCACTGCTCTTCCAAGGTACAGCTCTGGGGGCACTAATGCCAGGGTGGCTCCCAGTGCCACTCTCTGGAGTAACAGATCAACTGTTTGACAAACATTAACAAGCTTTCACTGAATGTGTAAATATAACTCCCCTTGCATGCAAATTTCCTTCCTCCGTTGTTGCAGTGTCTGATGCATCCATTTTGGTTTGAACTCAGTTTTGTTCCCTTAAGGTGGATGAGGCAGTGTAACTGTGGCTGACATCCATATTGCAGTGTTTTTCTCATGGAAAGTTGTCTTAGAATGATAGCTACTTCTGACTTTTTTTGTTACACTTGATTAAATGTGTAAGTAGTTACTCACTGAATGTGCAGTCCACAAGTTAGGAGTAAAAATTAATATGAATTAAAATGAAATAGCTCTTCTGACTATTCTGACTGAAAGCTACTATTATGTTTTTTGCATCAGACACAGGCTTTATAGTATAGTTTAGTGATACAATTTTTATGCTTGGTCTGATGTCAAGTGTTAAGAAATACTGAAGAGGCAAGTTGTGAGTGCAGAACAGGTGGGAGGGAGTCATTTCATTTGAGAAGCAGCAAGAGAGATGAGAAGGTGAGGATTTCCAAGTGAACAAGTGAGATCAATTGAAATAGGTGAGGAGGGTAAAGGAGCGGTATGAGAGTCCAAGACATGAAAGCAGTGGTTGAGTGGTACAAGCCCTTCCAATTTATATTGGGTAGGGCAGGTTTTGAGGAGTAGGATGAAAAGATTAAAAAAAAGCTTTCCAATTTTTAAAGCAGAAAAAAGTGTTCTCTTCAAAGGTCCATGGTAACAATGCCAGGACTAGACTAATAATATGTGAATGACGAATAAAACACCTTCAGCTTGGTTTCTTCACTGACAGGTTCTTGTTTTTTCTCTGCTATGATCAGACTGATAGTTGGGAGATTTTCTTTCACCCAGTTCTGTGATTCTGCAGCCTCTAGAATGGGTTAGGAGTGGTTAGACACAGATTAGTGTGTGGAGTGTGAGCAACCTAACTGCTTAATCAGACCTCAGCTTTCGGACACCCTGTACAGCCTCTGGAGGCAGCTTTGGGCTGGGCTGATCCATGGAGGAAACTCAACCCTAATCATAAACCCACTCCTCATAAACAAGATGCCTCAGGAATGACTTGCATTCAGAGTCTCATTTTAGACACAGAGTGGCTGTCAGAGACACACAGAGTCTCTCTGACCAAAAACTTGTAGGTTTTTTCTCCAGCACAAGGTCAGAGGCAGAAATGTCTCTTGGGTTGGCTCCTGTCATCACAACATGGAGAAGGTCATGGACACAGAAGTGGTGCTGTGAAATCCACAGGCACAGCGGGTGGCCTTTAAACAGAACCATCTTTCCTGTTTACAGCACAAATGAGAGCCAGGCAACTGAGGATTAAAGGAATTCAAATACTATAATTTAGTCATCTGGGGGCCTAGTGATATCTTGTAGCCCAATAAGTCTCCTTACAGTTTGATTATGATTGGCCTATGGACTAGCTTTGATTCTGTTTAAAAAGTAAAAGCTGTGACCTTTTAAAAAAATAATTTCTGACTTCAAAATTCAAGATTTTTTTTTGGTGAGTTTAAGTTAGAAAAGAGATTGCATGATTTTTTTGATGTATTCTCTGAGGCTGAAATTCCCCGTGCTTGCAAGCAGAGCTTGCAGCATGGAAAAGGTCAGGACCTGCCAGAACAGGATGTTCAGAATTTCGTCTGGAAAGGTTATGCAGAACCCTGGTTGTGATAAACTGCAGAATAAAACTGCTTCCAGAAGTGCAATATGGAGAAGCATGTTGAGAATCTTTGACATCATAGGCTGTTCATCAAGTTTAGGGGAAATGCCAATTCCTCACATTTAAGAGATTGTCTCATTCGTTGAAATTTCACTTCTGTTTCCCTTGGTTAGGAAACATTTGGTTTTTGTATATCTGGATCATTTTTACCATACAAATGTGAGAATTAAAATAAAACCAACTGTGCGTGACAAACACCTACAGTCATCATGAACAAGCAGTTCCTGGTATTCACATATGGGGGAACTTTGATCTCATAAAAATGAAACATCTTCCATGTTAGTCCTTAAATGGGTTAAGCTCCAAGCTGAAAGCACTGTTGGCATTTTTACATGTGTATTCTTGGATGCAGTGCAGCTTCAGCCTGGGTCACAGCAGCCTCTGAGACTCCCTGTGCAAACACGGGGTGCTGCTGGCTTGGAGGTAACACATCAGTAACTGCAACCCCGAGTAGCAACTTTCAAGAGGTTTCCAAACAAGCCCAGCATGTGTAAACACATCGCTGGATCTGCTGGGAACGCTGCCCTAGGACTCTGTGACTCTTACTGATTCTCAGATAACTAAAGCTTTTATGTTAAGGCACCATCACTCACTCCTAGCTGTTGTACTTTGCAAATTGCCCTCTTAGCAGGAGTGCCTGTGAAATTTGATAGTGCTCGGTGCTCGGGTGGCAAAAATGAGGATTTAACAGGTCAGTGGACTTTGTTTCTTCCTCTGTTTCTAAAAACACTGCAGTGCTGAAAACACCAAGAATACCCATCCCCATCTCTTCTTCCTGATCTGAGACACAAAGGGCAGCTAGGATAGTCACTTAGGTATGTGACTGTGGCCTAAGCAGCTGTGAATGTAAACACAAAAGTTTTCACTAGATGTTTGCCTAGTTCCCACTGTTCTGACTGCTGTGTAATCAGTTCTGCTGGATCCAAACAGTGAGATTTCTGTGAGGCACATGTCAGTTTCCCGAGCTTGTATTGCTCTTTTACACTAACTAGGTAGCACATAAAATGCCCTGAAAAGATTGATTATCACAGGTCTAGCTTAACTATTCCTATCCCAATGCCACTTCTACTTCCTTCTTTTGCACTGTATTGCAGATTAGACTAAACTAGGGGAGGGACTGGTACTCTTTCAATTCACTCCCATGTTGAGAAATTGGTTCCAGGTTCATTGCTGTGCATTATTTATTCATGGATGTTGATGATTCACTTGAAAATGATATTTATGTCTGACTACTGCATTTCAAGCCTAAGTCACTCTCTTTTACTATGGTAATCAAAATGAAGGGAGTTTAATTGGGAATCTGGGAATCTAGACTTTAAGAACCAAGGTGTGTTTTTATGTTGTCGTAAGATGTGAGCCCAGGAAGATGAACAGTTAGTGCCCATGTGGTTTGAAATGTTAGAATGAGAAGATACTACCCAGAAGGGAAAAAACACGTTTGTCTCGAGGACTTAGGAAGTTGTTTGCTGGGGTTGGAAAAGCATGCATCGCCTCAGAAGACAAAGGTCTTGGTTTTGACTTTTTTAATTACTTGGTTTTCCACAGTAAGTGATTCCATTTTCAAAATTGCCTTCAAAATAAGATAAAACTTAGTTCTCTTAATAAATGTAAACAACATGCCAGTTTACTATTAAAACAGTTTGTAATGAATCCCTTGCTAATTATATACTGTGTCTTTTATAATTTGTGGTTTTACAGCCCACACAGCATCATCCATAGTTCTAATGAGTGGCTGTCAGCCCCATGGAGCAGAAGCATGTGGTTAGGCTCTTAATTGCCTAAGACTCTTCAACACTCTACATTGAATTCAAGGGATCGCTGAGTTCCATTTGCTGCAGGGCTTAAATTGGTCTTTTTCTTCAAAAGGGAGTGTTTTCAATTTTTTTGAAGCACTCTGCAGGAAATGGAATAATTTAATCTATGTTGCAGATACTATTTTATAAGGTTTTTGGAAAGGCAAAGGAGGAGTAAAAAGAAAGCTTTCCTCCAGGAGCCTTAGAGAGATGGCTGGGTAGAAAAATTTTACCAGACCCCTGGAATACAGAGTGTGGAAATGCCATCTCTGCTACACAGCATGTAGAACAGTGTTCCTCTAATGGTACTGTATTTGAGGAGGGTGCTAAAGGCAATGTTTTTTTACGTGATTGCATATTTGGTGTTTGGACTGTGTTTGTAATAATGGTGTGACCTTGTGTGCTGTGTATGCATATCTTCAGCCTGATATTTGTGTGACACTACAAGGCTGTAACAGAGTGGGTGTTTCAGCTTCAATGAGAAGCTGAAACAGTTTGTAAAGGACTCTTAGGTTTTTTAACAAGGGAGATTAATGTTCCATTCCCCTAGCTGGGAGCAGAGAGTCACTTAATGTGGCAATTAATGAACTTGCTCACATGGAAGGCAGCACTTTCTGGCACAGAGGAAGTCTGTACAGGCCTGTGGCAGACAGCTGGATTTCTGGGGCTGGTCAAGTTAAATGAGGAGTTGCATTTGCTGTGAGGAAGGAGCTAGTTCAGTCTTTCCATTAACATGTTACATATTTACACTTAATACAGATCATACTGATGAAGGGCAGGGCACTGCAGGAGGAGTTTGGTTTTCAGCTGGATTGAATTTAAATAAATAACTCTATGATGTATTTTATTGCAAAAGAATGAAGTATTTGTAAACAGAGACCTGCCACATTACTGAAATCAGTCTAAAATGAGGCTTTGTTACAAATCTTTAGAGCAGAAGAGATGCCTCTTCCAGTTTCTCTTCGCATCATTTCATCCTCAAGAACCCATCACATTAATAGTTACATTATCTATTTCATTAGACAGGCTCATCCACCACAGTGTTTTAGAATGTTAGGTTTAGAGGCTTTGCATGCCCTGAGGTCAGGCAATGATATCCATGATTCCACCATGAACAGAAACCTTTTTTTTCTCCCTTTTTATTCCCTGGAAGAGGTTTGGAGAGACATTTCCAAGTGTGTCAACAAACTTGAGGTAGATGGACTTCAAAAACTGAGAAATAAATTGCATGGTCATCCTCTTAAGAAAGCAGGGTGGTTGCTAGAGGTTCATGCATGGTTTTGTGTTATTCCAAAAGCTGCTGGCCTCTAGGGCAGGTATGTCCATTGGGAATATCAGCACAAGCAGTAACACCTCAAGAACACCATCCATATGCCAAGGAAATTGTAGAAGGAAGAGCATCTAATTTATCTGACTTCTACCACTATGGGATTGTTTCCTGTAGATCTGGAGATGTTTGGAAATATCTTGTTTATCATTACAAATACAGTGTTCAAGTATCATCCATACAGAAAAGAAAGACTACGTCTCAGAAGACACATTTAAAGCCAAGATTTCAGACTAGACTGTTTGAATTGTACCATGCCAAATCATTCTCTTTTTTTTCTCATGCACATTTGAGGGATAAAATTTATCCCATGCCTTTTCGACTGTCAGTATGTTTCTAAAGACCTTCATAAATGCTTTTAACTGGCTTATTTTAATGAGAAGAAAGTAGATTAAACCTCACTACCTGTTCAATTGGAAAACATCATTTGACAGAACAAAGTCTTCTAAAAGAATACTATCTGCCCATCTCTATTCAAGCACATACCAGTCTGTGTGTTCTCTTTTGAACTTTTTAAATAATGCACTTCTTCACCTCCTCTCTCTTTTTCCCCTCAGGGCTCACACTTGTTTCAATCGTCTGGACCTTCCCCCTTACCCATCATTCTCTATGTTATATGAAAAACTGTTGACAGCAGTGGAAGAGACAAGTACTTTTGGACTTGAGTGATACACAAACCACAGTGCCCAGCTCATTGGAGTTTTGTGGATCTGTCTTCTCAAGGAATGAATGAACTTTTGTATTGGATTTCCTAGAGGAAAATTGTTTCATGGTGCAATTCTAATAATGAGGTTCCACGAAGGAGCTTGTGAAGCAATTAAAAAGCATTGTGGTAGTGGCAGAATTCTTGACAGTGGAACTAGAGTGTGCCTGGTGTGCAGGGAAAGCCAAGTCTTGCAATCCATAGGTTTTGGGATGGCTACAGTTCTTAAGTTTATGTTCTGAGCAAACCAGAAACGTGATGCCATGTTGTGATCCATCTGGCTACTGCAAAACTGACATGTACCCAAGGACTGGATTTCATCAAAGTTGTTGAATATAAAATTCAAGTCAAAATGTGAAATCATTCAGCCCCCTACCTACCCAGTAAATTATCAAAAAAGCATACAACTGAACTTTTATAAATTCTTTTTTTTTTTTTAAATTCATGAAGGTACATTACTTTATGCCATATGTTATAACAGCATATCCAACACTTGCTTTACCTAAGACTACGAGTGCCTGCATGGGGAACACCATAGAGCTCAAGTTCCTGGGGCAGAAGTGAGTTGGAAGGAAAGTCAGCAACAAAGGATCTAACAACGGCTTGTGCATTGAGGAGGTTTGTGGAAATGCATTTGCCAGTGGTGTGTATAACAAAATATGAGCTGTTACAATGAACTTAATAAGACTGATTTTATGCTTTATACTGCATGGAAACTATTTTAAGAAGAAACTAGCAATTTATCACAGCATATCAGGAAAAAACCCTAACACAGTGACTTCTGTTTATTTTTATAGGTTCATTATATTATGTTTCTTAGAGTGTAAACAGGAAACAAGCAAACAAAAGTGTTATTTCTGTTTTGTCACTTTCCATGCTTGAACAGACATTCTGCTAGTGTTTATTCTTTAAGCACTCTCCAGGGAAAAAAATGCCTTTTATTTTTATAAGAGTAAAAAAACTCCCGAAAATATTTTGCACTGAATGTACCAAAGTTGAAGGGACATTATGATCTGACTGATAGCAAATTGCATCACTATCAAATATCTATAAAAATGCTTAGGAACCAGGCTTTCTTCACAGTGCCATGTCTATAGAGATCAGGACTGTGCACACAAGTAATAATTTTATAATACTATATGTGATATTATAATATGCATTTATTTTAAATGCATCTGGGTCATTTTTCATGCATTGGATAACTTAATGCAGTGGAGTTTAATAAAGATATTTCATATGCTCCCCACAACTTTTTATTTGTACAGCACCGTAAAACACTAGCTCATTGGGAAAACCATGAATAACTTCTTTAAGGTGAGCCACTGGTCATAATGCCACTGTCCTGTATCAGTGAACACCTACAAGATGTAAACTGTTCGTAGTGTCCAAGCTTGCATTTTCACCGATAAATAGTTTTCTTATCAAATGTTATTTGCAGCAGTTTTTATGGCATATCAAACACTGCATGGACACCAATTTCTTTATGCTTAATTTTGCTGAAATACACGAGGCTTGCTCGCTTCTGTTTTTGGTACTTTTCCTCCAGATGATCTTGTGGAACACTTGTGCAGCTGCGCCCCATTTCTTGCACAGCTGCTGTCATGCACTGCATCCACCACATTTCAAAATTCCAGGAGTTGCGCTTGGATACTGGCTGACAAGAACACGAATCCAGCTCTGTGCTGGCCCTTTTGGTAGTGCCACAGCACAGCAAGCCCTGTTCTGTGGGAAAAGTAGCTTTTAAAGTAACCTTTTCACTTTGGAGGCTCTTGAAGGGGCATCTGAGGGAGGTGTCCTGCTTGTTCTGGTGGGAGGTTTTTTCCAGCGGAGGCGAGCATCCCTGGAGATGTTGTCAGCAGAGACTGCCAGTCCACCCTCCGAGGCAGAAGGCAGCTGCAGCTGTGGTGGTGACTGAGAAAACCCTTCAGACTTACTGAGGAAATGTCATATGTGCAAAGGAAAAGCAAAATCAGGGAGAAAGCATTCTTTTATTTCAAGATTTATTGTGCTTCTGCATGACATCTGGGACTCTCTTAAGTAACTTAGGTTTTCTTAGGCTACTTCTAGCTGGTATGAAGTAGCGAAGAAAAGTCCAAACACATCACCCTGTTTCTACACGTATATTTATCAGCTAAGATTGCATGTCACGGGTCCTAATGCACATCTCTTTTCAGAACATGAATGAGCAGTAGGCAAACTGACTTTTCAGCAGGTCACTCCAGCATGGCTCATGTTTCATAGGATCCATTCACTGAGTAGCTAAAACTCTGGCACTTGGAGCAGAATGCAACTTCTGATTGGTTGAAGGACTACAGAACTTTCATTTTACAATACTGTGTTATCTGTGGTCTTAAAAAAGAGATTTCCCAGGTGGAAACTGTATCTACAAGTTTTGAACCAGATACTCTTTGGAATGAAAAGTTTAAATATTTGGCACAAAGTAAGTTTATACTAGTTTGCCTTTTAAGTTATGCTTTTGTACAAAACTAAAACAATAAATGCATCTTGTCAATTTTTATTTAAATATATCTACTGCACCCATTTGTTCTGTATTTATGCATGTAAAAATAATAGAAATCAGCCATGATAATCTGGTATTCTGTAAAGGTGTGACAGGGTCACCAGTGGGGCAGCTGTCAGTTAGAAAATGGATAAATAAAAAAAAAATCAATCCAGAACCTTTGTAGCACTAAACCCAAGAGAGACTAAGGAGAAGTTGCTGCTTCCTCCTCTGCTGCCAACATCCCCTGGAGGAGTCTAGAAAAGCTCTGTGTGAAGGCTGAGGTGTCAGCTGGGTACAGCTCCTTTTGGTGCCTGGAGCACTAGCTCTTTGTGATGGTGTAAGTGATGCTGCTGCTCTGAAGGGATTAGCAAGGAGAGAGAATAGAAAAGGAAGCCTGAGCTTAGTCAAATACCCACATCTCCTGGCAACTGCTTGGAATGTTCTCCCTTTGGTGTTGGAAGCCATTCCCTTAAATGTGTCCCAAGGGAAAGGCAGCTTTCATGTCCTGCAGCTGACTGCAGCAGGCCACCACCATGCTATTGCTTATGACACAGTGTAGCAGGGATGAGGGTCCACACAGAGAAAGGCTGGGGAGCCTTCCCAAAGCTCGGTATCTCCTCAGAGCTTTTCCAGATGGTCCTAAGGAGCTTTGCATTTAGGGAGGAGAAAAGTAGACAGAATCATCCCTTCAGCCAATGACAACCCATACTAAGCTAACCCGCAGCATCTCCATCACACAGAGGCTGGCAAGGACCGTCCTGCAAGAATTTAAGTGAGGTGCCCATGTTTCCTGCTCTGCTGGCAAGAGGAGCTGCATATCACCAGCCAAAAAGCAGCTCCCAGGTCACTGCAGCCTGGGCAGGCTGGCAGCAGAGTGGCCTCTGTCCCCCACACCCCAGGGCCAGGCCCCCTCTCCCCAGGTCCCAGCATCTCAGCCCAGCAGAGGTGTGCTTTGCTCACCTGGCACTGCTGGCAGTCAGGTTATAGCCAGAACACTCCTAATACACCACAAAAGCTTGGAATCCATGAAGTTGTGCAGTGTGGCACCCACTGTAGCAAGCAGTCAGTCACCCATTCAGAGACTGCAGGCCAGCAGCTGTGTGGGGAGTAGTGCCTTTGCCCACAGCAGGCAGGGCACAGCCATCTGCCACCTCTGTCACACTGCCAGCAGCACCTGGCAGGGCAGCACAGAAAGCCTTTCAATTCAGACCTTTTTCCTCACTCCCTCCCTGCCTGCTGTTTTCCCTTGGTATTCATCAAATATTTGCCTCTTTTTGCTTTTAAACATCATTGTCATTATCCTTGTACTGACCCTACGATAAAAACTGTTCAGATGGCTTAGAGAGTATGTGGGCTGAACTTTTGTGCGTTCACAGGCCTGCTGATGGGCACCACATGAGCTCCACATGGCAGCAGTTAACCCCGGGGCACACAGGGGGCGGGGAATAGCTGCAATCTTCGGAGAAACTGAAAATCTAGGCAGCAGCGTCCTGGCAGGACATCACACAAAGCTGCTGGTAGGAGTTGGACTGGCAGAGCACTGGACTGGTAGTTTGCTCAGTTTAAAATTATAGGAAAGAGAAGAGGTCTGTGGTTTCTTATGTATTTTTAATCCTTTAAAAAAAGTTTTTAAAAAAATTCCTTCTGATGCATTTGCAGTGGTATCATCTGGTTGTTAAACGTAATCTCAGCAGTATTAATTGCAGATGTTTACTGAGTTTCTGCAGTGGTAGCTGCAGAGTTTTGTGGAGCTGCTTGAAGCACGCTGTCTCTGGACTGAGGGAATCCCTGTTCACATCAGGGGAATCTTCAGCAGCTGTTTGAATGGCCAGTGTAAGTTCACTTCCCATAGCATAAAGCAAGTTACTTCTTTCCAGTGAATGAAACTTACCTGCATTAAACTATACTAATAATGTTGTTTTTCCTGCCACTTTTTTAATGTGGAGGATTAATATATTCCTGTTAGCACTAATGGGAATTGAGCAGAAGGTTGATCTCCAGTCATAAGATTGCAGATGTAGCTTTCATCTATTGTTGCCTCCCCTTCTCATCCTTTTCTCTCTGGGCAAGCAGTTGAACTCCAAGGAAAATTTCAGAAGAATTACTCAAAGCTGGCTTCTTAAACTGTTTGTGTTCTGGCTCAGTTATGTGCTGTAAAACAGAACTGCAGAAATGCTATGAATTGACTGGCTCATCAGTTTAAGTAGAAAATTCTTTACAATTTTGTTAGTGCAACCACAGTGGCTGCTGTTGGACTAGTCTAACCTTTTGCCTAAATATTTTACAATAGAAAAGAGTTTGGGAGGTTGAATTTGAAATTACTTGTTTGCTGGAAAACTAAATATACATTAGGTAAATAGTAGAGGAAAGAATAAAGTTTACTTTGCTGTAAAGGCAGTATAACCCACTTTTGTTAGCAGTATGCAGAATTATAATGCTGACCCTCCAAACACAGAATTTTCACAATGAAAGATGGTTTATATTTTGCATGTCTTCCAGATAGATCATGAACTTCATAGTGCTTCTGTTCAGCTTCAGAGGGACAACTAAGATTTTGGCACTAGGCTCCTACTATTTAGGATGTTCATTGCTATGAAATGTTTTTTTATTTAAATACTTTTATTATTTTTACAAAATATTTTCCTTTAGGACTTTACTTCATAGGATTTGCTAAGAGCCATACTATGCTGTAGGTATTTTAAGGTAAAATCATAATTATTTGATAATTCTGTTTTGTATGACTGACCTTCTGGCCACTGTTTAGAAAGGTTCCTCCTGATTGTCGGTAAAAGGATGACAGTCAAGGATTCCTGGAATGGTTACAATCCATTGAAGTATCTGTATGTATTCAAAATGCATTTAAAAATACCTCCTGAGGACTATGTGAAATAGTTGCTGCACTCATTGATTAGCCCCTTTCTAAGTCAATGATTCAAAATTTGAACTTGTTTTCTTTCAGACTACATTGCAGAATAATTGCACTAAAATTTTAACTGGAGATGTATTGTGACAAATTTCTCCAAGCTATGATGGATGTGAAAGGGAGCCGAGCTACCGCTGCTCTCAATCCTTTCCCCTGTTAAAAAACTTCTGAATAATGAAACTTTATCTTTTGGGGGTTTCACTTGTTTCTTGTTTTCAGAACTTTGAGAAACTTCTCATTCAGCCTGCATTAGAAAAAGCTTTGCCTACTTTGAGGCTTTTGTTAAGCACTCAGGAGGTATATTGTTCAACTAATTTAACATACTTTTGTGCTGACATCATTTAGCTTTTAAATGTATAGACCTACAGAACTCCACAGGACTCTGGTCTCCTTTATTCTGGGCTGCCTTTCAAAGCCATCCATCCTGTCCCTTTTGATTGCACATAATCCTACAATCGCCCAGAGACAATTGCTGACCACCTACACTGACTGTAGCTGTAGTATCACAGTAAGACTCTGAGTTTGGGTTTGCTTTCAAAAGCAGCTCCCTCAATCCAGAGTTGACAGGATCACTGTTACACTGATATTGAGACTGAGCAGTTTAAGAAAAATAGTCATAAAGGGTTTTTTAAAAATAGTCGATTAGGTATCCAAGGGTAAAATGTCTTTTGGTTTTGGTTTTGCAAAATTAATGAGTCAGGAGATTTTGCTTGCAATGTTTTCTATTGCCAGAATTTGTGGTCCCCATGGGCTGCCCCAGGCTGTTGGCCAGGTGGGTGCAGAGCCTTTGCAGTGAGGCAGGTGATGCTGATCCAGAAATCACAGCGGCAGCAGATCTGTTACCGTAGTGAGAGGACTGTGCCTTCCACAGCTGGAGGCTTTCCCATGCAGCCCTTGAACTGGATTCTTCCCAAACACTCCTTCTAACTGTGATGCTAATTGCAATACAAGCAATACAAGCAGCTCATGACACAGTCCATTGACTGTTCAACATCTTTCATTTTAAACGAGGATTACATTTTTCATAGTTAGAAATGCCCACCCAGCAGTATAAGGCCAATAAAAGGATTTTGCTGAGACATCATATTTGATTGCTGTGCTGACTGCAGTCAGACGTTGGAGCTAATTTTAATGTAGATTACTGTATGAATAAGAAAATAAATCTCTGAAGCCTCATAAAATTCTAAGAAGGAATGTAATTGTAGGTGCTGTAATGATAAGACAGGGCAGTTCCATGCCGCACACAAGATACAGCCATGGAGGAGTGCTGGAGTGAAGACAAGTCTGAGAGTAGGCACAGAGAACTGCACTTTGAGGATAGGGAGCAGGTCATTGTGCTGTGATGACCCCTGGGATATAAAACAGGATACTTCCTGCTTGAAAATCAGGCTATGATAATGCACCTAGGGAAAAATGACTGTTCATCCTGAAATACATTGGTGTTACTGCAACATGTGCTTTCACTGGTTATTAGATTTTGAAAATCTAAGTACACAATCAGAAAATTACTTCTATGTGGTTTGGCTTTTTTGTTTTATTGGGAATGGGTTATTTGTTTTTATTCAAGCTATTTTCAGGAAGGTGAAGGCTTCTAAATAAAATAAGGGTGGAGTCTGGAAGCTCTCTTTTATTAGTAATGACTGTTTATTACTATCTGCATTGGGCAAGTGATACAATCTCTGATAAAAGGTTAAATCATCACAACCAATGGTGACTTTCCTTTTCAATGTGATGGGCCAAATCACTAATGTTTAGACATGTCAAAATGCAGATTTTTTTTTTTTTTAAGATACTATATTTGCATTATGGTTGTGTAAGAACCGTGCATTTCCACAAAGACAAGGATTGATGTGGCATTTCCAAAGCTTCCTTAGGGTAATTAGAATATTCTCAATGACCTAGGTAGCTTTAGCCAGGCTGATGCAAGTCTTGATTCCATTCACACTCTAATGATATTATCCAAAAAAGTACTGTGTAAGAGGGTGGGAGGGTTTCATGATGGGTTTCTGTACCTAAAAGTTGACCTGGTTTTTTACCTAAAAGACAAGATTTTTGACTGAGTCAATATGAGAGTCAAAAGAAGAATTCCTCATGAGTTTTCTTCTTCAACATGGTTACTGAGATGGTAGGAGTTTTATATAAACTTGAAGTCCTAAATGAGAAGACAACTCCCATGTTGAACCATACTGGTTCAATAGTTCCATACAGCAGGACATTTTTCTGCAATGAGTCTGCAGCACTCAGGAGACTGCTGTTTATTATCAGCATTGCAGGGAGGAGGAGAATTACGATAATATTAACTACATAAATCACATTTGGAGGATGCTTTTTCTTTGCACGCTGTTTTTCCTGGGAATGACATAGCCTTGAGGGCATCTATGAATCTTGATCAGCAAGGCTGCTTTTTGAATAATTGACTGAACATTTGTACTTGTAAGGGCTGGTACAGTATGCAAAGGGAGATCTTTAGAGGAAAAGAAAGTAATGAGGGATGTGGTGTGGAATACTGCTACCCCCAAGTCAGTTGATGTTCCTGCCCTTGCTGGGTTACAGTTTGGGTTATTCAGCATGTTTGAAAGTGTGTAGTTTTACAAGTTTTGTAGTGGGGATGCAGGCATCCAGAATCTAACAGGATTATAGGTGCATCTTCCTCATTTTTGACAATTACTTGATATAATTTTATACCAAGTTCTTTGTTTTTAAAGAATTTCAGGCACTGAGAATACACAGTGCTTATTTATTTCTAAGCTTTAAGTAGAACACGGTGTATTTTTTAATCCTTTCCATACTTTTCAGTTAAGTGTTCACAAGACTGTATATCAAATACAATTCCAAGTTTTTTCTACCTTTCTACAAGCCAGTTTAAGTTTCACCTGAATTTGGTACATGACTTTCACAAAACACTAAATGGGGAATACATGCTTCAAGCATTAAGATGGTTTCCCTCCTTTTCCCCATTTACATTGCATTACATTTCATGATTTTTTTCTTCGAGGCAGAGAGAACAAGAGAGAAAATGTGTTGAGTGTGTTACAGGGGCACACAATGTGTGTCATTGTGCCTGGCTTCAAGGAATATACTGTAATGTTTGACTGCTCACAGATTTACATAATTTGAATACAGGACTGTTGTGTTGTATTCCCTGTTACTCAAAAACATTTGGGGAAAAGAATTTTCTGTGTATAATTTTATTTTCATACTGATCTCTATTTTGTTTAAGACCATGTTTCATCATGAAATCACTTAATTAAAATAAATCTTCTTACAAAATCTGCTTTGCAAATCATCTCTTGTGTCTTTAATTTACCGTAACATCCTTTCTAAAGTGAGTACTTTTAGATCATTCTGTCTTTTGCAGCATATAAAAACCTTTAGAGAAACCACAAGATACTCTTTCTGACATCTCCTTTGCTAATTTTTGGTGGCCTGTGGAGTCTGGCATATTACAAATCATGATTTTGGAAGTGGGGAAATTAAATATTCTGCAGCCATACACAACATAATTTGAATAAGAGCTACATATGAAAAAAAAAAAAAAACAAAACCAAAAAACCCAAACCCTATGACAAACAAAGCCCCAAATATCACATCCAACACATTGGAGAGACTGGGGCTTTGTGGAAGAGCCTCTGCTTATGAATGGAGCATCAGAGCTGGCAGCAAAACACTTCCCAGCAGTGGCTGTAACACAGGAAAGCTCTCTTTTTCACAGGGAAACACCGTCAGGGGAAATGTATTTTTTTGTCTTCTATTAAAGTCAGTGGTCCCCACCAAATATTTTCTTCTACTTTTGTAAGAGATAATACTGGCTAGAGAAACTGGTCTTTAATCAGCTCTTAGGCAAGGGTTCTCCCCACCACGGTACAGCCCAAGGAGAATGGTTAAATGGCAGCTTGTCACTTCTGTATGTTACACAAACTGTTTGGAGAATCTGATGGTGAAGTGGTGAAGTGATAGTTCCATTTTTAAATAACTTTTTCCAGAAGATGATTTTGCATTCTCTTGCTGCTACTTGAGATGCAAGTGAACCTGAGTCACTGAAGGGGAGCTGCTGTGGGAAGAGGCCAGGCTTTGGGACTGGAGCCCTTTCAGAACCTGTTCTCTGCAGTCACTCTTGTGTCAGACTCATGTTTTCACCGGGGTCACTGATAACTGATGCCACACAGTGCACAATCACCCACTTTCCCGCAGGGTAAACACTGCAGTTGGCCTGGAGCTCGTGCTGGGTGACACAGAGGCAGCTGTGGGAAGCAGTGCCTGGGTGGGATCCAGAGATTTCCCACTGCATTGAGGACTGCCTTGGGTGAGAAAGTGGTGCAAAGATTTTAGCACTGGAGGGAATAAGATTTTTTTTTAATTACCCATATTAAATAAAAACGAGTTGGAGAAGGTTCAGACACTCTGAGCTTCCAGCTGTGCATCTCTTCAGGTCGTGTGCTTGTCCCCACCTCAGTGACACATTTCCTGCTGAGAAGGGTAGGCTGCCATCTCTTCACTCCAAATATCGTCAACCTGTGACAGACCTGAGTCAGCATTCCTTGAGGGAGCTGGGCTTTTTCCACAAGGCTGGCTCCCTAAAACACCTGTGGCTCTGATCACCGGGGGCTGTGCATCACAGGGTGCCAAATGGCTGCTGGTCAAGTGGAAACAATTCTTTCACTGAAAGCCTCTAAAGGCTGAAAAGAGCCGACTTTGTAATGGATAGATAATCAAGGTAAGCCAGAGAAGAAGTAACTAAGAATGGGAGTTATGAAGCTAACACCTTTAATTGCTATTTTTTAATTATCCCAAAGACCAGGTGTATACATTAGGAATAATAATAGTTCATGATCCTATGCTGTTATGACCTTCAGCCTACCCATTCCCCCTTCTCCACCTTTGTTTGTTCTTCTCAGTTGTGGTGTATCTAAGTAAAATTCCAAAGTCCTCAGGGTGGAGTCCTGTCAATTATACCCTTCTTTAAGTGCCATTCGTGTTTCTATGGCATTATATAAACAGATAACCAAGAGTACAACAACATGCATGTCATGAAGCATTTTTGGTATTTCCTTGGTTTTCAAAACCTTAAGGGAGAGTAGTGCAAATCCTGAAGAGCATCAGTAAAGACACAAAAGCAGCTAAGGAGACAAACATAAGCACTGTCATTTACTTCTTGGCACCACGTGCTATAATAACCTAAAGCATCTTAATTGTGGGCAGCATTTAAATTTACTCTGTGGCTCATTTGGTATGTTTGGAATGCTGCCTGCTTTTCATACTGCACAATGAGCACTTCTCAACAAAACCAATCCTGTCCACATGTTGTATTTTTATTTGACAGATGTACTTGAAATAATGTTATAATCAAGAAAGGGTATGATGTGGAACCCTGCAGAGATGGTGGAACTCTGTGGGAGAGAGTAAAGATTTTGGACTGCTTGTGTCAAAAAAATCCCCAGCTCAAAGTGCTAAAAAGCCAGATGGAAGTTCAAGGAAGCAGGAGTTACATGTTTTTTAGTAGGTACCTCAGTATGCCAGCTACGTGGTGTGACATGTTCTAGACTCTTCAAGAATACTTTCTGCTTTCTTATCTTCATTTATGTTACTTTCATCTTAATGCAAGCCTTGCTGTGACTGCATGACTTAGGCACTGTAATAAACACAGCAATTAGCCGTTTCACTGGCAGTGCCATGGCACAAACAGAATTAACCCAGTTAACTCTAATGGTGCACTGCTGAAATTAAATACACAACTCTTAAACTCTTACGCTACATTACTATTACTGCCTTCATGACAAATGTATTATAGAACGGATGTTTGCAAATTTCTAGCTCGCTGGATTGCTTCAGAGGAAATCAATTTGACAAACAAATTCCAACTATTTTAGAACTCTTTCTAACTTCAACTTATTTCTGACCCATGCTTTAGGCTATTTTGAGTCCTCGGAAAGAGTCTTTGAAACCACAGGTCTGGTGTTCTTTTTTTGGTTTTGTGTGATGTGTAGTTTTTTGATGTTTTGTTTTTTTTCCCTGTGGGCTTCTCACGAGGCTCTAAAGACCCTGTTTCCACTTGCATGCGTGACTAAAAGATTGCCAAACGTGCTCCGTGCGACCCGTGTACTTATACAGAAGCACTGCAAGCGCTCTGTTCCGGCAGCTGTCAGTGAGAACTGGTTTACTGCCCCTCGCTTTTCAGCTGCACCGGGCCCTGCTGTGCCCGCTGAGCCTTCGCGGGGCGTCACTCGCACAGTCTGTCCCCGCGGCCGCCGCTCTGTCCCCGCCACGTCCCGCAGCAGGACGGAGCTGAAGCGCAGCAGACGCGGCTCCTGTCCCCGGCCCCCCCCCGCGCCCGCCGCTCTGCCCCCGCCACGTCCCGCAGCAGGACGGAGCTGAAGCGCAGCAGACGCGGCTCCTGTCCCCGGCTCCCCCCCGCGGGGGGACGCTCGGGATGGCGTCCTGCCCCGGGACCTGTCCCCGCACCTGCCCCGCTGCCTCGGCCGTTCCCCGCTGCTCCAGAGCTCGGGGATGCAGCTGACGCACCGAAGAGCCTTCGCTGCGGGGTTTGGCTGGCACACAGCGCCGGGACGGGGACGTGCCATCGGTGCCTTGTGGCCCGAAGCGGCGGCTCCGGGCACCCCGCGAGGTGCGGACACCAGCCCCGGCCCCCCCGGCTCCCTCACGGCCGGGCCAGGCCCCAGCGCGGGCGGGCGGCACCTGCCGCTGGGGGTTGGGCAGCCGGCAGGGGGCTCTGCCCGCACGGAGGGCGCTCCCGCCAATCGTCGAGCTTCTGGGCGCCGCGGCTGGGCGCTGATTGGCTGTTCTGCCGAATGGGCGGGGCCTGACTATCGCGCCGCTGAGGCAACCGCCCATCCCGGATTGCGCCTTTCAAACGCCGAGAGGCGGCGAGAGAGCGGGAGCCGAGCTGTGAGGGACGGCGGGCGGCGGCCAGTGGTGAGTGTGCCCGGCCGGGGGGAAATGGGGAACGTGCCTGGCCGCGGGGCTGCTGTGGTGTGCTGCTGGCTGGGCGCGGTGGAAGCGCCGCGCTGCCTCCCCGCCCGGTGCCGAGATGCCTGTGAGGGGAGTCGGGGTTGTCCCGCGGGGACCGGGCCGGGTCCCGCCCGGCCGCTGCCGCCCTCCGTGGTCCTTCCCTGCCAGACATCCTCCTGGTCCGGACCAGGGACTCGACGTCTTTAGAAAAGGTTAAAGGAGCTGACTTTTTTTTCCCGATTAAACTTCCCTAGATTAGTGGGGAGCCTTTTTTCCGCGTAGCTAGTGGAGATTCATTCTCTTGAGTAGATGATGTGCCGCTTGGTGGGTTTCTTCCTGCTATGGATATGTGTTCTTCTCTATTCTTGATGATACTGAGCTTGAAAAAAGGAGATGTGGTGTCTTACCAGAGAAACAACGTCAAGGCAACGTGAGGCAGAAGTTCTACTTAATAATTGCTCTTTACAAATGATCATGTAAAATGAAAGCTTACATAATGAGCTCGATAGTGGTAATAAACTTGATAATGGTAAGCTCTTAATTAATGAGGCCAGTTATCGAACACAATGGTTTTCTGATGAAGTACAGCAGGGAGAAGATAAAGTTTAGGAGTTAAAGTTATCGAGTGAGCACAGCCTTAAGGGAACTCATGTAAATTTCAGACATCAAAATAGTCCTCTTAAACTGTCATATAATTGGGGAGAAGGAATGCTTGCTTGTTACAGAGTGAGTCAAAGACTTGTGTATTAGATTGTATTATGGCCTTTTCATACTTTCTTAAAGAAGCTATTTCCTGCATATCAGATGATACTTTGAAGATATTTTCAAACTATGTAGTTTGTGTCTTTTTCCTGCTAAATTATGTACAATGATTTGAATCCAAAATAGTTGTAACATGAATATCCATGTTCCATCCCACATGGGAATGTGAACAATGCTGGATGGGCACTGGGTTACAGTTGGATCATAACTAGTTCGAGTGCTCCCCCAGAAGTGTCTGACAGTGCATGTCTCCCATTTAAACTGCAGGGTATTTTTGTGAGTTTGCTAACTGTCTCTGAATTGTAATTTGCCTTATTTCTTTTTTCTTTCACTGATAAAGGTAAACCTGCTCTTTAACTAAAGAAGCCATCAATTACTACTTCTGGTATCCTTCAGTAACCTTTTTCTGCCTTGCTTTTGCATTTTACCTGAAGAGATGCTTCAGGCCTATAAATGTGAATACCAAACCCCAGTAGTTTTATTTGGTTTGGTTTTGTTGCTTTTTTTTTTCAGTAGTAGAAGTTATGTGGGTGGGTGTATCTTCATAATGTGCTGTTCTACTGGTTTATTAAGGTAATTTAATCAGGATTACTACATCATTTGATTCTAAATGATCTGAACTTGCAAAGAGGACCTTGTCCATTCATGCTTCTCTCTGACAATTAACTCAGCCTTAAAAAGGAAACTCAGAGGAGCTATGAGTGAGCCTAATAACAAATGTGAATATTCCCACTGGGAAAAGAACCTCACTTTGTCCTGTTGTTGCCTATTCCTGCTGTGTTGCAGTTAACAAACAGGAAAGGAGTTTTGGTAAATTCCCCCAGGAACGAATATCTGTTAAAAGTGTAAACTTAAAGGAAGTGTGGAACTTACCCAGAATCTAGAGAAGAGTTTCAGAACGATTAAGAAAAGGTACATCTCATTAATAGTTAAATAGATATTAGCATTTTTATTAGAACTAAAGCTTATCCCTAATATCTTATGGATATGCTCCAGGGAGAAAAAAAACCCCAATTTATCTCGAGTGTTTACATTATTAAATTAGCATGTCATGATTAGTATTCCTCTCAGGTTCTATTTTTGCAGTGATTAAATGTGTTGTTTTCAGGCTGCTACTGAACAAAGTTCTGGCTGTTCTAGTTTTAGAGCCTTAAACTCATAATATTTGTATACTTTCCTGTGCTGTAACTATGGCATTTCCAAAACTTTTAATTGTTTTGCTTCAGCAGGTGGCTGGTAGGAGAGAGAGACCTGCTCCTGACCATGTCGAGGAGGAAGCTGGAGAATAAAAACCTTTCTGGCTTGTTGGCCACATCTCTGCACACACCAATCAAGACAGAGAACTTCCACAATTTTTATATGCTTGAATCAAAAGAGCTAGGAAGGTAAGATTATTCCTATTTATTTTATTTGAGCAAGAGGAATTTCTGCTGCAAGAAAATTCTCTGTACAATGAAGCAAACCTTTATGGCAGTAGCTGGAGAATGAAGTAAGTCCCTCTCCTTCCCTGTCCCCTTCTTTGCATCACAGTGGGTTCTGTAGGGACCTGGAAAAGAGACAGTGAGGCATAAGTTGCCAGCCTTTTCCATGTCACAGAGAGCTGGAGGGTTTTCATAGGCAGGTAGATTTGGGATTACCTCCCTTTCCCTGCCTAGCCCACATAGCTTCCAGGGGCATGGCCTAACCAAGAGATGACATAGGGTGATACTGTAAGACAAAGAATGAGGATTTTGAATTGGTTGTTCCAGGTGTTTGGGTGAGTTTACCGAAATCCAGAAAACAAAGACCTTTTCTGTCCCCAACCTCAAGCAGTTAGACTGAGCTTCAAACAATCTGCTGTTTCAGAGCAGTTCTGCAGCCTGCTCCCCTCCCTCTTGTTTGCAACAGTGAAATAGGAAATAACAAAGCACCCAAACCCTTGGTGTTTATGACAGTGCTTCAGACATACAAGTGAATATGTGTTTTGAAATCACTGGGTTATTAATTAAAATTAATAACCTTGAAAGTACTCAGTGAATTGGGTGTAAAGTCATGCAGACATGATGCTGTGATGGTCCCTGATGCTCCCTGAATAGAAGTGTCCCGGGTCAGTCTCACAGCTGTGCCCTGCTGTGCTGCATACGGATCCTTTGCACCTGCAGCTCGTTCTGTCAGCAGAGATGCTCCTCTGCATGTGCTCTCTGAGCTCTTCAGCCTTCATTGTTCTTTTGGTTTGTTTTTTTTTTTAATTTTTCTAGCATGTGCTTTATCTGGAAGGCTTTTATAGAAGTGCATGTTGCAGCCCATAACTTTCTTCTTTTCTTAACTTTTGTCAGCTCTGCTTTTGAATTCTAAGCTCTGCAGAAGCAGTTTATATGCAGCACCCTCTAGAACTCAGGTATTGTTCCAGCTCTGGATTTTCCAACTCTGCATACTTGTGAGATCATGTCTAAAGCAAACAAAAATGTAGATTTTGTGTGAATTCCAAAACAGAGTTTTTAATTTTTTCTGTGCATGCAAAATCAGGCATCACAAAATAAGTGCCAAAATGCAAAGAAAACGGAAGCAGAACTCTGTTTTACAGACATACTTGTGATTTCTCCTGGCCTAACTACATGTGTATTTTTTCATGTTTTTAAGTGTATAAATGCTTTTTAAGTGATGTAAAAGCCCTCTTTTCTTTGTAAGCTCTCTAAAGGATTCAATATGCTTTGATTTTCACTTGCAATTTTCATTTTCCTGCTGAGATTATGTAGTAAATAGTTCCCTTGTTCTCTGCTTAAGCTTCCCAAGCCCCATTTCTTGCTCCCACACCCTTATCTGTTGGGTCCTTTGGTATTTAAGACACTGACTCACGAAGCTGGCAGGTGAGGTTCTGTTTTGTGGGTTAAGTAGTTCTGTCCCTAGTGTGTGCCTGGCTTGGCTTCTTTTGAAGTAGTTACATTTCTGTGGTTTGAGATACAAAAACATCCTGAAATCGGTTTTTCTCATAGGGCTGGGCTGTGAGGGGGGTGGTTACCCAGGCAGGGAGTGGGAACTGCTCCGCTTGCGTCATGCAGCACTTTCGAGCTGATGCTTCTGTGTGTCTGCATGCAGCAATTTCCACTGCTCTAAAAGACTTCTTTTGCCTTATTTTTTGTCTTAATTTTTGCCTTAGTTGGTACCCTACTAACAAACAAGTGGAAATTCTTACATCTCAAATCTGGAAATATCACTGACTCTTCAAAATTGTTAACCCCGCAGCAGCCACAAGGAAGATATGCCAAAACTACTGGGGCAGAAGATCTCGCTGTTCTCATGAAACTAAACTGGTTCCCCTTTGTTAATTTTAGGGACACTTTCATGCCTGGCAGGGTTGATGTGATGCTAAAAAGAGAATGTGAGCTGGAGGGGGGGTAGTGTTTTCAACTTGGGTACATTATGAAATTGAGCTCAGGAAGTCCAAATGCTCTGCAATAGCAGCTGGGTTCACAATTGGGAAAGAACGTGGCTGTTTCAGGCTTACACATAAGTTGCTAAGGTGAACAAGGGTGCATGTATCAGACTAAATAACTCTCACCTCTAAAGTTTAGTGCTTTCAAAAAAAGGATAGAGAAAATCTGCAACTAATTGGTGTTGAAATCAATGATGACACAAGGCCTGTTCTGTTGAATTTATTTTTAAGTTCTAGCAGTATGATTCAAAGTCATCTGTAAATGTTTAATAATTCAAGTGCTTTTGTACAGTTATTTGCAAATGACAATTGATTTTTTGCATGAGATGCTCAGCCCTGTTTTGATTAAATACTGAAGTCTACATTTTTTTCAAAAATACATTTTTTTAAAAGAAATATTCCTTTTAGGCACTGGGATTTTTGCACCAGAAAAAAGGCAAAGCCTGCAAAGCAATGTGGTGTTTTCTACTAAAAAAGCTTTAAAGAACACAGCTCAGACAGCTCGTTCTGAGCTGTTTCACTATATTTGTTCTTACTATGCTGTGGTAACAAAAAATAGAAGTGGACAGGCTCTTTTCTTTTTTTTTTTTTTTTTTAAGAGATAAATGTAGATTGTGCACTTTGTACATAGCTTGATACTGTTTTTAGAACTTTACTCACAGTTTATTGCAGCCTTTCAATTTGTTTTTTTGTAAATAAGGTTTTTTGTACCATTTGAAAGCCCTTTCATGTATGCAACCAGGCATTTCTGGGAATACAATATCAGTGGTTATAAAATTGGTTTTTTCGGGAGTTTGTAACTTGGCTTAAAAAACCTGCATTTTTTCCTTCTAACTTTTTTAAAGATCAGCTTGGTGTTTTAACTACAGTATGTGGTTTTCTTCTAAAAACATTTCTTTGCCAAAATATGGTTTTGTTTCCATACCTAAACAGTTGGCTAGGAAGTAAAGCAGCACACTTTGTCTTACTGTAATTGAGGAAGAGAATGCTAAGTAGTGGGTGCTTTTCTATTAAGATGTTTTGAAACATTTTGCAGATACCTGGGATTTTTGTAGCAGTACTACATGGTTTGTGGAAGGAAATTCTCTTTATGATTAAATTTTTTTTCACTGAAAACCTCCTGCCCCACCCATGCATTTAACTGTGCTTTATCTTCCCTGTGCATTCTCTGCATTTCACAGGAGTTTGCTTTGTTTATTGTTGTCCTGTAGGTGTTGTAACAAGGTTGAGGGTTTTCTAATGTCTTGCTAACCTGAACAGCCTTATAAATCCAAATGGCTGGCCCTTCTTTAAGCAGGAGGTTTTTAGAGACCTCCAGAAGTTCCTTTCCAACCGAATTGTTCTGTGACCTGACAGTGAGAATGTCCCTGTAACCTGATACTCTGATTTAATGTTTAGCTAGGCTGTGTAAAGGGAATTTTACTGGGTCTCACCAGAGCTTCATCTAGCTTAGTGTCCTTCTACAGTGCCTGCAAGTGAATGTTCAGGAAACACTGCAAGAGCAGGCCAAGCATGGCATTTCCCAATACTTTTTTTTTGTTTGTTTCCAATTATTTGCTATGTCTGCTTATTTTTCATGTTAATTTATGCACTTTTGATTTCCTGCCTCTCAGTGTTTTCCCTTTTATTTTGTAGAGGAAGATGTGCTGTGGTTAGAAAATGTGTAGCTAAATCCACAGGCCAAGAGTATGCAGCTAAATTTTTAAAGAAAAGAAGAAGAGGTCAAGACTGCAGAGCAGAGATTCTGCATGAAATTGCTGTCCTTGAATTAATGAAATCCAATCCTCGCATAGTTAATCTCCATGAAGTCTATGAAACAGCAAATGAAATCATCCTGGTGTTGGAATAGTAAGTATGCCTTCATCACATGATCCATGTTTGTAGGAACAAATCTTTCAGTATATTAATTTTTTGCATGAGTTGCCTGAATGCCCAGAAGAATTGCAACAGTACCCTGTATACATTATGTTAATCTTTCCTTATAATATACTTTATATTTTTTCTTTTAAGGATGTTTCAGGCAAGCCGACTGGAAATAATGTTCTTGGGATACCATAGAATTTCTTGAATGCTTTGATGCAACTTAAATCACACATACACAAAACAAAGTCACTGATACCAAGTACACAGATTTCTAAGAGGTTGAGCACATCCATGCCTGTGAACTCCAAGTTAGCACTTGAGATTTTTTGGTGACTGAAGACTTTCAGTTACTTTGTTTGTTTTGAGCTCCTAAATTTAGTGGTTTTGTTGTTTTAAAACTGACTTTTGGAGCAGTTTCCTAAAAAATTCCTGTATTTTTTACACATGTCCCCAAAGCTGCTTATTAACTCTGAAAAATAAGTTTAATTTGGGAAATGAATTATCTGTCGTATTTGTTGTATGTGTAAACTTTTATGTGGGATGTAAGGAACAAAAACACAGCCTGTGAAATTAATTCTTTCTAAACTTTAAGGTTCATGTAGAAAGTATTTGAAATGCTGTTAATGGTGGTCTCCTTACACCATGATATATTCTTTGGAAAATTTTGAAAGAATTTAGCCAGACTCTATCTTAAAAGCTTTTTTTTCCCTGGAGCTAGATGACCCCCAACATATTATTTGTTGCACTAAGGCTTTTTTTTGCAAATCCTTTTCTGCAGAGCTTTTAGCTCTTTACCCATGTAGGTGCCCACCCATGCAGATCATAATGTAATTTGAACACAGGAATAATACTGTGGGAGCCAGTTGAAATCCATGGCATCCTCTGCCCTTCCCCTCATGGCCATGTTGCCATAAAGTCACCTAGGGGAGGCCTTACTGACACCTCACGTAACCTCAGCAGGTTTGTGGCTGTGTTCATTCCTTTTGTCCATTATCTGACTTTTTAATGGACTCTCATTCTGTTAGCAATGGAGTTTAGGCTCAGTGATCTGTAGTTTTGAGGAATCTGTAGTTTTGAGTTTCATCTTTGAGAGAGAGACTTCAGGCACTCAGGGCAGGCCGAGTAATGATCTCAAACCCAGCCTGAAAGGAGACAGCTGACACTGCAGCCAAGTGTAGGAATAACTCATCAACCACAGGAACACAGATATTTCCATGCTGCTTTACACTGGCCTGAATTATTCATGAAATGGTCTCATGGAAGAAATTTTAGATTGGACTTGAAAAGAAAGGCTTCTTTGATTAGGGACTGATGATAGAACTCGACTTTTGGAAGGCATCTTCCCACTTGCTTGAGGGGACCAGAGCATTATGAGGTTACCAGTCAAAGTGCATTTTGCTGTCTCAACTGCTGTTTCAGGCTGTAAGGAAAGAAAAAGCATCATCAGATTTTTTTCCCCTTTTCTAAGTGTTTATATAAAGTGTTTTGGCATAAATATGTTTAAAAAAAGTATTCCCAGCCTCTCTGATATTACAGATATATTTTAGATAAATAGATGCTATTGAAAACATTTTTCCTCACTTAAACTTCAAAATTTAAACTTAATACATAGGTGTTCTTCAATGTGTTTCAGTGCTGCTGGAGGAGAAATATTTGACTTGTGTGTCCCAGATCTGGATGACAGAATTTGTGAAAGGGATATTGTAAGGCTTATAAGGCAAATACTTGAAGGACTTTGCTGCTTGCATGAAAACAATATTGTTCATCTTGATTTGAAGGTGAGGCTGCAGCAGGCTTTGTTTTAGCACTTTATCTTCAATTTGTTATGTTCATCAAAGTCATTTGTTAAATTCATAAAAAAGATGAGGAGAAAAAGGAGATTAGATGATATTAAAATGAGATTAAAAGGATAGAGATTAAATATTTTAAATTACATTTAGCAATGAGTATTGCATAATAGAAGCTGAAGTATCATTTAGTACGTTGGGCTTTTTTTTCAGATTGTATTTTATTAATTAGAAATGCAATATTTTCTATTCTAGCCTCAAAATATTTTGCTGAGCAGCGTCAATCCTCTTGGTGATGTAAAAATTGTAGATTTTGGGATGTCCCGGAAGCTTGAGAATTCCAATGAGCTGCGGCATATCATGGGAACAACAGAGTATCTCGGTATGGAAGGGCTACTTCACTTCTCCTGGGCTTTTGGGAAAACAGGAACAGTTCATGGAGCACACTTAGCAACTTACAAGCTGATAAAGAACCTCACAGGACAAGACAACATGTTTTGAACTGCTCTTTTTTAAGAGCAGTCAACAAACATTTGCTAAAAAAAATCCTGAATTATATCATTTAAGTACACCTCTCAGTTTTATACTGTAGTATTTGCTGTGTCAATTGTTCTGATTAGAATTGAAATACAGCATTAGCATGGACAAAGAAATGTTCTTTGAATGAATGTAGCAGCTTTAATGTTATTCAACATGATGAGATTAAAATATTCCTTAGAAAGGGAAAGATTGCTGTTAACACTTGGCCCTCTCTGGAGGACAAGTTTCCTTCATGACTTGCCAACACTCAGTGTTAAGAGCACTTCATTCTGCAATGAAGAACTTGCTACCTAGCCTATGCTAACAGCCACTGATCCTAAAACTGGCTTGGTCATCTTGTTCTGCAGTTCTAACATGCAGAAGGGTTTGTGCATCCCCCTTAAAAAGCTGTATCATTCAAGACCTCTTAGGAGAAAAATTTATGTGCCTGCATCTGTTTAGAGCACATCTTGAAACTTGGCTAAACTTCAGGCCATGCAGTGCCACTTCGGTGTGAACCAAGTAAACATCCGTGTCTAGGCAAACGGAAATAACTTGCTGCCATCCTTGTGGCTTGGAAATAATAAACCTAATTATTGAAACTACATGTTGAGTCTCATAATAATGATTGGCAAAAGAATGCCAGAAATGTAGTGGATGATTCAAGGCCATTTGAGTAAGATGTTTATTAAAGCATTTTTCTTCTCCCCATCTCTTTAGCTCCAGAAATCTTGAACTATGATCCTATTACCACAGCTACAGACATGTGGTAAGTTTTATCTTCATTTTACTGAGGTTTGGTGGGACCCCTTAATCTAAGGGCCTGATGCTGTTTCATCTGGCTTCCAAGGATCCCCTTCTGCTGGTGGGCTGGCTGAAAGAGGGAGGGGAGAATGGGAGGGGAAGAAGTGCTCAGGATATAACTCAGGGCTTACAGGAGTTTATGGGTCTGTTGCACACTTAGTGTGGAATGCAGGTGGCTTCTGAGCCTGTGCAGGATAGGTGTTTGTTCTCAGGGAATAACAGCAGTGGCTGGATAACATACTTTAGGTATTACTTCCTCCTGGGTGAGTGCTTCAGATACTAGGACACTTCTCTCCCCACTTTTACATTGTTAAATATTTTTTATATAAATTATAAGAAGGAAGTAAACTTCCTACTCCTTATTTTTAGTGAAATATCTGCAGAGTGAATCATAAAAAATGACGAGTACCTTGAACTGACCCACAACTTTTTGTGGCTTTTTAATTTTATGAGCTATGTTAAAGACTAGCTTTGAAATGTTTCCTTTAAAACATAAGATCTTCAGCATCTTAATTAAAATTCACTGTTAAAAGTTGCCAATTGCTCCTTTGAAATCCTTAACTCATAATAGTAGCTAAATCTGTTCGTGAATGTTTTTTAATCACCTATTACTTGCCTGCTTTTGTGGGAAGACATAAAAACCCCGATTGATGCTGTGCTCACAATGACAAACCCAGCAGGTGCATGTTTCCACACTGTAATGAGTACTAAATTCTTATCTGTCATATCACAAAAGTGTTTTTATTATCCATCAAGAAACCATTTTTAGATTTATAATAGATTGCATGATCTGTGGTACTCATGTTCGTGTTCTTGGGAGAAACATCTCAGCTAGAGAGATTGTAACACAACTCAGATGTCAAATCTACACAGAGGTTGATGAGAGTCTTTGCTCTGTCAGCCAGAGTTGCAGTGGTTTATTTGCATTCAGATAAGAATGTCTGTCTTTTTTGCAGCTCTATCATCCAGAATTGCCATATGTCCCAAGAGTGGGCTGTGTAAAAGTGGTATTTCCTTTTCCTAACAATCTTAGTAGGAAGAAAAGGGTATACTGAAATTAAACAGTTTTCAAAAATCCCTTCACTGAGATATATGCACACACATCTTTCCTTGTGTATGTATGTGCAGTCATGCTTGAATCACATGAAACTGAGGTGTACCATGTTTGCTGTAATTCTGAGTGTGGGATATGTCAGGAAGTTTGATCTGCAGTGCAGTAAATTCATGCAAGGTGCATTGTTTAGATTCTCTGGTAGGTTTATACATTCTGTTCTCTAGCAGGTTTATACATTGTGTTCTTATCTCAGGAACATCGGTGTCATCTCATACATGCTGCTGACACAAGAATCGCCATTTGTGGGAGCTGATGTTCAGGAAACTTACCTTAATATATCTCAAGTTAATGTGGATTATTCAGAAGAAACGTTTTCATCAGTTTCACAGCCTGCAAAAGACTTCATTCAGAAACTTCTCATAAAAAATCCAGAGTAAGTAGCACACTCCTCCAGGCAGGAATCCTAAATTTGTGGAGCCCCTAGGAAAAGTGAATGTTAATTTATGTACTTAATGTCACTGATAGGATCAGTTGGATGTGTCACAATGCTTTGGTATTTTTAACTGGATATTTAAAAATGCAGGTTTGTGTTTTTCCATAATGCATGAGAAGAATCTTGGATTCAATGTTTGGCTAAAATTGTCAGATATTATTTTTAGTATTTTTATGGATAATGTTATTATTAGCCAGGCTTGTTCTTTGAGGTTTTTTCTGGTTTGAGTTTCTTTATATTTTCTTTCAGATGACAGGTTTTGAACAGATTTTATTGAAGTATACTCTAGAAAGAGTATAGGCAGACATTCTTTTCTATAGTTATTGTAGTTTGGAAAGGCAATGCAACCTCTTTGCAGTTCTTTCTTGTTTCCTGACTTACCTGAATCTATTTACTTAAATACATCTCTTATTATATAGTTATACTGGGCAGTGTTTTGCCTTGTTCAGTCTTCTAAAACTGTTCTCAATCCAAAGTGAAAACATTTTTGGAGTTAAGGCACACTCCCTTAACTCTGCATTCTTGGGGAGTTCAGACTCTAAGCAAGACCTTGCAAAGTAGCTGAACTTTGAGAGGTGAGCTGGTCAGGTATTACTGATCGCAGTGCTAGATATTGTCACCTGTGGTGAGACAGTAGTCCTTGTCATCTTCAGAGAGCCTCCAGCAGGCAGGAGTGACCCTGCTTGGCTGAGAGGGGCTCTTGGGTAGGAGGAGACAATAGGAGGTGATTCCTGGGAAGTGGCTGCTCTGAGACAAAAAGGGCTCCATAGAAAGTCAAGTCTGAAGACTCCTTCCTGTCTTAACACTTCACATACAGGGTTTGTCAGGATCTGAAACAATTCCCAACATGCTAGTATCATGAGGGAATCTTGTCTTTCATGTTTGTGGAGCACCTGGAAAAAAGGAATCAAAGATGAAGAACCTGCTCTGATAACTTCCAGTGTGGACCTGTGGGATATTTGACATTCTGTCACAATTACTACTGGCTTTCTCCTGGCCATCTCAAGAGTCTTCATTATATCCTCAATAAGCTGCCTTTCTTTTTTTTCCCATTCCAACTCTTGATGACTATACCTCCTTGAAGTTTAGGAGGAAAAGTCTTTTCTCAGAGAGTCAACTCTGTAAAGTTACAGCTTCCTGACTGAAAAATATTCCTGTGTTCTGGTGGAGTTAGGGACAAGCAGTGGGCTCTATTGCCTAGGAGCCAGTTTTCTGGCAAGTTCTGTGGAAGTTAACAATGCAGAATACAGTTATAACTTACAGTAGCACTGTACTAGGTTATCCAGAGGAGCAACTTTGTAAGTCTGGTTTGTTTGGTAGGATCTACATTTTGAAAAGGTTTATGCCAGATGAATTGCAAGAGTAAAACACTAGAAAATGTCAGAGTTGATGACATCCTGTTAACTTGGCTATCCTTGAAAACATAATGACTGAATATTCATGAGCCTCACTGTTTATGGTCTGTATAAAACATATGACTTCAAAGGCAAAAGCAAGTGCCCATTTATGGATACCATGTTGAAAACATTCCTGGGGACCATGTTGAAAGCATTCCCAGGGACTATGCTCCTTGTTCTGATGAAAGCTTTAAGGGTAATCCATCAACTGAATTTGGGTGCATGTAGCCAATACTGAACTGTGTTTTGTAGCAGCTGAGGTAGGGGTGAAAACACACCAATATTGACTGTTCAGTGTCAATTTTGCTTAGGATTTTTGGCACCAGAGCTGTTTTAGTTCTTTAGTGTTGGTGACATTAACTGAAGCTCCTTTCCCTCTCTCCTCCGAAGGGACAGGCCCACTGCTGCCGACTGTCTCTCCCACTGGTGGTTGCAGCAAGGGGAGCTCACAATCCCGTGCAGCCCTGAGGAAACCTGCTGCTCCTCTCAGCTGCCAGGACACACAGCAAAGTGCTCAGAAGAGAGGAGTGTAAAATCCAGCTGCAATGGCAGCTGCAGCGACAAGGAGGACAAGGAGAACATTCCAGAGGACAGCAGCACGCTCTCCAAACGCTTCCGCTTCGACGATTCCCTGCAGTATCCCCAGGAGTTCATGACAGACTTGGTGTGTTAATGTGGAATACAGACTTTGCATGAAATGAACTCAGCATAATCTGTTCCAGTGGTGAAAAAAAGGGTTCTGGCTTGTCAGTGTGTGCAGCATTGGCATACTGGAAATGCACTTTGATTCTTTTATGCTGGTGCCTCCTTTTCTATCCATTGCTGGCAGTGGATTTAACTCCTGAGGGATTGGAGTTGTTGCGCCAATAAAATGAATTATTTTTTTTTAAGAAGATATAATTAAATATTTTTGCACTTTTCATGTTCTAGTCAAAAGATGATGCTAGAGTGAACAAACTGAAACCTGCAAATGAGTTTAAACATAGTCATTGCCAAAGAGTGGTTGAACACATGCATGCTCTTAGGACTACCCTTAGTAAGAAATTGGGAAGAGAAGAAGGGGAGCTGAATCTTGCTGGTTTACTGGAGTTGCTTGCTACCACTTTAAATAGAGGCTAATTTTGGTGTGTTTCGGGACCATGGTACATCTGTTGGGGCCATTTGGAAACCTGTTTTCCCTCTAGGATCACTAGGAGTTCTACTTTGTAGATCTGGTCCAGTTGGGCATTACCATGCATATTCTGTGTGGTTATGCTGCTTTGGATCTCTGCAACACTTGGTATAGAAAACAGGTAGATTGTCAGTCCTTGTGCTTGTGGTCCTTGGCTTCTTACTATAAATTACATTTGAAGATGAGGTTGCTATGCTGATGTGAATATTTGAACTTGGTGGTTTGCTTTTATCAAACCTCTGAAATAGTGTAATCTACCTGAATTGATTTTTCCTTTAAAAAAAATCCCCAAAACAATTGCCCCCAAAAAACCCCACACAAACAAGCCCCAAAACACAAAGCCTCTAGTTAAAAGTAGTAAAACTGAGTAAACTGAAAATTACCATTTTTCTCAGTGAAACTGCAATTAACAACTTTTCTCTGTGCCCCTCTAATGTAGAACTGCATCTTGCTGTCAATTATTGTTGCCCACAATTACTCAGCTTCATGCCTGCTCTGAGAAATGGACTGCAGTGTGTTAGTATTTAAAGACAAACTACTTAATAATTGTTTTAAACCTTTAAAATTGGTTTGGTTAGTGGTATTTTTTAAAGTTCTGTGCCTTCTACTTCCACTTGTTCCTGGCTCTGAGGTAATAATGCCTGTGTCAAGTTTTGTCTTAGAGCAAATGCCAGTTGTGCCTTAGCAGCCAGAAACTGTTAATATAAACCCTTTAAACGTAACAGAGGCTGGAAGTCTTTTTGGACTTTTTATTAAAACTCTTACAGATATTTTGAAAGTAAATGCCACTTTAAAATATTTTGGGATTTTCCACTCCTCAAAGCTTCAATTTAATTGTCTTTGAATTGGATTTGTTTTCTGTAATAAAATACTACAATCTGATAATCTTTTTCAAGTGTGCCTGTGGATTTGTGAGTAGTTGGGCAGATTGGCATTTTGGAATATGATTGAGAGGTGAACCTGATGAGTGGTAAAAGGTTGTGTTTTATCTTTCTTCACACAAGGAAAGAACAGGTTTTTCCCAGATTTCAGTATAAGTCACTATAATGCATGAGGGGATTCAGGACTTGTCTTGGTTTGGGGGGATGCTCACATTGACAAGTGGAAAGCAGACTGAGGAGTAAGGCATATAAACTTTTCATCTTGTGTTTGTCAGAAGAAGAAGTTCTCCAAGGCTTTATTTCATGTGGAATGAGGTAACAGGTTTGTTCAGCAGAGACAGCTCTGAAAGCTTTGTGTGAGTGAACTACCCTGAGTCTCCTGCATGTATTAATTCTCATGGAGCTTTTTTCAGTGGTACTGACTGGATATATAATTACAGAATTACATTGCAGGAGGCAGCTGTTGGATTGTGCTCAGGTACTTTACATTCTTACTTTTCAAAGTCCTTGGCTTTTCCCAGTTGGAATCTTAGAAGTGACTTTTTGATTTTTTTTTTCCCCACCATCATGGACTCCAGTTTTAACTGGGTAAGTTAAAAACACAAATTATTTGATGCATATGTAGAAGTTAAAGTTCACTTAAGATAAAGAAGAAAATGCCAAAAAGCTGTGTAGATAGGTAAAAAGGTAAAAAAGAATGTTTAAAAAAATTGTTAGAATTTAAAATTCTGCCAAAATATTCCTGAATTTATGTTTTAACTATTTTTTAGCATCTGGAAAAAACAGCTGATAGCTTATGCCAGCACATTATGATAGAGCTGTTATTCCTCAAGATTTTTATCACAGTATCTGATGTTTACATTTCTTACTACTTTAGAGCTAACTTATCTTTAAATAATTGAAAATTGGTTTTATCCAAAGAATATAACTTTCGAAGACTTTATTTGTATTTTATATATACTTAAAATATACCTTGAATCAGACTTTGTTTGGATAAGTACATTTGATTTATTTTAAAATATTTGTGTACAAATTAACTCCAGTTGAATGTAAATGCATAAATTGTAATCAACTGTTAGTCTGTTTTGCTTCCTGCTATATTGCTGGGACTTTCCAAGTGTGAATGAATGCTGACTAAAATTTTCAGATGACTGAAGTCATACTTCTATGCAGTGCATTACCTTTTTATAGTAAAAGAATAAATAAACTTTGCCACTTTTTCAAATCTTCATGTTTTTGTTTATTCACAGAATGAGAGGCTGGTTGAGGTTGGGAGGGACCTCTGGAAGTCATGTTGTCCAAGCTCCCTGCTCCAGCCATCCTATCTAGGCCTTGTTGGCCAGAACAATGTCCAGATGGCTTTGGATCTCCAAGGAAGGAAACTGTGTGCCTGGGCCACCTGCTGCAGTTCTCAGTCAGCCTCACAGTAAAAGTATGTTCTTGTGCTCAGATGGAACCTCACGTGTGCCCACTCCCTCTTGTCCTTGTCACTGACAAGAGCCTGGCTCCGTCTTCCTTGCTCCCCCCTTTTTTGTTGAAAAGAGTCTGCCTGAGCTTGCTTCTGGCTAAACAATCATTGCTGCCTCATCCTGTCCTTGTAAGAGAGGGGCTGCAGTCCCTGCATCCCTTTGTGGCCTTTAGCTGGGCTCCCAGCTCTGTCTGTGTGTCTCACACTGGGCACTGCTCCTGTGTGAGTGAAGGGAAGGATCACCTCTGCTGGTGCAGCCCATGCCATCAGGCTGGTCTGGGGCACACTGCTGGCTCCTGTTCAGCTCCAGGACCCCAGGGCCTTCTCTGCAAAGGGGTTTTCCCAGCTGGATGGCTCCAGGATGGATCAGTGAATGGGACTGTTCCTCCACAGCCCATTTCTCCAGCCTGCAGACGTCCCTATGGATGGCAGCAGGACCCACAGGTGTATCAGCCACTGCAGTTTTGTGTCACCTGCAGCTTGCCAAGGGCATACTCTGCCCATCATCACTAACCAGGACCTTTTGGGGCAGTGTCAGAGGGACCTCACTGAGGTCTCCTGCTGCCCTCCCTTCAGCTCCTGGCAGTCACTTCGCTGCAGAGGCTTGCTCAAGTCTGACTTCCCCTTGCTGAATCCATGCTGACTACTACTAGTGAATCACTAGCAGCTCACTTCCTGGAACTGTCTTCCATGTGTCTGGGGTTTATGTAGAAATTGATGTTCCTGTTTGTAATGATCTGGTTATATCTTGCTGTGCTTACTGAGGTGATACTTTTTCTGTTAAATTCTAGTGCCCTTCCTGAATGGCTGTGTAAGACAGCCTAAATGGAATCTCTGTTATACATATTGACTTCCTAGGGCACCAATAGTACATTTGCTTCGTTTTCAAGTAGCAGCTGAAATAAAAAAACAACAAAACTCAAAACAAGTGTCCTTTAGAAAGGGAATTGCACTCAAAAGAGAGGGGTAAACTCCTGGTGGCCTGGATAGTATGTTTCTTCCAGAGGCACATTTCATTGACAAAACTTTTCCATTGTTTGAAATGCACCAATGGGCTTTCTTTTTAATGAAAGAAACAGTGCATTCATGTGGTTGCTTTGGTGCTGCAGCATTAAGTTCAGAAATTACCTGAATGTTTACATCTCTTGCAGTATGAACTCTTACCAGGAATGATGCCTATATTTTCCAACACATCCAGAAAACAAACTATTCTGTTTAATGGTGGTTTAAGATAATTTGAAATTTCTGCGTTTTCAAAAGTCCTAAGGAAGGAGACATCTTTGAGAAATGCATCACAGAGCCTTTAAACTGAGAGTAGACTTAGATAACAGGAAGAAATTCTTGACAGTGAGGATCATGAGGCACTGGAACAGATTGCTGAAAAAAGCTGTGGCTGGCCCATCCCTGGAAGTGTTCAAGGCCAGGGTGGATGGGGCTTTGAGCAACCTGGTCTAGTGGAAGGTGTCCCTGCCCATGGCAGAGGGTTGGAACTCGATGGATCTGTAAGGTCCTTCCAACCCAAACCATAATATGGTAATAACAGACCCACTTCTTACTAGGACAGCCATGCTTGTGCTCTTGCCAAGTGAGGCAAGTTGTTTGAAAAAGTATTTTGTAAAATTGGGGAAGAACACGAGTGTGCAATTTGTTTGTTTCACAAAGCACTCGTCCTGGGCATTAAGACTCTGGCAGCTGACAGGCTTGAAAATACTGCTTGATCCACTCAGCACTGCAGAAATGAGCAAGATACAGAATGAATCAGAGTGTAGAAAGTCCACCAAATTTAATGGTAATATTACAAAGCTGAATTGCCAAGTCATCTACCAATGAGTAATGTGCTATGAGAGTATAAGGAAACCTTTTAATAATTAAAAGCAGGTACAGGAATTATGTCATTAAAGTTCTTATCTGGTAGCCCATGTAGTGAATAAACAGCAAGGTAGGTATTATTCTTGTTTGCCAGAAGAAAGTTCTTCTGATAATGAAAAATATAATATGTATAAGGGTTTTCTTTATAACGTTTCTCATATTAGCAATCTGTGTCTTTCTTCCTCTGAAGAGTACAAGCAGGCATGCTATTTCCAGTTTCCTAATCAGACAATAAACCCCAAAATGTCACATTCTAGCAAAAGGACTCCCATGCCCAGCAGTGGATGGCAGAGTGTGCTGAATGTGCCACTGCTTGCTGTAGGTGTAGTTCTGATAGTTGAAGTAGCAGGAGCCCCCTTTGCATGGTTTCCAGCTGAGCTGGTCCATATCATAGCCAGGACAGAGTAGAGCTTGTTTGAATGTCCCTATGCTAGGTTGAGTATGAGGGTATTTCTCATGTCAAAATCAAAACCAGGCTTTGGTGCTGGCTTGGATTTAGAAAATGCACTGGGAATTTCAGGTGATGTTGAGCCTTCTACAGCTGGACAAAGCAGAAATACCCTAGTGGTTTTTTGCCTGTGGCATTTTAGTGAAGGGGCTTTTATGTTTAAAACTTCCTATCTGGACTCATAATGCTCTGTGTGCAGTTCACAAGATTGGTTACAGGCCTGAACTGGAGCTCATTTATAGGGATTTTTCAGCAGGTTAACTCTGTAAAATGTAGTGCTATCTTTTATATATTGCTGTGAAAACATAGAGAAACTTCATTTAAAATTCACAAACTACTCAACATGGCAAAAGCTGTTCCAGAACCCATGGAAATCCAAAGCAAAGTGTTAGAAGTTGATTCAGATTGGTCAAAGCATTGGATTCAGTGGACGAAACACCCACTGACTACCTATGAAACTGAATTAGATTTTTATTTATATTTTCTTGTATACTGTAATTTTCCAGGAGTGTGGGGGCAGGTTGTTTAAATCCTAAGTCACTGTGCCCAAGATGGGCTGATGCATGATGAGGCACATGGAAAACCTTTGGTTGCTGTTGTGGGTTGGCCACCCAAGCCCATTCTATCTTAGTAGGAATCACTTTGCAAACACACCTGAGTTCTTCGCATGTTTGGCTGACGCACCTGCCCCCCCTGCTTTGCCTAAAGACAAGCTCCGGCACTCACTTATTGATACGCATGGGTCATTTATAAAGGTAAAGAGGACACCATGCTGCTCAAAGCCATGTTCATTGTCCTTATTTGAAACTGGTAGGCACAGCAGGGGCTGACGCTTTTTCTGCTGCCGGACAATGGCGGTGCAGTAACAGCACAGCTGAGTTCGGGCCTGGCACAGCTGAAGATACTTTGTGGAAGTTTGATGCCGTCCCCTCAGCTGGGAGCTGTTCTGAGAGAACAGACTCGCAGGACTGAAGCGAGTTCGGCGCGGGCTCATCGCCCCGGCCACGGCAGCACAGCCGCCGCCGGGCTCNACTCAACTATCAAACCGTGCTGCCTGTGTGCAAACTCTCCAAAACAGGGTTTTACAAACAACAGTCCTCCTTAAAGCTGCCCGGATCTCCTTTAATTGGTTTAGCAGTGCAAATTTAAACAGATGCTTTTGGTTTGGGCTGCTGTTCCTGTAGTGTTTCCAGAGGAAGTGACTCTCTCCTACAAGCACCCCTTTAGAAACCACAGAAATTAATTTGCATACCAAGTCCTCAGCTTGGTACAAAGTACAAAATATTATGTCATTGTCTTGGTTTCAGCTGGACTAGAGTTCATTTTCTTCTCAGTAGCTAGCACAGTGCTGTGTTTTGGCCTCAGTATGACAGTTACATTGATTACACACTGATGTTTTNGGAAGCGGCGGTGCTGAGCTGGGCCGTGTCCCGCCGCAGAGCGCGGGCCTGAGGGGCTCCCACAGAGCCCGGAGCACCGCGCTGCCGGAGCGGGCTTTCTGAGCTGGAAGGTGCGTTCCACTTGAGCTTTATATTTCAGTTTCATTAGGAAGGACGTGGAGAACAAAGAGCACGTTCGAAGTTCAGAGTCACCTGACTGATTCAGGAGATTTTACCCACGATCAGCTGTAAAGCTGCTGATACATCCGAGTCCATCAGATCACCACGGGCTGGTTGTGGGGCTGGAGGAGAGTCCTGAGGGAACTGTGTGTTGGGAGAAGATAAGGTGGTGCAGTGATGTAGTTCCATTCTACAGAGAAAACGGTGCCAGATTCCTCTCGGTGCTTTGCTCCAGCAGCAGGAGGGGCAGCTCCCTCAGTTCACAGGGAGGGGAATTCTGACAAGGCACAGGGATGACATTCTTTGCAGTGAATGGTAAAGCAGGGGAGAAGTTTGCCTGAGGAGACAGTGGTCTTGGAGAGCTTCAAATCTCTGCTGGACAAGGCTCTGTGCAATCTCTTTCAAAATTTTTAATGTGATTTTAAAAATTAAAAAATACAAGACCTTTCAGTCAGTTTGCAAGAACAATAAAATGACATCAGGGAAGGTGAAAATAAACTATATGAATTTTAACAAAAATCTTTGCATAACTGGTGGATAGGATCATGATTTATTAAGCCCAGCCAATGATGCAATTCTTCCGTTTGAATCTGTCATCAAACTCTATTTTACAGCTATGATGGCCATTAAAACATAGTGTTGAAATAAACTGAACTTAGACCTTTGAATCTCCAAGTATTGAACCAAGACTAATGAAGCATATTCAATCACACAATTGTTCTCACTTAAAATAGTAATGATAGTACTATTAGTAAAAGAAAAAATGTTTTATGTAAAGCTAATAAAATTAATTATAATACTGTTAATTTCATCTTAATCTGGTTTTATTGTCTAAATTTGTGTATGTTTTATTGTGTATATAGTATGTTAGTACAGAAGCTTGTGTGTACAACCTGTAAATAAATATACATATATTGGAGGGGTGTGCTCAAAAATTTCTTGCTGATAGGGATGTGTGATCAAGAAAGTTTGGAGGTCACAGATGCAGAGGAGTATGGTAGCAAGCAGTGTGGCTGGTTAGTAATGTAGGTATTTAGTTAGTGCTGTGGGCATTACCTGACATTTTAATGCTGTTTTTCAGAAAGCAATGTTTGTATATGATGGCTTGGGTTTATTCCTATGCCCGTCTAGGCAGTGTCAGCAGCAGATAACAAGTAATTTCTGTAGTGTGGGCAACATGCCAGGAGAATTAAATGGCATGTTCTGCAGCCTGCTGAGCAGGCAGTGAACTCAAGCAGTGAATATCTCTTGGTTTTCCTGAATAAAATTCAAGCAATTGAATTAGCTGTGGAAGACTCAATATACTAAACTAATCAAAGACCTGAAACCTGAGGTGTAGAGAGCCTGAATATGCATTTACTTCTTCACAAGAAAACTTTAAAAAGCACTCATTGGCAAGTTGTGTAAAGTCATTTTGCCTTTATAGCCTTTGTTGAATGATCATTTAAAATTTAGCAGATGCAGAGTTTGCAGTTTGGGAACTGTAAAGTCCCATCTCCTCACTTCACAAATATCACTTCAGTAATCAGCCCCCTGCTGTTTCTTTGATGTATTTATGTTTCAGTTCAGCAATGCATTTACATTCACCCTTGAAATGTGACTTGTCTTTAGTCACTTGCTGTTCAGCAAAGTTCTGATGCATGTGCCTGGTATTAAATGCTTGGAATACAAGGTGAGTGCCTCAGTGGTCAGCTGAATTTGGGTCTGAGTGGTTTGAGCTTTTGCTACAGTGAAGTTTAATATCAGGCATAATTGCAGCAATTTTTTCAAGCAAAAAGTAAAATGTTTGCTCTCTGAGAATACGGTGCCTTTAAGATGCATATGTGTTATGCTATAATTTTGTGTTGGCAAATGAACAAATTGCATTTCATCATGGGTAGTGTGTAACATTACACTGGCATGGAACCCCTTCTGAGATTTAAACTGCAAGTTTACTGAGCATGGTAATTTGTTCCTGTATGATCCTGGGTTGATGTGTCATCTCAATGATGTGATTGTGGAATACAACAGAAAACAGACTGGACAGAGAAGTGAACCCAGATAAATAGAAGTGCTGTAGAAAACTACTGGCATGGGCTCTATAAACTTGTCAAAGCCTTCCACATTTCTCCACATGCATTAGCAGTAACAAGGCAAGTTAAATTCCAAGTAGAAGAACTGAGAGGCCACGTTCCTCTAATCCAGGTGATTCACAATCCTGGTTTGCAAGAAAGACACTGGGGAAGATGTCCAAAGTTGTGGGTTTACCACTGTCTCCTTCTGAAGTCTTAAATGTTTTGTCATACATTAACTTGTATTTTGGACCACTCCTAGAAAAGTTTGAGCCTGTCAGTGAAACAGCCAGCAAAGAACATTCAATTGAGAAAGCTTTAATGGAAAGGAATTCTGAGGGGAATTCAATGGAGTTCTTGACTATAGAGAATCAGGAACCCATATTTTGTCATCTGTAGGTGATATTCAGACCACATTGTCAAAATTCAGACTATGAGAGGATCCCCTTTCATTAAACATTATGAAAAGAGATAAAGGTCATTTTCTCTAATAGAACATAACCAACTAATGTAACCAAACAAGAAATCTCTTCTGCTTAATCTAAAGTGTAGATACTTTAAATGCTTTTGTTTATCCTCCTCAAGCAGCAAATTAATCTTCTTTTAAAGGGATAAAGTTGTTGTCCCTTGTCAGCCACACACTATTTAATCCCTTCAAGCTGATTTTTACTCTTAATTAATGATGTGGGGGTGCTATGGCATTGGAGATGTTCTTAAATATTTTTAACACACTCTGGTACTTAAGACAGCAGATGTATTATATCAATAGCTTTGTTTTACCAGCTAAAATATATCTGAAGTAGAGATGGAAAGGTTGAAGACTAAGAGAATATTGTCTAAACTTTCTACTTAAAATATAAAGCTACTGAATCGTTTAGCTCTTCAACAATTAAAAATATTAGGGCTTATGTAAATCACACAGAATCACAGAATT
>VXBB01024414.1:0-21825 GCA_013399915.1 Illadopsis cleaveri
TGTCAAATATAAATTTAGGTGACGACCCATGGATGTTCTCTGTGTGAAGGTGTAAGCTTTTATTTATTGTTTACGGTGGAACTTTTTTACTTTTAATATAGATATCTATTACTGTGGTCATGCATCTCTTTTTCCTGATCTTTTCCAGGCTTCAGTGTGATCTGTGAAATACTTGTTAGTCCTTGGTCTTGAAACACCACCTCCGATAAGCTGTTTCTTTTTTTTGTGTGTCTCAAGCACACTCATTCAGGACAATTATTTTGGGGGTAGGATGTGATATCAGTTAATATTTACTGATTTAGTGAGAAATAAAAAATCCACACTTCTTGAATGATGCACAGTAAGTTGTAACATTGTCCAGTCTTACGGCCTGCACTTGTTTTACACCAGCATTTTCCTGCCTCACAGATCTTTTGTGAAAATAATGATGTCAGGGTTTCTCTCCTGAATTAGGAATACTTCCAGGAATCTGTTTATTGACTGACAAAATTTCATACGTGACCTGACTAACTTACGGTTTGCACAGCAGCGTAAAAATCCTCAGGCCTATGCAAATTACTTCTTACAGTAGATACAGCGTATTATTTGCATGCCTGAAGAATGGGCAAGCTTCTGTAATCAAGAAATACAAATTTTCAAATGGAAAAAGACAAGTCCTTGAAACAAAGAACTTCTGAGGCTTAGCTCTTTGCACTGTAATGTGCTCTCCCCTAACAACACATAAAGATGTGCTCCTCCTGACCCTTGCTGCAACTTGCTAGTCTGTAGCATTTTGAGAGAAACTGTTTTCTGTATGGGATGTAGACAAGTCTGCATCTAAGATGCCACCCTCAGTGCAAACCTCCTCCCTTGCTTTTTTCTGATTGGATATCCTTGCTACTGGATATGATGGAGTTGTTCACTGGGAAGAATTTCTCTGATGTTGGTCACAGCACATGAGGTTTTTGCTTCCTTGGGCATCTCAGAGTCTTCTTGGATGACCTCTTTATCAGCTGAGGTCTGACGGAGCACAGAATGTCTGAGTAATCACTTTTCTCTTCTCCAACCATGACACAACAGCTGGCTGCACTCAGAGAACACAGTTTTCTGAACAATCATGTATAATAACAATCAATGGCTTAGAAATTCGGCTCTCTAGATGAGGTTGGTATTGAACAGCTTCATGTCCAAAGTGGTACCTAGCAGAGAGGGAAGCACAGGAAGACAGGATTACAAGGGCCACTAATCACTCATTCACAGGCATCACCAGGAAAAAACAGGCAATGAATTTCACAGGCTACTGTGTTTCAGGCTACTGGTCCTTTTCAATCTCTTCTGATACAAGCTTCGAGTCCCATCACAGTACTCACCTGAACCACATGAAGTAACTAAGATGAAGAATAGGAGGGAAAATTTTTTCTGACCTCCAGTCACCTGAGCATCAAGCAGACAAGAGAAAACCTCCTCCCTACTCTAAGGGAGGTGGTTTATCGACTCCTTTACAACTAAAGCTATTCTGAAAGCCCATATTACTAGATCCAGAGTGATAGTCTATGAATTTGCTGACCCTGGGAAAAAGGCAGCTTTCAATGAACTCTGCTACTCCCACTCTCTCTCCTTAGAACTCCACGTTGAGATGCCTAGGACCAACTAAAGAAAAAAGCAATTTCATTTGTGCCCTGGTCAACCATTTCTCAGCCTCTTGTCCCTCCCAATGCACCAGCCAGTCAAACACAGAAAAAGCAAGAGACCTGTGCTAGGCTTCCAGTGGAAATACTGGCAAAATCCTCTTGGACTGCATTATTTGAAGGACTGGAGGTCAACTCACTGACTGTGAATCACTTTTACTGCTCCACTTAGCCTACCACCTCAGCTCAGTTCACCAACCTCCTCACTACCTTCAGCTGAGTAAGTCCATGACCTGCAATGAGAATGGCATGAATCTTATGAAGGAAACAGACATGGGGAACAAAGTGTGGAGATTAGTTCACACTCTGAGGAACAGGCAACACTAACCAAACATTCTGGCAATGGCTTGTGTCTAGAAGCTGTGTACCTTCCAAACCACCTCAGGGGTTTGGGACTTGTATTGACTTGCACAAAGGAACCCACTCCACCCTGCAGCAGTGAGCGCCTTCTTTCCAGCCCAGATGGAGACATGTCCTGCATTTTGCAAGCATGTCCAGGTGTTCAGAATGGATCATGCTGATCACATTTAGCACCTTAAGGCACGCAACTCTTCCTTTCTCAAAGTATGTTTTGTGAAATTATAGGCAGTGCTATCCCTACCTTTGTAGGGATAACCCTCATTATATTGCACTTGCCTTCAAAACACTGCCACTCCTACATTTCAGACTTTGCATTCCTCAGAAGGATGCACAAATGGTTAGAGCAGTTACAAGCACTGGCATGTGCGATTTTCAACTAATTGCATCTTCAGAAAGGCTTCTGACAACGGGCCATTTTCTGGACATGAACACGGCACCCTGACAGATGACTTTGCCACATCTTACAGCCAAGATCTCTGTGGCCCGAGACACAGCCCTTTATATAAAATGAAAAAAATATTCAGGGAATGTATTCTTACCAAATGAAAATGAGTTAAATCTATTGTTGACTTTTATTCTGTTTAAGAGCAGAGCTGCATAAACCTGAAAAACAGGTTTGTAAAGTAAAGGCTTCCAGACACTACTTTGTAAGAATGATAACAGGCACCTCTGTGTTGAAGGCATAGAAAACAGCCCAGTTAAGGATGGTTTTCTTTCATTGTAGTCACATGAAATTTAAAACCAGCTCTTTATTTGCTTTCTTTGGTCAGATTCATTGTGATTTTTTCCTTCTAGGAAAAAGTAAATCATTGTTTCATGTTTATGTTTCTCATTAATTTGCATTTACATTGTAATCATTGTTACTCTCAAATTAGATTTCTTAACCATTGAAAAGACGAAGGACAGCATGGTTTTTGCTGAAGAGAATTTTGTCATCAATCAAAAAACATGGATTTTTTTACTATCCACATATATTACTATTTTGGCAAATGAATTTTATTGTGACTTGACTATTACCTATAGATTTTATTGGTCAGCATATTAATATATTTTTCTTCGGTTCTGCCAAGAAATCTACTCATTCTAATTCTTAATGACAACATCTTTCAAATTTATTTATGTCTTGTAAGTTATGAGCAGAAAACAAATTATCAATGAAAAATCTTACCTTACTATTCTCTATTTCCCCCTTTCTTTCTTCCTCAGCACAACTGAAACAGTTTATTTAATTCAGTAGTCCTGGGAACAAAAATAAAAATTGTCTTAACAGTTCTGATATCCATCAGTTGTTTAGCAGACATTACAAGACTGCCTTATCTGCTAATTACTCAGGAAAGCACAAGTTGCACTTTCAGGGCTTTCCTGAAATGCAGTGAAGCTCTATTTTAGATGTACATGCATCTTGTGCTTCTAGAGAAGCAAGAAGATGGTAGAAAGTGTTCCATGGAAACCACTATGCAGCTTCCTGACCAGCAGGTTTGAAGTCTTTGATTAAGGGTAAATACAAACAGCTGCAGAGCTGCAATGAAACCACTGAAGGTCTCTTTTAGTCTGTGCATTGTCATAGATGATGGTAATGGGAGAGCTAAAATAAAATGCTTGTAAATCCACAGTATAAAATCAGCATATGAAAGGAAAAGACCTGAATGATTTAAGAGTCTGTAGGAACAAAACCTGATGGCAACTTTGTTTCATCACTCTCAAAACCTATAGTAAAATGTTAAAAAATGTTCCCATGAGGTAATATGAAGGTGAAGGTTTAAATGTGTGAAAAGAAAGGAGTAGGTGTCAGGGATGGTATGAGTTTGGTGGATTAAGCGATTTGGCTCCTAGGAAGCTGTGTTGAGTGATGAGGAAGGGAGAATGAAAAATGGGGAATGCCATTCTAGCCAATAAAACCTTAAGGAGAAGCATTACATGAACAGCTCGTTCTCTTGCAGCTTGATTCCTCCCTGCTGAATGTAAGGGCAATAAATACTTCAGGGTTTTCAAGAGAGAATGCACTGAAAATTTTTGTTCCAAGAACTGTTCCATTCTTTTATCAGTGATGTTGTGTGCTGCATGTAAACAGTTGCCAGGAAGGGTAAAATGATAAGAAAAGGTTTAATTTAACGAGGAAAAAATTATATGGTTAAGGCTTAAAGAAATTAAAGTTTGAGACATTATATTGAACTAATGCCAGCATGTTTCCTTCTTCATAGTCAGAGAAGAGCCACCTTGTTGCTGTGTTCAGCTTTTGGGATAGAAACCTGCTCCTTTGGAAAGGATCTAAAACAGCCTCTACTAAACCTGAATATGGTGGACTTTTGTTCTGCTATTTCTGAACTGCCTGTTCTTATGAGGAAAAGTTCTTCTCTGAAAGGAGATCTAGGGAACTTCCAGGCCATACTAGAGATGGGAATGAAACAAGGCTGAAGTATATTAGGGAAAAAGAATGTATTTGCTGTATTCTTTATGCTCAATTCTTGCTGAACAAATATCTGTGCATCTAGAAGCAGCCAAATCAAACATTTGGTCTTGACTTCTTCCTTCCTCCTTCCTTGGATAAAATGTACAACAATGAGCACGAAGGAGACCAGGAAATGGCAGATGTAGTAGTGAGTTGCTGCCATGCTTCCTATCCCTTTCAAAAGTGTGGCATAATAGTATCTGAAGGCCTCTGATTGTTGAGTTGAGATCTTCAGCATGGCTATCTTGCCCTTATGACATTCAATGTTATGAAGGATGGGTATCCACATTGTCGCAATGTCCCTTTCTCAGTGATTCTTCCTGCAAAGGAGTGTGACTCAGCCAGCCTGAACATTTTTATCTGCATTTACACCCATGAAACACAAAGACAATGGAGTAGATGCAGCCTTTATCTGTCTGTCTTTGTGAGATTTGACCTGTGATTCATAAGAGGTGATCCTCACTTTCCAGTCTGCCCGTCTTCCTGAAGACTTCCTGCTCAGATTTGATTGATCACTGAATGCATTTTCCAGATATGCTTTTTTGCCTTTATTTCCCCTCTCCCCTCTCCTCCCTCATTTCTGATATGAAGCAACGAGAGGGAAGAAATGAACTGTAAAAGAAGCACAAAAGCAGAGATATGCTGAATGACTACAGCAAACTCAAGGAGCCTTCAGGTAAGAATGGAGTAATTGGACAACAAAATATTGTATGATTTCAGGACATGATGTGACAAGCATTCATATGACCTTGAATTATACATGTTCAAATACTCTGGCTTCAGCCACCATTCTTCTGGGACCTCTCTCTATATCATTTAGCTCACAATGAAAGATGCTTTGTTCCTTTAGGCATATAGGAGTTTCTCAGATATCCTTCAGTAGAAGGAGGGGGGACACGTGTGCAGCCTGTCCTGGCAAGTGTGGCAGGTCTGTGACTGCCCTCACAGCTGCTCAGTTTCCTCTTCCTCTCGTGTGGTTTTTATACCTCTGCATCCAGTCCAGCTTTCCTCAGCTCACCAGTCTTCCTGAGCACGTGCCCCACTGGCTCCTCGACTTCCAATGCATTCCAGGAAATGGCTTTGGTTTTAGAGTTGCTCTAAGTGAGTATTTATCTTCCTGCAAAAGGTTTAGGCTACCACAGTACTTCTCTGAAAATACAGACAAGTGAGGGGATTGGGAATAAGGCCTAAAGAATACAAGAGCAATGTGGGGCCTGAGATCTTTCCTGTATGTTGTATATTTCTTAATCAGGAGACATAAAATCTCTCCTTTTTTCTCTTTCTGAGTCCACTGTTAAGGCTAAAGGAAATCTGTCTGCAATGCAGGGTTGCACACAGTGTGAGAGTCTTAAAATTCTGTGACTGATGAAGATGCAGAGGATGGGAATTCCTTTCTAATCACAATGTGAAAGCCACAGCAGCTTTAAAAAAAAACCAAAACATTCTTTGAGCTAGGCTGATTAATACTGCTCTATTGTTCAGAAATGTCTGAGAAGCAGACTGTATCTAGAATATTTTAAAATGTGTTAGTCTTTTAAACTGTATGGAGTATCCAAAATGTATGGAGTATTCAAAATGTGTTTTGTGCATGTGTAATTACAAATAATACCAAATATGAGATGCATCATGTGGGTGTCTCTACGCTGAATTAGTCACATAGGATATTAATTTTCTTAATGTTTCTTTTTTGCTGAAGAAGATTTTATTTTACATACCTTTATAGAGCCTGTAATATTAGATATATTATTTATTCTTTTAAAAATTAGATTTCCAGAAATCTCCTGACATACATACATCATGTCACATAAATCAATTTTGAATGTACATCTTAAGACAAGTTTTGTCCAGATGTAGCTAATGTGGTATAATTATGACAATTCTTCTGTGTCTTCAGGAAGGAAAACACCCCACTGTTTATTCAAAACTATGGAATTTTATTCTTTTTTCTGAGCAGCATATGTCATTAGTAAACTTAAAATATGCATTGGAAGTGCCTACCTCAGGGCTGTGTTGCTGTGTCCCTCTCCTATCCCTGAACATTGAAAGTGAGCTGGAGTTCTTTTAAGGTTTATACAGAGACAAAGTACAGCGGTAAAGACTCTAAATCAGTGAAATTTGCAGCCACTTGAGCAAGCTGCATCTCTTCTTTCAGTGGAAGAGAAAAGAAAGCTGAAAGTTGTCTTGATTAGAAGAACTTGAATAGGGAAGATCTGTGGAAAGTCACTAGTGACTGTTGTCTCCTTTCCTTGACTTTAATACCTTTAAAAGAGGTTTATTTGTATCCGATAAAACACAGAGTGTTACAGTCCTGCAGCAAAAGAGAGAAAACATCCTGCACTTCTGCACCACAGCCATGTACTGTTTGAACCTTTGGCACAGGGAGGCTCCTCTCCCATCCAGAGAAGGTGGACAAACCTAGAATCTTTCATGCACACAGAAAGCAAGAAGATCTCTCCTTCCTTTGGATATCTTTCCAAGTCTTCTGTTGCATCACCTTTTCCTATTGCAGAATCCTCATAGTGGAGTTGTGTGCAGTATGGAATTCAGTCTGCCTCATGTGCCAGCCATTGTACTAGCCTTTTTTTTCTTTTTTTTTCTTTTTTAACTTATTTGTTTCATACTCATCTTTCTGTGGCTTTGACTCTGACATAAATATTTATAGGCTTTTGGATTTCTTTTCGCTGTAAGCGATTGTTTTTAATCAGTATAAGCTCCTGGGAAGTCATTGGTCCAGAAACCAAAATGTACTTTTCCGTATGTATGATAGCAGAAGAGGAACTTAGGAATCTGTTCCCACTTCTCAACTAGGAGTCATTTCCTTTGCTCTCTGTACTAATGCTTCTCAGACTGAGGCCAAGAAAGCTGTGTAGATTTTATATCTGCACTCTTGACTTCCATAAGATAAGTGAATGTGGACAAAAATGTTCTGTGTTTTATCCTAGTGAACAAGGAATAGAGAGGAAACTGTTGACTATTTTCAGAGTGGCTACACTTTAAAATCACAGAATCGTAGAATTATTGGGGCTGGAAGAGATATTACAGATCACCTAGTTTCAATCCTCCTGCCACAGACAGGGACTCTTTCCACTAGATCAGGTTGCTCAAAACCCCATCCAACCTGGCCTTGAACATGTCAGGAACGGGGCATCTACAGCTTCTCTCTGGGCAACCTGTGCCAGTGCCAAACCATGCTCACAGAAAATACTTCCTTCCTTATATCTATCTAAATTTATCCTCTTTCAGTTTAAAGCCATCCCCCCTTGTCCTTGGAAAAAGTCCCTCTCCAGCTTTCTTGTTGACCTTTTTGTGCTCTGGAAGGCCACTATAGGATCACTTTGAAACCTTCTTTTCTCCATAGTGAACAATCCCCTCAGCCATTCCTCATAGGAGAGGTGTTCCACAAATCATCTTTGTGGCCTCTGGACCCATACAGAGGTTTTGTCCTTCCTGTGCAGAACCCCATCGCTTTCATGATGCTGGTTCACTGCTGAGCAGGAGAATGTAGCCTCTATATGCCATCCATTATCTTTTAAACCAAACATTTCCGAGTCCCAGGTGCCACCTCCATGCTCCATACCCACACTGTGGTTGGACCATGCTGCCCCAGGCACGGCTGTCCCATCACTGATCTGCTGGTAGCAGCATTTTGTTACTACTCTGTTCACAGTACCAACTACAGACATTTACAGACAGGGGTCTCCTTGGATTCTCATTTTCACTCCAGAGTATTCTAGTGGAAGGTGGGAGGAGGGTATGTTGTGGAGAGTTGTTGCTTGAGGGAAAGAGGTGATAGAATGGGAGTGGAAAAACAGAGGTCATACACGTGCTGCTGAGGCCTGTCACAGGGCCAGTACTCTGGGTTATTCTGAAAGGGTCTCGTGGACAGTACTAGCACAGCAAATTAAACCTGGGATCCTTTCCCTAAAACTTTTCATCCCTCAGATACATCCTCTTCCAACACATTCTTCATCACCTCTGTAATATTCCAAGAGAGATAGGATTCATATTGATCACAGCTGTCCATTTCTCCAAGCTTCCAGAAGCCACACTTTCATCTCCAAAACAACACATCTGCCATGACATTATCATGGGAATTTTCAGGGTATTTATACTGATCTGGCTGAGGATGATAAGCCCTTTGCAGTGTTGTCTTCGTGCATGAAGACCCTAAGTTTCTAGTGATGTTCTTGCAGCTTGGGTACACAATTGCCACTGTGATGACTGATCTTGAAAAATCTCAGAGATCTGATCTAAAAGGCAGATCTGAATTTTGTTAAATGCATGAGTATCCCCACTGCACTGATTGAACCATTTAGGCATTGGGAGAAATATCCCTCTGACAAGACTGCACTTCCTGTGTTGTCTAAAGCATTCCAGTGCACATGGGTAAGTAGCTGTTTGAACTCATCTTTACCCGTATCTCTTGCTGCAGTTACCTCCATAGGTCATTTAATCTTTTAATTTACAAAAGGAAAATATTTTAATGCTTCAGACACTGGTTTGTGGTACTTTCTCCTCATCTCTCTGAGAAGTGTGATTGTTTTGCTGTAGATAATGTGAATGGTACACTACAGTAAAAGTTAATTTGTAAAACTGTGTAGCTCCACCTGACCTAGATTAGAGAATCCCTCCCCATGCATGTGCAAGTGCTCCTCATGCTAATGAGGAAAGCGTGCTCCTTGGAGAGCAAACATACACACCATGCTTCACATCTTAAAATACTCAAGATGTTTTTTTGACGTGCCAGAGATAAGTAGCACGAGGCACAAACACATCCAATACTTGATGAGGTACCATACTACTTGATGAGATACCATAATATACACAAATCCATTATCACTCAGCTGTCTTCCACTACACATGCTGAGACTATCAATAATCACACTTGGTTTGGATTTCTGGGTAATATCCTGAGTTGAATTCAAATACAAGTATAACCTGGCACTAAGATTTTTTTCCTGCATTACAGGAAAAGCAGAGCTAATTCAAAAATGTGTTGGATTCATTAAGAATTTTGAAGTGTGTATCTGCGACTACTTGCTGCAACTGGATTTTTTTTAAGTTTTACACCCTTTTTCTTCTCCATTTTTCCAGCTTTGACTTAGGAAAGTATGGAGTAAGAAGATAATCGTTCCATTTTCTTATATTTATGAGAAAATAAAAATAATTAAAAAAACCCAACCAGCGCAAAGATTGAATATTTTTTTTTTTTAAGACATCTGGCCTTGGTCAACTGCCTTTGAAAAACAAATGAACAGAAGCTTGACTAGATTCAGAGGTCATGTTAGATCAAGAATAATAGTTAAAGAAATAAAATAAATGTAACCAGCCAAAAATATTTTAAGCATTTTAATGAAGTCATAGAATTCAAAAGAAAATAAATTATTGACTGGCAGACTGAGGACTTGGAAACTTGCAGCTGGCAAAGAAAAGAAGCAAACATATTCTTTGCAGTATTTTAAATTCATAGATTACTCCAGTAGTTTGGAAATAGGGCCTGTAATAGGACCTGTAATCCTTAGCCAGTGCCTAAGCTGGTTATGTTTTCCACGTTGCCAATGAATCAGAAAGCAAACACCTCAACAGCACTGCAAATTCCTGTGGGGTTTGTACTCATGTTATTATTTTTGTAAGGTCTGACTCCTGATCTACCTGCATGTAGAAAACACTTATTCATGCCAATGAACACAGATGTAGGAAGAATGCTATATTTTAGCTAATTTCTGTATTGAGTAAAACAGAACAAATTTTGGTTGTAAGTGATCTGAAATAATCACTATAAGAAATCAGGAATCATCTCCATCTAGACATATATGCTACATTCAAAGAACTACTCATAATTACCTGGAAATTAACATTATTTGCAAGAAAAATGGATAATATTGCAAAACCCTTGCATGGGCTGAGAGCAAAAATAATAAACCCACCTAAGTACTAAACTGCTCTAGGTTGTAGGCATGACCAGAGAGAGTAAAAGTATGAAATAGTCTATCCCAGGTCCCTGCTTTGATGTGTCAACAGGACTCAGAATCAGATCATTACATGTCCCCTTGTAAAAGAGTATTGCAATCCTGTTTTATTGTGTGAGCCTCTCTTTCCTGCAATATGGCTGCATCCAGCAGAGCACAGGATGAGCAGTATTCCATGAGTGAGACTGCTGAGATTCATTTCCATTTGTTACCCTTCAGTAGAACACTATGCCTCATTTACTCCACACTGTCTGAAGTTTCCACAGAGGAATCTTATTTGTTGTTGACCCTCTGATTCTTACTGCAACAGTATTTGTGCACGTCTTCAACAAGAGCAAAATCCTCCCAGTTGGGAGGCAAAAAAGTGTTTGCTCCCAGTTTGGGGCAAAAAAGTGTTATACACATTTGGCAGAGAAAGAAGAGATTAAACCACTTTCTTTGTATGATATAAGGAGAAAACACTAAGGGCTCAAAAAATACCCAGCTCTCTCAGATTGCACTTGAGTGCTCTAATTCAATTAATCTCTTCTGTTCTTGGTGGTTTAAACCCCTATTCCTTGTGGCCTCTGCAATTAGTATAAGAGTACCAAGACTAGCAAACATCATTGCAGGACAATGCTAAGTTTGGCACTACCTGCCCAGCAAGGAGCTGCCTGTGAGCACTGAGGAACTCAGTGGGTTCATGTAGCAAAAACCCAACAGCAGGGTTAGGATCACTTTGGGGTTTAATGGCTCTTTCCCAGTGTCACTGGGACAGACTCAGAGCAGTTATGTTGAATTGTGCAGCGGTAGAGGAAAGAAGAAATTCCACTCTGTAGCTCTATTTTCTGGGCAAATATTGAACAGTAGTCTGGAGAAAGGACAGCAGTGAAATGATAGAATAGATTCTATGATTCAACACTGAGACAGTGACAAAATAGGTGAAAGTAACTTGTGGTGCCAGATACTGCCTTTCACAGCCAAAGGACTCTGCTTCCATTAGCCAGTCCTACATGAAGGGAAGCAGATGTTTGGAAAAAGCTGTTTTCCCACTTCTGGTATTTGCTGATTCCTAGCACTGGGATGGAGCAGCTGCCCCAGCCTTTTCCCCTAATGCTGCACCATCCTTACAGTGCTCTAATTGCTCCATTTCCACTACAACTTCCATTCACAGGGGAGAATGGGGAGGCCTTTTCTTCTTGCAGATAATGCAAATTTTCTATAGGGAAATACATTAACTTTCCTGCAGCATTGTTATGAAGAACTTCTCTGCAATCCCCCCTCTGACATCCCCCAGTATTTCTATCTTTTGGCCTTGACGGACTTGAGGAGTGGGCTGATGTGAAATATGTGAAGTTTGCACTTGTTTGCCAGTAAGTCTCTGACCTACCTATTACATTTGAAGTGTCTGCCATCCAAATCTTTCAGTCATGATGTGTTTGATATTCAGTGGTAAGCCTTCCTAATAATGCAAAATGCCATCTCTTATTTTTGAAAATTGGATTTTCTAGGGAAAAAAAAACATTTTACACTGCTACTTGAACTGAGAAGAAACAAGCTATTCCAGATGGAAAAGTTAAAATAGAGATGTAAATGGAACTGAAAGAGATCTCAGAGAAATCTTTGTGTAGCTTTAGAGGTTGGGGTTGCATTAAACTCTGACTATAACAAATATGCATTTCATTGCAGCTTCAACTCCAGCTGGGAGCCCAGCTATGCATATTGTAAAGTAATACAGGGTGAAAGGATAGTTGTATGGTAAAAATAAAGCATCAGGATGGACTAGGCACTGAAATAAGCTGTTCGGTCTATTACTCTCTCCCTTTGAATAACTACTTGGAAAATTGCTGTAGTACTTGCACACATCTTGGAGGTGCTGGATTGATAAAGTCATTTCATGAAGGGCTATTTTAGGTGCAGTAGAAGGTGCTGAAACATTGTTTGAGACACTGAGAAGAGTACTCCCTGCTGCCTTTAGCATAATTGTCAATCATTTAGCTAAAAACATTTCAGATGGTGACAAGTTTTAGCCAGTATAATTGGTATAATCAGAAGTATTTAAATGTACTGATTGACCATGGATAGGCTTTTGGGTTTGGTGGGTGTTTTTTGGGTTTTTTTTTAATGGTTATTAGTTTATTTTGTTGGTTTTATAGATATCCAGATTTTAAAAAAATCTAAATATAACTTATCAAAAGTCTTCCTGGGTTGTCTGCATAACCCAGATAAGACTGTCATCCTCCAGATGGTCATTTTGAATCTATAAATTAGATTTTCCTTTGAAACTGGCTTTCAAAAGAGTATTTGCTGACTATTCAGTGACTAGAGGATAATTAAATATTGGATTCAGCTCACCAGGTTTCAGTGCCTGATAGGTACATCTTCACCTGAATTAGACATTTAAGTCCAATGGGGAGAAATACTTTGGAGTATAAAATACACATTTCTCACAGAAGACGCACATTTGTCCAGGCAGCCATAAAGAGAATTTATAGAGTTGCTATTAAATAAATCTTTCCATTGAAGTAGTCTCAAGTTATATTCCTAATGTTTAAACACCTCTTTATTCCCTGTCCTCTACCTGTCCTGCTATGAAACAGATGTCCTGATTATCCTTAGCATTTAAATGATAATACCTTGATTTTCCACACAGCTTGAAATAAAGATTATTATCCCCAAAACATAAGTATATAATTTGGTCTGTCTCTTACTCTGAAGTGACAAAACTTTTGTTGAACCAACTTCCCGGGTTTAGGATTTAATTTTTAGGTAGGAATGCCAAACCTAAAAAGGCCAGAACTCAGGGAAATCTGCCCAATTCAGAAGAGGAACACGAGGCTTGGCCCCTTTCATGCCAGATGCAAAGCTTATCCTCCACATTGTTGGCAGTCCTACTCTAGGCCTCTCTTTTTCCTCTGTCTTCCACACTCCTTGTCTCCCTTCCCTCACCTTTGAAAAAGTTTTGTCAGGTCTGATTTCCCTTCCTTCGCCATCAGAAGAGAAACACTGTTTACAATTCAAAATCTGTGAAAAAACAGAAGGGGTTTTTTTTCAGGTCAGTGTGCTTATAAGTATTCTTAGCATCAGCAGAGCAATGTAATAGTTTTGTTTAAGTGGCCAGAAGCCTCTGTTTAAGAAGGGGAAAATATGCATTGCGGCAAGCATTAAATGAAAAAACCCAAACCCCAAGAAATACTTAGGAAATGGAAATTAAGCTAGTCTTTCAAAACAACTTTAAAAAAAAAAGTTTCATTTCATTTTCTGGCTTCATTCAGTTTTCTGTTTCTATGTGTTCCAATTGTTTTTTTTTTAAAGAGATGTATTATTGAATTCTTTTTGCTGTAGATACTGCTTTGTGGTAAACAGAATTTGATCCCTCTTTTTCCAATACTTTTGTCAGGCTAAAGAAAAATATTCTATTGCTTTTGATTTTTGTTTAAGAAGTTCACTCACGTATTCCAATTTCCCTTCTTTCAAACATCAAATAATGAAAAAATTCTCCTTTGAATGTTGTTTCCACCTTCGTTTTTATTCCTTTTAAATAGTACTCTCTCTGCTTTATTAAAAGAGTAGCACTATCTTGGCTTATGAACTGAGAGACTGTCACAGGACAAATGGCTCCTACACAGATGATTTTGCTGACCAAGGGTTACAAAAGTTTTTTTATGAGACTCTAGTTGATAACAGAAAAAGGACTACAGTGCAGTCCTGTTGTGAGTATCCTAAAGTGGAAAAGCCCTTCTTCATGTATCGTGAAGATTTTCTCCTTCTGCTTGGCTGTTCTTCATCTTTAGTCTTGCTGATCATTGCCTGTTCCATGACCTTCTTATCACCTTTTCTCCTTCAGATTTCTTGATCTCCAGAAGAAAGGTGCTTCCAGAGCCTGTCTTAGAGTTAGGTAGATCAGTTGCTTGCTTGCCCCAGATCACTGCTATCTTTACAGGCACCTGAACACTAATGGTAGTACAGAGAGCAAAACTGATGCACTTAGAATCATAATCCTAGAATCATAAAGGTTGGAAAAGACCTCTGTGATTGAGTACAGCTCTTAACCCAGCACCACCCTATTCACCACTAAACAGTGTCCCCTAGTTCAACATCCATGTGCTTTTTTTGAACATTTTCAGGGATGGCACTTCCACCATTGCCCTGGGCAGCCTATTCCAACACCTGACCACCCTCTCAGCGAAGACTTTTCCTAATATGAAATCTAAACCTTCCTGTGTACTCTCAAACCAGAGGACATCTTCAGACAAATGACCTCTGCTCTGTTCCTTGCACTAGAGCCTGTGATAGATATGTTGTGTCATTGTCTGCACAACACACAGCAGCTAGTTCAGGATGTTTCTGCTCTTTCTTATTCTCTTCTGGGTATTGATTATGTGCCCAGTCTTGTATAAGACTAAAGAACATATGCTTAGGAACATATTGTTCTCTTGCAGAAGGTCATTGCATACATATTGGATATACAATGCAATTCTAGACCTCAAAAGAGCTCTTTCAAAGTGATTTTATTTCACTTGCTAGTAAAAAAGGTCAAAAAACCACTGCATTTTTCATGCTGAAGCAAATCAAAAGCAGAGTTGGATGCTCAGGAATTTGTTCTGCCAGAGATGATGTTATGCTTAGAACACAGGGGTCATTAAATATACCAGTATGCTCTTACAAGAATAAGACATGAAGGCTTCAGCATTAGTGTCAGATACTGTGGGTGAGGCATTCTTGAATCAGAGCCCTGCCATGACTTTTTAGGCCCATCTAATAAATATTCAGGAACCTCAAGTTTCGTAATGAGTTTTTCAATTCCTAACTATTGTCAACTACATTTTAGAAATTAATTAAATGCCTCCTGCGTGAAACACTTTTTGTGAATAAGGGTAAGTGAAGATGGGGAAGGGCCTGGAGGGGAAGCCATACAAGGAGCAGCTGAGGTCACTTGGCTTGTTCAGCCTGGAGAAGAGGAGACTGAGGGGAGACCTCATGATGGTCTGTAACTTCCTCACGAGGGGAAGCAGAGGGGAGGAACTGATCTCTTTTCTCTGGTGACCAGTGACAGGACCTGAGAGACAGAAGTTGTGTCAGGGGAGGTTTAGATGGGATATCAGGAAAAGTTTCTCCACCCAGGGGGTGGTTGGGCACTGGAACAGGCTCCCCAGGGAAATGGTCACAGCACCAAACCTGTCTGAGTTCAAGAAGCGTTTGGACAATGCTCTCAGACACAGGGTGTGATTGGTGTGCAGGGCCAGGAGTTGGACTTCATGATCCTTTTGGGTCCCTTCTAACTCAGGATATTCTATGATTTTATGGTTCCTCAGGAATGGCTGTTTTCTCCATCACCTTTCAAGTGACTTTGCGATGGCCTTCCTGTCCTGACACTGGTTTGATGAAATCTTTTCTCACTATCCAACTGCATTTTTACAATCAGCCTACATTTTCCAATTGCAATTGTACTTCCATTTCAGCATTTGAATCCAGCTCCAAGGCTTCCCTGACAAATAAATCCCAGAGTGGTTTAGCATCTGTACAAATGACATATTGCAGACACAGTATGCTGAAATATGTCGTAAAAATTCAGGTTTTATGTGGTAGTTTGAGATATTAGACTGAAAGCACAAACTGTGCTATCCAAGAGCAGATGTTAATTAATAAGTCTTGTATCATATGTGTTCTTTTCTATTTATTGTGCTGTTGCAGAAGTGTATTTCCAGACTAGCTCAGTTATCTCCAGGACAGTTTGAGTATTCTATTGTCTCATCAGTCTAAGAAGACAGTCAAATTCTTACCTTTTGGAGAAGATATTTTGTCTGAGCAGTTCCATGTGTGCTAAAGCATATCCATCTGGCATCTGTGAAGGGAACTCAGTGTGATAAATATTACTACAAATTAGCATAGTTTGAAACCTTGGCTCCAAAAGGATTTAATTAACTGTATTTACTGAATGGTCTTGGGATGTGTTTTAAAACTACTCCCTGCAGAGAGATGAAGGTAAACACAGACTTTGACACTGCATGCTTGTGTTCATGTGTGTGGATGTCTCCTCTGAAACTTTCTTCTGTCCAAAATAGAGGTTTTGTTTTCTTGTTCCAAATGGAATATCCAACTACTTAGTCATTGGCAGTAAAACTTTTGGGTGCCTGAACTCTTCAAAATAAAATGTCAATAGCTGGGGTTTTTTGTAACATATGACTCAGGGTAAAAACGCTATTGCCAAGGTTTATCACTCATTAAACTTTCACTCACTGCAGATATAATCTGTGTGCCTGGGAGCTGAAACAAGAAAAAAACCACGTATTCCAAGGCATAAACAAAGATCTCATATGATCGTATTGCTGACCTATTTTTGGTTAAAATACCTTCCAGAACAGCTGTGGATCACTAGGCACATACTTATGGACAGGTATTTCATTGCAGATTGATAGAAGTTCTCCTTTTGGCATTAGCAAGTATTAGGTGTAGGATATGGAAAAGCAGCCAGTTTTGTGAGGAAGCGTAAAAGTAGCAGCAGAAGATTAGGAAGGGTAACTGGAACCACTTCTAGATGGCTAGACAGATGGAAATGAATTCAGACATTTTGGAAAGTAAATTAAATTACAACTCAAGTGTGGGCAAAAATTTAGAGACTGATAACAGAAGACATTTGGAAAACTTAAAAAAGAAATTTAAAAAAATGATTCAACAACTGCTCAGTTTTGTTGTGTTAGATGAAATAAAACTCCAGATGGACCAACATCAAGATATGTAAATATGGTGAGGATACTTTAGATTCATATCTTGTCACTGGTGTTGTACACTGGTAGACTGATCCACCTACAAAATGTCACACATTCATAGTAATGATTTCTGGAAGACAGAAAGAATATTACTTCACAGAATAAGACTAGGTCAGGTCCTCAGCTGATGCAAATTGCCATAGTTACTTTGATTTCAGTGGAATTATGCCAGTTAATTCTGGACTAAATCTTCAACTGAAGATTTTACTTGTAAAAGTTTCAAATGTTTCATTTAATACCTTCTGTGCTGGAGAAATTCTCTCTTCCATGTTTCCTCTGTGCTTCTGATTTTTTTTTTTTCTATAAATTACTCAGCCTCTTTTTTCAGCAATTAAGGCTTATTCTGAATTTATTAAATTAGAACAAATATTTTCCAGGAAGACATAATGGGAATGTATCACTTGGATTCATTTGCAAGGCAGAGCAATCCTAGCCAAAATGATGTTTCAGTTATTCATTTTTGGAATCTACAGTTACATTGGTATTTGTCTTTTATTTGTTGGAATCTGGAATAGACTTTAAACATAATTTTGGGTTTTTTATAAGTCTCTTGCCTCAGTACATGTGAGGTTTGGTGTCAATGTAATATTCTTATATGTGTATATATAAGAATACATATGTGTGTATATGTGTATTTCTTTTAGGTTTATGTAAACAAAAGAAGTTATAGATAATTTTAATACCTAATATAACGTTTGTAAAATATAATACATCATGAGATTAGTAATGACAGAGCAAACCCCAAAATATTGCCCAAGGTGTTAAGAAACAATTCCTAATTCTGAGATTTTCTATATTATCTTCGAAAACTGCTCACTCTCTTTGTGTCAGCTCCCCTTTACTTGTGGTGGTTTAACCCTAGCTGCAGCCAAGTCCCACACAGCCACTCACTTCCTCCCCACCAGCAGGATCAGAGAGAGAATTGGAAGGGTATAAAAGCCAGAAAACTCATGGGTTGAGATGCAGACACTTTAATAAAGGACACAAAAGCTGCACATGTAAGCAAAATAAGGAATTAAGTCCCCTCTCCCCATTGGCAGGCAGGTGTTCAGCCATCTTCAGGGAGAGCCCATCACACATAATGGTGAGCTGGGAAGACAAGCACCATCACCCCAAATGTGTCCCTCCATTCTTCCTTCTTCCCCTCATCCCATATGCTGCCCACAATATCTTATGGTCTGCAATATCTCTTTGGTCAGTTTGGGTCACCTCTCCCAGCTGTGTCTCCTGCCAGCCTCCCACAGATCCCCAGCCCCCTTGCCAGTGTGGCCATGGGAAAAGCAGGAAAGGCCTTGGCTCTGTGTAAGTCCTGCTCAGAAATAACAAAAACATCTCTGTATCATCAACCTTGTGTCCAACACAAATGTGAAACACTGCCCTGTACCAGCCACAGTGAAGAAAATTAACTCAACTCCAGCCAAAGCTTGCACATACTTCTGTTTAATGAGACATATTCTCTTTCCTTATCAATAGATGATGATGATAAACTGCTGGTACCTCATGTGCTGCCTTGACATGGTCAGGTGGAATCAGATTCATCCCACCCAACCTTTGGTGCTGTAATCTTTTGTCTACCTTCACAGATAAAGGAGGAAAACCTACTTCAGAAGATGGTTGTTCTTATCCATCTTGTATTCCTCTCTTATGCCAAGGTGAATCCATCCCTGAGGTGTCCATTTTGTTCTCTTCAGGTTGGAAGGAGCTTAGATTTCTAATCTTGGAATTGCTGAAATTAGAGGACTTAATCACACATTATTAATTGATTATTAATTACATATACGGCCAAATAAACTGTCTTAAAAAACCTGAATTTTATAAATTGTGATATACCTAAACCTACTCACATAATCACTGATGTTCTTTGCTGGCTGGGAATTTCCCAACAATTCATAGCAAAATTATGTTAAGGAGGAATTTGAGGGGGGAACAGATGATTGCAATATAATCAGGTCACTTTAGGGAATATTTTGCAAAAGATCAGTCATCAACTATCTCTTTATTATAACCTCCCAGATATTAGACAAGCCATGTGTTAGTGCTTCTGAATTTGAAAGGGGGGAAAATATCGCTGGAAGTCAATCTATGTATGTGTTGATAGGCATCAAGCAGATATAAAATTAAATTTAGCCTGGTTTATGCTGATTACAGAACCATTACAGATCTACATGAAGGCTTAAATTGTGTGTCACCCTTAAGATCTATAAAATTGCCTGTTACATGGCAACCCATTAAAGTGATCTCTTATGCCTAGAGGGGTTTACTTTTTTTTAACTTTTTCAATGCTTTGGTTTTTGGGCAGGCCATAAACTCAAGACCTGTGCCTGGAAGGCCAAAGCTCTCTGTCTGACCTGTGATTGCTCTGTTTATGACAAAGCAGGTTGCAGGAACAACATACAAATTAGTTAGACTTCTGTCAGTAGGACACATTTGCTTGACCTCAACTTCCTTTACTATTTCTGGAGCTTATAATTTATATAAAATTATTTTTATATAATTTATATATAAGCCAAGATTACCTTTAGCAAACACCATAGCTAAACTGAATTTCCTGCTCCACACTAAAACTTAGAGTCCTCTTTGAAGCTCTGTTTTTTGTCACCCATGTTTTCTCCCACACTTTTCCCCTGCCTTCAGAGATGATACATTTGGTCTTTGATGCAGTTCTTCATGCAAGGCAATGGTCACTGACCATGTCCTAAAATTGGAGAGGAAGTAATGTTAATAATTTTGAAAATTTGAGTATAAAATACACTTTATGAATAGTATAATGAATAATTTAAATTTATTTTCTTTATACCATATGCCACAATCCTTAGTGAATTGTTAGGTTTTATTAACTTTCCATGAAATCTCTTAGGTGTTTCCACAGGCCAAATTCAGAATATTCTGCAAAAAATATGTTAAATTAAATACATTGCAATATTTTAGATTATAACCTCTCTCTACATGCACAAACTGCATTAACACAGCAGTGTAATGCCCTTTTGACCTAAACTGACATCAACTTCAGACAAGAAACCTGTGCATTAACTTTATCCTTTCATACAACTTCTTCTACTTGGTTCTAACTCATTACTGACTAATCAGTTCTCTGGCAGGGTCTAGTGTATAAAAAGCACCAAAGTAACTTAAAGCCACTTTTGTTCTCCCATCACTTATATGAGGAGGTAGGAAATACACAATTCAACTCATTGTGCTTTATACCACTTCATAACCAGCCCTCATCTAGTTTTCCTTTCACTCATGGCAGTAAAAGGGTTCTGACTAACTTGGGAAAAGTATGGCCTCAAATAATTATGGTTTCCTGAACAGAGCTCAGAGGGTAGATACACTCAACCTTTGTATTTCCTGGGATATTGGCCTAACCAACAACAAAAAAAGCACAAAAACTTCATTCACATCTCTTTTTTTAGTAGCAGAAAGGGATATTATGTAACTTTGGAAATTCGATAAAGATGCAGCTTCAGAGATGGGCGAGTTAATGGAAGCATTCTGGTTTCCTCAAAAGAACTATGTCTCTTTGCAACAATCATGGCTGCAGAGTCCCCCAGGGCTTGGAGTCCTCTCCTGTACTGCTGAAAGGATAATATTTAGAACAGAGACAATCAACTATTCATCCCCTGCCCTGATTTATGCTGTACACTTTGTATAACACTCATGCAGCAGTGGAAATTGTCAAAGTTTTGCCTATCTTTCAAGCCCTGGGCAAGGAAGGAAGGGGAATAAGAAGCTTGAATGAAGCACTGAATATAATACATGCTGCTACTGTGCATAGTAGTTGTAGACACATTAATATGCTTCTCTGGAAATACTTTTGACCTCTAGGTGTTCAGAGCCTCAGTTTAGTCCTGCTTTTGCCATGAATAAGAGTTTTTTGCCTACAGAATCTGTTCTCTGAGGCACCATAGAGAGTGACTACTACAGCTTATTTGCAGTATGACATGAGGCTTAAGGAAACCCCCAGAAACACACAGCTGGAAGTGGAGAGAATGTCAGAAGACAAGACTGGATGTGTCACAGGTGAATAAGGAAATACTCAGCTTAGAAGAAAGCCACAAGGTTAGGACATACTAAGACACATAACTGGTAATGGTGACAAGGAGTGAATATTTGTTTGATGGCATAGTTCTTGCTGGGATAAGAATGATGACTGGTAGGTGAGGTAATTTATTCACGTCATGTTTAATAGTTTTGGCATAATTCAAAGAAAATATAGTCCTCTTCTCTAGGCTTTTAGTAATTTATTAGGCTCTGGGCCACCCTGTTTCACCACCAAACAAGGTCCCTGTAGACAGCAGCGGGGGGTATTGGAGGGTTTATTCTTTAAGCAGCAATAACACAAATTTTTTTCCAGATAGGTCAGTGATTCTCAAACTAATTTTCCTTTGCTTCTCAGTGGGGGGGCCTTGGGATAGGACACAGTAATAATTATTTGTCTCTATGGCTCCCAGGAACTATAGCCCATGTTTTCTGCTTCTGCGTGTGGGGTGCATCTGTGCCCCAATCAAAATTATTTCTAGGAGAGATAGAAACTTCTTGACTCTTAACTGCCACTGCTTCTTGTGGGAATCTGCCTGGCAATATGCCCACTTTTCTTTTTCATTCTCTTTGTCTCTAGTCTGAGAACTCTG
>VXBB01024414.1:21862-38656 GCA_013399915.1 Illadopsis cleaveri
TAAGACAGGTTTTGCTTATTTTTATATATATATATATGTATATATATATATATGTATGTGTATATATATTAAAATTTAAATTTAAATTAATTGGTCTCCTGAAGCTTTCAGCTTCCTCGAGGACTTTAAGGTTGATCTGGTGAATCATTTCAGCCTTTTTGCTTTGCTTTGCTAGTGTCTTCTTTATTTCTCCCCTCTCCTTTTGTCTTTTAAATTCTCCTCCTTCATCTTCATTATATTACATTGACAGCTTGGGTGGGTGGGGAAGGAAAGAAATAACCTCTTTTTATTCTCTCATTTCTCTCTGTTACCTCTACTACTCTTTTTTTAACACTAAGAGAAACCTTTGCAGTGTTGTCATACCTTTTCATTGGCACAGATTCAGTGTTCTGAAAAGTAACCTCATGCTCTGAATGGCATCTCTATTTGCTAGGAAATCACTTATTTACTCATGAATGGCTACACCCCTTGCTGAAACTGTCAGGTGTTCTAAACACACATGGAACTTTTTTGGGATATGGAGGTTTTGGCTTAGCTGTCTTAACCAACAGACAGTACATAGCATCAAAGTGGAAGAGATCTTGAATTAAATAGAAATGTTTACAAAAAAGTTTAAAACAAGAGCTTTAAGAAAAAGGGGAGATACTTACCAAAGATAATTGCTTTACTCTGTCTTCAAAAAGAATTCTCAGTAAGGTAAACCAGACAGGCACAGGGAGCCCTGCCTATGAGTGTTATGGACTCAGAAAAGTTATTTTCCTAAATGAATTCTCCACTTAATCAGGTTTTACTTGCCCCACATAGTTAACAGTGTGGTGGGTTAATGCTATCTTAGGCAGACTTGGTACAGAGAGCAATTTAAAAAGTCCATCACCAAATAATCACAAAATTTTAAGCATTTGTGGTAAGTGATCAAATATTGTCAAGAAATAGAAGCAACTTAAAAATGCATCAGGACAAATATAGTAAAAAGTTTAAGTAAATAAATATGACTCTATTTATGAGATCTGCAAGTGCTTTCATCAAGAACTTCCCTGACATCCTTCCTGACAAAAGTAATGCTCTTGTAGACGTTGTCTTGCCTACTGCAGTGCCTGGCCAGAAAGCCTTCACATAAGGAGAAGGGTGAAAAGCAGGAATTCTGTAGAAGAGGAAAATTGTCTGGGATTAATTACCTGATTGGCTGCAGTGGGTGGTATGGACCAAGAAGGCTCATTCAGAGTGAAGCTGGTTTTCTATTGTCTTTTCCCTGGCAGAGATTAGAATTAGCTGAAACAGAAAGTAACATTTGAATGCTCATGTCCATATTCTGAAATTAAGATATTATCACCTGGCTTCTTAAATAATTTCTTGGTTCCAGGTGATTTTTTAAGGTAGAATTACCATCTTATGAAAAGGATATTCAATTAAAATTCATATGCTGAACAAACACATTGCCTGAAATTTAAGTATTAGCAAGTGCAGTACAACTAAAGACCTGATATAATTAAATAGTAATGATAACAAAAAAGCATATTGGTATTTTTAGATCTATTTGAACTCTTTAAACTGTGAAAAACAAGTGAATCTTTCATCCATATAATGTGAGTAGATGAAGAAAAAATGCTCTACTAAGCAAATTCATACCTTTATCTGCAAATTCTTATATCTTTAAATAACATAAAATTTATATGCTAACCTGTCAAGGAGAAACCACTGAAGATATTGGAGATTATAAACTTCATTGTGAATACTGTAATACTGAGACACATTCATATACTTTGCTATAAAAGTACTCTTTTTGGATGATAATTTTGACCAGCTATAAAAATCAGCAAGCCTCAACTCCACCTTCTGTGTCTAACACTGCACAGTTGTTGTGTCAGTCATTACACACAATACTGAGATTCTGACATTTTCAATGTGACTGAAAGTGCTTATATGACTAAATTAAGCTCATTAAAATACTGCCAACTTGAAATCTTCACGGACAAAAGGAGGAAATGTCTAATGCAGATGCACTTAACCCAGTTTAACCCTCATTTTGCTTGTGAGAATAAATCTTTGTGTTTTATCACTGTAAAGAATAAATGTCTGTTTGTGTCATTGCTTTGAATAGGTTGGGAAAAAAACCCACTCAAACCAATCCAGCACTCCCAACACTGACCACACTTTAATCACACTCACAAGCAAGGGCAAGACAGCAAGAGAGGCCCTTAAATTTTCAGAGCACGTCCCAGTGGAAACATTAAAGATCTTGCTAGTGAAAATGGGCTATCTAATACCACAATAAATATAAATCTGCCTGGAAAGGTCATGATTACCCTGGAAGTCTAACAAATAAAGATGCTTGGTTTGGTTAGGAGAAAGCTTTCAGGTTCTGCAAGTGTTATCTGCCCAACATTCATTTCATCTCATGCAACACTTCTAGATTTATGTTAAACTGAGGTCTACAAGCCCTTCTATTGTTTATTATTTTTGAGTTAAACAAAATGTTTTAGAGTTCCTGTGGCTGAGGGTGGATGAATTAAAATGCAAGCTTTGGTGGGATATGTAATTAGTAAATCATGTTTGACCAAAAAGAAGGGAATAAAAATAATAATTAAACTGTTACAGTTCTTCAGTTTTATGTTGCTGTTATCAGGTCTAGAAAAATGACAATGAACCATGCTAAATATGTACTTTAAATTTGGCCAGTGTCTAATATGATGTATTACTTCAAATAAATGTTTTGAGTGAATCTTATCTGCAAGAAGACATTTGCAAAAGTCTTATGTTCATATAAATATACATCTCAGATCTTATAATTTCACTTGTGCACAAACAAATAAATCATTGTCTGAGGGTAGAATATGGGAATTTTTTTATCCAAACCATTCATTTTTTCCTGTTGGAGTAGACAATAAAGTTCTGAAATAATCTTCCACATGTCAGATGAAAATGGACTTGTAGGAAAGAAATGTTTTTTTCTTTGATGAAATGAAAGAAGACTGTGTTTATTAGATGTTATTTGGGGATCTAAAACAATGACTCTTCTGAAGAAATCCAGGAAATACTGTTCTGGTTGTAAAACCACCAAATTTCTAATATTTGGCTGATCATTCTGAGACTTTTTGTTCAGTCTCTGGATCTTACACTGGATTGATACCACCAGTTACATTCATTTGTATTATCCATACCAGTGTGTTCTTGGTAACTTCTAAAGCTTTGATCTCTTCTGGATACAGCTTAATATCAGAGTTTACTTTGTGTTGCCTTTATATGCATGAAGGATTCAAATTATTCATGCAGAGTTTAAGTAAGTGTATGCTATATTATATAGTGTATGCTAACTGACAAAATCTCAGCATCAAAACCTGTGGCTGGTCACCTGAGACTCTCTTTGCACACAGCAGAGCTAGTTAGCAGAGATATATTTCATCACATCTTAAAATAAATGTCAAAAATAGGTCAAGTGTATCACACCCTGGAAGTCCTTATTTCTGTCCATGGACATTTGCAAACTCAGCTCTTGATGTCTGCTGCAGAAATCCGAGCACAAGTGTTTATACTTCCATTGTCAGATATGATTAGGCACTTGCAAATAGCACTGAAGTGAGCACAGAAACATTCCTGAGGCCTCTACTCCAAATCTGTCCAGCTATTGAAGAGAGGTATTTATTCCACAATGAGAATTTAAAAAACAAAAATCAGTTTGGAGCTGTGATAACTTTATTTTGTCTGAGTTTGGGATTCCAGTGGCACATGCAGGGGGCAGAGTTTTATGTGTGCTGATTGCAAAATTCATGAGAAGGCAATGCAGCCTGGCATGACAGCTAATAAGCTCCAAATCCACATTTTGTCAGTAGTACAGGGTGGACTCAGCAATGAGAAAAATGTTACATGACAACAAGTATTCTGCCTGACATGAAAAGAAGAAAGAAAGAAAGAAAGAAAGAAAGAAAGAAAGAAAGAAAGAAAGAAAGAAAGAAAGAAAGAAAGAAAGAAAGAAAGAAAGAAAGAAAGGAAGAAGAAAGAAAGAAAGAAAGAAAGAAAGAGAAAGAGTAGGGCTCAAAAAGGATGGAACTCCTTAAAATACTAAAAAAATCTCCTAATATTTAGAGCAGTTAAGTTGAAGACAAAGAGTTTTGATCAGAGAGGGTAAAGAAACTAATTGTTGCAGCAGAGAACACAATAGGATGACAGAAGATAAATCACAAGCAAAGAAAGGCCAAGTAGTTCTTTCTGTGTCTTTTGCAGTTGCTGATAATTGACAGTTCTTAGATTCAAACCAAAAGTCTTGCTATATTTGATATAAAGATAACCTCAATAGCTTGGAGGGAGTTTCATGTGTCTTATCTCACTTCATGAAAACAGTATGTATTTTTAACTGATAACAAGTTCATTTCTGCATGTAGAGTAGGAAAGAAAGGTGTGGAGAAATGACTGATTTCCAAATACGATAAGAAAATAAGGTAGTGTTTAGTTTAGAAGGTGTGTCTGACAGCAAGCTTTAATTTATAAGCCCAAAAGCCTTGGAAAATCTGGGGTGGGGGAAATAAACCTTAACAAAAATAGAACAACCATCATTCTGAAGTATAATTTACCTGCATTAAGGAGGCAATACATATCATGCCTTGTTTTGAGCAAAGTTTCTGGATGTATGAAGATTAGATCCAGCAGCAATTAAACCATTGCCTCTGGAACACTGCACATTTTCAGGTGTGCAACACAGGGTGAGGGAAAAATTGGATTTCTTCAGCTACATGAGAAAGAAAGATGAAAGACAGAAAGAAAAGAAAGAAAAAGAAAGAAAGAAAGAAAGAAAGAAAGAAAGAAAGAAAGAAAGAAAGAAAGAAAGAAAGAAAGAAAGAAAGAAAGAAAGACAAAACTAGAAGTACAGGTATGTTGTTTATCCAGTATTCAAAATCATACTATCAGTGTGTGGAATATAAGACTCAATTATCATCATTTAACTAATTACTGTCTGACACTGTTTTCTGGAAATAATGGGTATTTTAACCTACTACTAGTTGTGAGGTTATAAATTATTTGTGAGATTCTTAAACTGATTTGCATTGCCTCACAGCTGAAACAGGATGAGCTCAAATGTGCAGACATATGACCTCAAATATGAATGTGCACTAACTTTGCTAAATCCTAATTACGTTGTGTACTCAAGTCCCTGAGCCACTGGATCTACACTCAGTCACTTAGGAGCATGCAGTACTTCTTTCATGTCTACAGAAAAAATAACCTCGATTTCAGCCAGAAAAAAATTTGTAAACTGTCTAAGTCAACTTTCCCATTCCAAATCAACACGATTTTTTGAAGATGACAACAAAAGGAATCTTCATTCATAAAGGCAGAAAGGCCAGTTTCTGAGGAGCTATATTTCTGCCTCAGAAAGAGATTTAATCAGGTCAAAATCACAGACCTCCAAAGTATCACATGGATCAGAAATTTGCAGTGTTCATTTCTGGGTCTTTTTGTTTGGTTTGGTTTGTTTTTTTTTCTCCTTATTTACAAAATCTGATGTACTGGGGAAACAGGTCTTGAAGTTTCATTGAAACTAATTCTGGTGCACCTCTCCTCAAGAAAGACTCTCCCTGAAGACAACAAAACCATAAAAGATCATGAAAAACTGATTAAATGCAGACCTTTCTGGAAAACTGAGGTTCAGGGTCACTGGACTGCTCACTGTAATCCAAAAGTTTAGCCCAGTTAAAGCTCTGGGACTTCATTGAATCAGGAATTACAGTTTACCAGATGAATCACTCTTCCAAGGGAGACCATGGAAGTTGTGGCTTAACTGTTTTTTTAAAGGAAACAAGAGCTTAGGGAAAAATCCACTTAACCCTTTCTTGGAGTTAGCAAAATGGTCATTGAACTGGAAATGCTTCAAAACAATCTTGAGTTCAATAAACCACTCCTGAATGAATGCTGCTAATTAAATTTTCCAACAAGTTTTAAAGAAAAACAATAATATTTCAGTTTCTGGGTCTTTCAAATTATAGTAACTGAAAGGAAAATGCATTTATAAATTTCTTTCCAATGTAAATTAACCAGGTTTAGTGTACACACAAGAGTCCATTTAGAAAGAGAAATGAGGAGTTTTGATTGTTCAACAGCCAACAGACTTATCTGCTCCCAGCAGAGTCTCCTTGGTGTTGAAACACTGCTCTTGTGTCTAAATGGAAAGCAAAAAGTGATCTGTTTAAAGAAAATTCTGGTGTTGGTGTTGGGTTCTCATGAAAGGTGTGATTTTTTAAGGAAATTTGCTAACTTCCTATATGCCATTAACAGCATGCTATGTTTTTTCCTTTAAATCTATAGTTAAACATGAGCCTGCTTGGCTGCCTATAGAAGAATCATTAAAAGATGCAATCTGTTCCAGTTACAGTAACCTGCAGTGAATATTTCACAATTGAGAACTGTGGAGGCGTTGAATCCATACCTGAAATATTAATATCCTTAAAGCACATAAACAACTTCAGTGTGGGGCTCTTTTCCCACAAAGTTTCATTATGCTATTAAAATTCACACCTGAGGCTGCAGGGTAGGGTTGTTAACAGCTGACTTGGAATCAAGCATACACTAGATAGGGTTTATTCTATTAAACTGACTTGTCAGAAGTAGTTTCACTTTTTATTCTTTCCACAGAGCTTGATGTATGAAATGAATGTCTTGAACACAGTAAATGAAACTTGGTACTTTGTGTTTTAAACATAGCTCTGTGCACAAATAATTGATGGTATGGCTGTATTTTTCATGATGCAATGACATTTTGCATAGTTACCAGCCACTAATGAGGTTTTAAGAAACTGCATTTTTAGAAGTCAGACGATGTGTGCTCATGGAATATATCTGGCAGCCTCAGAGAAAGCCTGTCACACTAAACAAGTTATTTTTCTGTGAGTTATCTGATAAGTGGCCTGTATCCGTGCAGAGCTCTAATGTAAATCTTTTAAAAATGTAAGAAAGCCTCAATATGATCACAATATGGTCCTGGGTGTTTTGTAAAGCCAACAACTCTTCCAGCCAACTTAATATTCCAGCCCTGGGAGGGACTCCTCCCTGTGTTTTGGGAGCTCTACAAGTTGTTTCTGAAATTCCAATATAATTACTAGCTTTATACCAGAAATCCCATGGAAGAGGCCTGATTGGAATGTATGCATTTTCAAAAACTATATGATTTTTTAAAGGCTTCTTTTTGTAGCTCTGCTTAATGGAACTGACTCCAACCTCAGCCTTACAAGAACAGAAATAGTTTCCAACATGTCAAAATATGGTCACTTGCTCAGCTTCAGAAAGACTATATTCATATTCCTTTCCATGCTGCTTCTCATGTCACATCCACAGGGCTATCCCTTTAACTTTCAAAGCATTCCTTAAAATTGTTCCCTGGGCTGCTTACAAATAAGCAAGCTAACATTCAGATAAGACCTTTGACCACTATTAGTGATCACCAGATAGACCAGTATTATTTAATTTCCTTAAAAGCCCTTGGCTGCCTCTGCATAACAATTTCACCTCCACATTTATTTTTCAGCCTTTGGTGATATGGGTTCAAGGTCCAGTAGGCCTCCTCTCTTCATGCAATGTAGATACTGTGGCATTTTATAAAAACAGACTTGGCATGGCATTTAGATCAAGATTAATAGACCTAAGAAAGACATTTTCATGTGTTGTATTTAATATCTTTTCTTATTTATTAACAATACAGTCAACATCATCAATAGGATTTGAGGCTGTAAAATTCACTTTCAAAGAGACAAATTTAGCTCAGTATCTGAGATTTAGGCATCTAAAGCCATTTGGGGTGCTTGAGAGTAGCAGGTATAGACAGAACTGGCAGATCTGACATGCTACCAGTGATCTTCTGAAGCAATACTTCAGGTCATTTCAAATTACACTGCAGGGCTAAATTGCATCCTTAGTCTGAATTCCACATTTTGCATGTAGAAGGTGATATAGATTAGATAAATTTATTCTGTCATTAAGAAGGAGAGCCAAAGTATCTGTGGCAAAAAAAAACCCTGGGAAATTTGTCTGAGTGCTCAGCTACCTGGAGCCCATTAAAAATTATCGCTATTCAGATGAATATCCAAAATTATCCTTTTCTGTAGACGCCTTCCTGGGGTTGTACATTTGTTCATTTGGTCTTCCCCAGTCTGGCAAACTCTATTTTTAAACCCGTGCAATTCCTGTGTTTAATGCCTGATGCCAAGACCAAGGGAAAAACACTTCTCAAAACTATTTCCCTCTAAAGCACTCAGTCTGTGGTGTAGATAAAAGGTACCAGCTGGACAAATTGCTTGTATCTTTCCTTCCAGAAGAGAACACATTCTGAAAGTCCAGTAAAGAAGACTTATTCTGACCTAGCTGGTGGCTGAACTGGTTCTGATCTAGTAATTGCTCTTTTAACATACACTTTCTACAGGACTGTAGCCTAAATTTAGCATAGTGAATATTTTTGTTCAAAGGACATGCTAGTCAACAATTTCCAGTGCTGGAAAATATTATAAAAATTACTGGGAACAGCAGGCTGTCTGTTTTTTCCAAAAGCATTAGAAATTACCAGCTCTGAAATGAGACCCAGGCTCCCGGCTAGCCTGGAAATGGAATGAGAACCACCTATTTCTCCAATACAGTTCTCGAATTAATTCTGGCTTCTGGTTGGAAACATAATTTATTTTCCTTTCATTTTTCTGTTTTTGAAAGGGTTTTTTTTTATTATTAAAACTGGGAGGTGACATGACAGGAGAATGCCAACTTTGTGCTGCTTATTTCTTGAGAAAAAGAAACCAGTTCCCTGATGGAGACCTCATGGAAAAGTTCTATAAGTCTGAGGGGAGAGATGGGCTGAAGGAGAGAGGGAGGGAGAACAGGAAGACAAAAAGGGAGATTAGTGAAAGAGGAAGCTGAAAACAGAAAGCTGTAAAGTGGAAACTGAAAAAATTTTGGGTTGCTGCTTCCGGGATTTTGGTCTGAAAAGGGGGACTTGCTCTTTTTTTGGAAGGAGTAAGTTTGGGAAAGCAAGTAGAGGCAGAAATGGTTTCTGGCCTAACCTTTCACAGGAGCTTGGCTCAGCTGTAGACAATTTTACTGTGATGATGAGACAAGTTTGGAGACAGGCTTGAGCATGGAACAGGGGTGAACTCCAAAAGCCCCAGGTTTTTAAAGAAAAACAAGAGGTTGTGCAAGGCTTTAAAGAGCATCTGAATTGGAGACCTTGGCTATGCTATTATGATTTGTAGATATACAGCTGTTTCGCCTTCACTGGGTGATACTAATTGGAGAGCCTTTGCTTTGAGCTGATAATCAGTGTTTTTCAGAATGAAGGTGAAAATATTTCAGTGGAAGATTATCAGATTAATCTCTGTACAAATAGCAACTGTTATCTATCTCAGAGGTTTAAAGTTAATATTTGCATAATTGCAGACAAACACATTTATGAATAGGAAACTTTGACATATTCTAAAAAGCTTCTTAAAAGAAAACCAGCCCCAAACTCAAAACAAACAGCAGAAAAAAACCACTAAAATACTGTATGGGAAGCATTTCATTTTAGTTTATTTCATCGTTGATTAGTTTAAAGGACAATATTTTGTTATAGAAACAAGGTTTCAGAATAAATCTCAGTTCAAGTCAGCACTGGAGTAGTTACTTAATTTCCATTGGCACCTGTGGGACCTAAGCACATGATTCATATTAGACAGATGCTTAAGTGCTTCCCTGAATAGGACCGTGGCACAGTGACCCAGCCCCAAAAGTGTATTAATGTATTATGTGCAGTCTCTATAATATGTCAGTAAACCAGAAATAAAATGGCTGCTTGTGCCAAAAACATCTCATGATGTGTAGCTTACAGAATAGTACATTGTAGGTTTACTGCTGTAACTCATTTTTATCACTGCAGCTCAGCTGATTTCCTGACGGAAAAGGTAAACAGGACAGAAGAATCAGCGCTCCATGATTCCTCTGTAACTAAAGAGATTTATTCTCAAATAAGCTTAGGAACATTCCTTCTGCATTGTGACAGAGAGCAAGCAGATTGAAGAAAGGCCATGCTATTCCTGGAGTTCTCAAAAAGTAAAGAAATTAAAGGATTCCTAAGACATAGATTGTAATTTTTTCAGCGCTCAGCAGAAAATCCTCAAATGTAAGTCAAAAGCAAAAATGCAATGGAAGAATAAATTCATTTAGCAACTCCTCAGTTCACTAGTTTATAAATACCCTCCCACATGACAGCTAGGATAAGACATATTTTAAAATGGTTTCCTTATTTTTTTTTAATTTATTTTGTAGGTGCTCTCAGTTTTGTAATTAAGTATCTTACTGTTTTGCATAGCTGGAATACAATTCATCTTCCTATTAGCTCCAGAATTCAGAGTGATTAGATAAACCTGGGGGAGTACATAATACATGTTCAAGCAAAAAACCCAAATAAATCAGTGTTGCAAGTAAGTTCATTGCAGGGTCTATGTTTTGAGAGGAATTAGGGGATTGAAAGCAATGGTGTGTTCTTGCTGAATTCCAGCACTTGGATCAAGGTCTGAAGGATACAGGAATGTCCATGAGGTCTAATGTTAAATGTAATTTAAGATTGTCCAGTATAATGTGGGATTGAAGATGCTTTGCATGAAGAAAAAGGCAAATCACATCCATTGTCTCAGTGCATTTACTTGCAAATGCAGATCTGCGCAGCAAGGGTAGTGTCCCAGACATATTACCTGTGTCTGAAAGTAGGAGCAAAGGAGGGAAGTTTGCTCCTTTCTTACTTCTTTTGATCTTGCTTTGTCTTTCTTCATAAGCCAGACTAAATATCAAGTGTATAAAAACCACTTGGAAGAGGAAAAAACAACAAAACACCACAATGCATTTCTTGACTAGGATGCTTTTCCCAAGGCAGAACTCTTTTGAAATATGGTGTTGGCACTCCAAGCCTGTATTCAGGCAGGGACTGTAAGCTGGATGATAAGGCACTTCCTCCGACCCAGACTTTTTCTCTTCCAATCTGTCAGACGTTATTTGTCCATTTCCCTGCATCATCGAGTCTTAATCACTTAGGACAATGCTCATATAATCATCAGTGGAGAAAGGTTAAGGGTCTTAATGTGCCCCAAGCACTATAAAAGCCTCAGAGAAGAAGTTCAGCGACTGAACAATATTATCTTAAAGGGTAAAGATGCTTTTGTTCTCCTTAATATATACAACTAGATGTGCTTTTACTGTAATGAGCAGAAGTGACTATAAAGGTCACTGATAATGCTCTGTATTTATAGAACCATTTAGAAATATTTCCATCTCTTCCCATCATTGTGGAGGAGTTTTACAATTCTTTCCTTTCATCAGGTTGGCCAGTGACACAATTTCTTCTACAAAGCTTTTGGAACATGGGTAGAACTTGGAACAACAGACAGGAATTTGGATGTACATGTTTAAGCTGTAACATATTCTTTGGAATTATTAAAACTTTTATCTACTCAGAGACTTTAGTGAGACTTTCACAGTTCCATATATAGAAATTAACTGATTTAGATAGAAAATCTCTGAGATTGAGCAGCTTCAAGAACTTAGTCTCTTCTGTCTAATTATGACAGCAATCATCACCTACCTAGCTGATATTTCAGGTTCTAGGTTGTGCAGCATTAACATCTCACACTCTCTTTGTGTCCCTATTTTAAAACAATGAAAATCAGATGGCCCACTGCTGTTTTAGCAGACATTTTAAAGGGTCATGGAAACTTTTTCTCTGAAGTGCCAATTTCGATACAGCAACACACACCCTGAATTAAATAGTTCCAATTAAAGGATCAGTGCAGCCAACTTGGCTTCAAATTGATGTAAGTTGGCCTAGCACACTGAGGAAATCCTCAGGAGGATGGTGTTAAGATACCAGAAACACTCTACCATTGGCATCCAAAGTACTTCCAGAAAGCAGCCATACATTTCTGCTTCACCATAGGCACATCTGAGGTAGATAAGGGCTCAAGTCTGAGTCATGTGGTTGTGGAGGCCTGTGAAGCTTTTGTATACATTGTGTATAAAAGGGATATTTCAGGCTCTGGGATGTCCATTTGGCACTTCTTCAAGAATGTGAAAAGCAGGCTTAAATGAAAAATTCAGTGTTCTGAAATAGCTGATTTTTCCAAATAATAAGAGACAAAAAACTTCTTCACTGAAAGCAAAATTTTTGTCCAATAAAATAATTCTAAAAGAAACAATATACCTTTTTCTTTTTTTTTTTTTTTCTTTTCCCACACGATGTGATCAAGTGCATTTGTCATGGGTAATTTGTAAAGTGCATGCTTTTAACACTGTGTTGGTCACAAGATTTGTACATTGTAAAGGCCCAGTAAAACCTCAGAAAAATCTTGGAAAACAGATCCTTGCTCATTGTAACTAGAGCATGGAACAGACTGATATCTGAGCGGTGAGCTAACAAATGACCCATTGCAGAGGTTATTTAAATGTTTGAAATAAAAATGGTAATGCCTCTTTAGGTACTTCCAATGGCAACTCAGGAGTTTGAATTCTTTGTTGTAACAACAAAATGCTACACAATTTAATGAGAAGAGCTTGAACTATTAAACCCTACAAAGGTCTCATTAATTGAAACCTATGTGTAAGCCATTTAACTGGAACTTGGTTTTCCTTTATCTGGAAGTTGAATTTTCCTCTTCTGTGGTTAGTCTATCATTGTCTAAATGTTTACACAATAACATTGATACAGTTCCTCATTTATGAGTGAATGTATAACCTATTTTTTGCATATTGTGATGGCTATCACACTTTTGTATTTTTGTTTACCTTTAACTTAGTATTTTTAAATATTAAGCACTGGTATCAGTCACTAGCAGTAAAACATTGCCTCATACACAATCTTAGGGGTATGGATCTGCATCACAAATTCACCCACAGTAAAATCAGTACTTTAATATTCTGTGCCTTATTTTTTTTAGAATAGTGGTTTTAGAAAGTATCAAGTGTGAAGAGCTTTCTTTAGAGCTGAGAGACCCTGAATTCCAGCTGGAGATGAGAAGGTTTATCTTGTTCACCTCACATACAGAGTGGGATTTTATAGGTCCTGTAGTCTAGACTCCCTCTGTGCAGTGACAGGTCCAGAAGGTGATTAAGTCACCCATTACAGTATCATCCATTGAGTGCAGTCTGTCACATATAAAGGGATTTTAGGCTGACTCTTCCTAATACAGATGTCAGACTACAACTAATAGTGTGTATGTGTATAGTGATGCTCATAATCATTCATGTAAACTCAATAATGCTACAAGTGTGTTTAAAACATAAAGGAAGACATTTTTTAATGATGGTTCACTGAGTGTAGAGGCTCTGGAAAACTTAAATTAATTTACTTTGTTATGAAATATTTTCTATTCATAGAGAAATGTGTAGGGTTAATGAATACTGCCACCTGAAAGTCTTGGAGATCTAATTACTGGAAACACATCATCTTACTGTTCATCCCTAGAGTAAACCAATACCCCTTATCAGCCACTGGATAAGCAGTTCCACTGTCTAGGACTTGTTTTCCTTAAATTAAGATTGTTTCATATGGTCCTCAGAAATCCAGCACAGCAAGCCAAGCTAATAGCTTTGTGCTTCATTTGCCTGAAAGAATTATTCTGGTCTTTTCACTTGGAGAATATTTTCACTCAGTGGTGATGACTAGAGTTTGGCTGACTTTTTTCTGTCTGGTCACTCCAAAGTTTTGTTATCTGGTACATGGATAAAACTCCATACAAACCAATCTAAGGTAAACAAAACAAAATGAAACTTTAGAAAAATGGAAACAAACAAATGGGAATTGGAGAAGCATTGCATGGGATGTACAGCATCTGCAGGCTTGCTATGTTGAACATTTGAGATAAAGAGCTGAGAACTTTAGCCAATTTCTTTTCCTCTCATCTATAATTTCATGTTCAATTTTGTACCATGGACATAAATGCATCTGCAGCAAAAACACATGAAAATTATTTCTAAAAAGCCGAAATTGTTGTGGTAAGCAACATTTTTACTTCATGCAAGTAGAAAAACTCAGAGCAGTTTTACAGTACCGTAACTAGAAAGAGTTCTTCAGCAGAAAACTTTGCTTTGTAACTAGAATGTACAAGGGAATAAGTGATGGAGGTCCAGCAAAGCAAAGAATATTCATAGCAAACATCTGGCTGTACATTAGGTTTATAGCTAATATTAGAATAATTTAGACTTCAGTCACATGCTCTCTTGTAATTAGATAAAGTGATTTCAGACCACTCTGGCTTGTAGCCATTAAGGCTACTAAATCCTGAGCAAAGGTTCATGTTTTTAGATCTCTCTTTCCACTGGTGATGACCTATTCAAGGAAACTATTAAACCAGCGTTCTTCATCACATTAGAGACAAGCAGCACAATATTCTCTTTCATTCCTTTCCAGATCTTGTTCTTCTGTTAGGCTTAATTCATGGCCCTGTGTATGAGGTCCCTCACCTATCAACGACCACAACGTTTGCCATTTTTTATGGGCAATCTGTCAGCTGTCATCTGCCACATTTTACCATCATTCATTTTTAATTAGAATGTTGAATCATTGTCTTGATATTATCCTTTTACTTTAGAACCTTAAAAATCATTGTGTTACTTATATCGAGCTGAAAAACTAGAGAAAAAAATATATACCAGAACAAGAAGAAAATATTTTAAAAGGGACTAATAGATAGATTTTCTGAATAGAAATCACGGAAGTTTCCTTACTGTTACTTCCATAACCTAAACCAGGATAGTGTTGTGCCATACAACCTCAAATAAAAAAAATTAATTTTTTTCTTTGAATTTAAAAATTGGGAGGAAACAAAAACTTTTAACAACTAGGCAGTGAGCAATTTGAAGGGCTCGGGTCTAAATCTGGACCCCTAAATGTAGGAGACTATGATGTAAATATCTTCAGGTGAGTGAGAGCCCTAAATGTAGGAGACTATGATGTAAATATCTTCAGGTGAGTGAGAGCCCTAAATGTAGGAGACTATGATGTAAATATCTTCAGGTGAGTGAGAGACCTTGTTCTGTCTCTCATAGAAGTCAGTGGAGACCTAGCACAAGATTTGGTCTGGTTTGATGTCTGGTGGCATTTCAGGTTCCTTGTGGCAGCTGCTTGGCCTTGCCCTGCCAGTTGAGAAGGACGTGGTTCCCCTGTAAATCTTTGGTTGTATCTCCCAGTCCTGTGAAAGTCTCAGACTGCCTACAGCATTTCAACTGGTGTCAGACGCCTACATTTAGATAAATTAACTGAATACAGTAAAAGCTAGAGATCACAGCTGGCCAAAAGCCAGGTTGTCTAATCTAATCTAATCTAATCTAATCTAATCTAATCTAATCTAATCTAATCCCATTTGCAATATTTCATAGAATCTCAGCCAGGCTCCAGTTGTCACTGTCACACATCTCCCCATTGTTCAGTATCATCAGATAAGCAGCATGTCCTGTGTGGCACAAGATGCATATACATCATACAAATGAGTCATGCCACAGATGTCTGCTCTCAGGGGAGCTGAAAGGCTTTTCCACGTGCTGTCAATGGAATTATGTCAAAAATCTCTGTTGATAATTATGAGGTCTTAGACACCTACTGAATATATAAAAGTCTGCATATATATTCCTAAATTTAGACGCATTTTATGCAAGAAAAATCTGCACTACATTAAATTTTATTTATGCCAGTCTTTTGATAGTTCTAAATAGCCCTGCAGAGGGACAGGCTTTCCACCTACCCCTGTTCAAGTGCACAGATCCAGGAGAACAGCTGGGAGTGCATCTATGTAAGTCAGCAGAGGACAGCAGTAGCTGGTAGCACTTCACAATAACACCCTTGAGACCAGCTGACCCGTGGTTTTGGCTTTGTGCTCCACAGTCTAAAAACATCCCTGCAGGTGCTCAGTCCAAAAGTGCTGTATTTTGCTGCCTAAAGACTTGGTTAGACAGCAGTTCCAAATGGAATGCTGTCCAGGCCACGATGGGAGGCTGGTCTTAGTCTGATGGAAGTAATAGCAGGTGTGGAGAGATCCATTTGGAAACAAAATGGGCCAGCACAATTTTTGTATCAATGCAACATGTGTTCTTAGTTGCATGAAACCTTTTCTGTTCAATTGCATTTATGCAATTGAAGAGAAAAGCTAACATTATATAAAAGAACAGAATGAAACTTTTGGAAAGCAAAGTGTATATTTGGGAGACAACTGTTCACATCAAGGCCCAGTTGGATTTTTTTTTAATATCAAGACAACTCAGTTAAACCAATGAACTCTTGTTGCTGTAACTGAACAAGATTTATCTCTTGCTGTCTCAATTTTACAGCTGCATGGGGTGCTTATAAGGGTCAAGATTCTGTCCTTTTTTTTAACCCCATTCCCCAAAATCTCAGCTTTCAGTCACCAAGGTCGCAGAATCCTTGGGGGGCAAAAATACAGAAATTGGCCAAGAATTTGTTCTTGCTCCTCTGGATTTTTTATATTTAGGAACTACAAGCTTTTCTTTGAGCAGCATGAGCACAGTGTGTTTACTTTCTGGCACTGAGGGGTTTTTGGAAATGCTTGATGTGATTTGAGTTTACTCTGTGCCTCTTTCTCTCTGCCTTGAAATGCTGCTTGATATTTCCAATGTATGTACCTCTGGTGTTTGAAAACTGAATGGTAATAAAAACAAACAAAAAACCAAAAAAACCCACAAGTCAACAGTAGAACATATTCAGAGAGAAGGAAAACAAAGCATGGAGGAACTCTCTGTTGGAATCTAATGGTGAAGATGGGAACTGCATTAACGACTCTAAGAGAAACCTTG
>VXBB01024414.1:40157-50667 GCA_013399915.1 Illadopsis cleaveri
GGAAAAAAGGGTTTTAATTATCTCAGATTTAAAGCCAATGTGAGCCTGAGCAGGGAGCAGTGCATAGTGGCTCCCAGGGCAGGGCAGGAATCAAACTGATCCACATTTTCCCTGAGAGCATGAAAATGATTGATGCCTTTTTTTTTTTTTTNAGTCAACAGTAGAACATATTCAGAGAGAAGGAAAACAAAGCATGGAGGAACTCTCTGTTGGAATCTAATGGTGAAGATGGGAACTGCATTAACGACTCTAAGAGAAACCTTGAATCTTGTTCAATTTGGATTTTTCTCGGGAATGTTTGGGAAAGTTTCTGTTTAAGTTAGCTTGTTGTAACCTGGAAGAAATTACAGCTTTAATAATATTCATCTGTGAAAATCTGAACAAACTAATTATGTTTAGGCATGCCTGGGCTGAGGTGTTGCCCTAATTTAAGGCAACATTTTGTGGCTTAGCGGTGCAATAGTCACAAACCATAAGGAAACATAGAAGAGACTATTAAGTCTCCTCCTAGCAGGAAGAACTGTGTGTGGTCCTTCATCCTACATGTACTCCCAGTAAAATACAAAAATCACTGGAAAATAAAGATGATTAGTGGAGCAAAAGAGCACAGCACAGTGAATGGCAGCTCACATTTCTGGGTCAGCTGGAACTTAGATGTGTCCTTACTAAATTTCATGACTTGTCAAAGCCTTGGAAATTGTAAATTGTGAATGGAGCATTAATATAGAGTGTCTGGGAAGCAGCCAGTTGCCCATGCAGTTGCTTCCCAAGAAATTAAAGAAGACTTAAAATGTTTTCGGATCTACTTTGGGCAAAGAATAACTTCTGATTGTATATAATGCTGTTTTTATTGCTGTGCATTTCTAAGTCCACATTCAAAAAATGGTGTATTTGTCTCCTTGATTGCAGGAGCACCTAGACAGTTCACTATCATTTTACCAAGATATTTATTGTGAGATATAATTTGTTTTTATTAGTGATCCTAGAAACCTAACCTGGGCTATAAAGCTGTCTAGCTGAAGGTTTACACTCATATAATTTTATTTACTCTTTTCAACTCTACCTGGCAAACATTTCACAACTGCGCACCTTGTTTCAGTGGAAAGTAATCATTGCACTGCCAATGGCTTAGAAGAGGGTCTCCATCCTCAGCTGTAAATTTAGCAATCTTCAGTGAGGAGCAGTGATTAATCCCAGATGAGTATGTGATTCTCAGAAGCTGTGATCATGGCGTTGCAGATCTGGGATGAAAAACCAGGGGTCACATTTCTGTTTAGAGTGGCACATTCACATCTCCGGTTGTCTTGTGCTTTGCATACCTTCAAATCAACAACTGACTTACCTAACCTGGAAGGAATAAAGCAAAACAAAACAATTCCCCCACAAAACACTCTTGTGAAATGAGGAAGATTAGAAACATGCCAGCATGGCCTTTCTATCTGTCATATCTTGCTGACTATTTTGCATTCCTATGCTATTGCAGCAATTTCTAAGTATGAAACTTCCTTTTCAGTGGTGTGTGTGGTGGGAAGTTATAAATTAGACCTATAGACAAATACAAATCTGAGGCAAAATGTTAGTGTGGATTATTCACAGCAAAAGAAGGAGCTGTCTTTACCAGAGCTGTCAGTGACTCTGCTATCCCACTCAAATTACTAGATAGTGATCTGTAGGAAAGAAATCTGTGCTGGCAACCAGCAGAAGTAGCATTAATAAGTCTTTTTTTACTTCTATATTTTAAAAAAAATCTTTCAACACAAGCATGGTTTAGTGGGTATCTGGGGACCTAACTGAAATATAGCCATTTCACTCACATTGTGATAAAAACACATACATCTGAGCATGATCTTTTTCCAACTTGTAGAAAGAAAGTGCCTTAAGAAGCAAAATTCTGCTTTAAGGAGTTATACCTCTGATCACATACTTTGTTCCCGCTCTGTGTGACACTTTAAGCTGCCTTTTCAGTTTTCCTCTCATTTGAAAAGTCTCTTGCAAGTGGGGAGATGGTGCTCTGGTGATTAAACACAGATTTTAGTGGCTTGCTTTATTAACAATGTCTCTGTTTCTGCCAAATGTTGTTGTTGTTTCAGGATTCCTTGGTGTGTACCAAGAGCTGGCACATCTTCCTGCATTTGTTCTGGCACTTCTCAGTCCCCACAGTGCAGCAGCACAGGCACTGGAGGAGTAATTCAGCAAAACGCCCCGGGGACAGAAATGTCAACCAACCAAAGCCTGACTTGAGCAATGCAGCCAGCACACTTGAACTGTCCTGGAAAACAAGAACTGGAGTAATGGAATTGAATTTTACAAAAGATACTATTAAAGAAAAAAAAAAAANTTACAGGCATTGACTGCTTACTTCTGGGTAGTAGAGATGAGAGCTCCCTGCCATCCATTCCCACCCACCTGGTGATGAGGGAGGCAGATTTTGACCTTTCCCTCATCACAAAGCCTGAACATCTTCCAGAAATGCAGTTGTCCCCATGAGGGACACTGACCTGTGTCCTCCTGCAGGACAGCAGGAGTGGTCTGTGCCCATCAAATGTGAGGCAGGAGCACACAGAGGCTTGGGGATGCAAAGTCAAGTGTAAAGCTGGAAATGTAACAGCTTCATGACCAAGAACCCAGATTTGCACAAAACACTCCAGGGCAGCAGTGTGGGAAGACACATGGAGCACCAGGCTGTGATTTGAAGCTGTAGTTTTCCATGTGGAACCTGAAGTCTGTGCTGTGATCTGCAGTGTAATGGGGAGATCTCCAACCTGCAAGGCACCTCAAACCACAGAGATGTCCCTGTCACAGGACACAGACACCCCAGTGTACTGAAAACAGCTTTGTTAAACCAGCGTGGCCTCGTTCTCCTGGAGAGACCAAACACATTCCAGCTGTGCTCCCAGCCTAGTCCTGCACTTGCAGAGAAGTTACAATGATGCCAATTTACCCTACCTGCAATATGGAAATTATGGTTCTTGTTTAAAATGCTCTGCAGTCTGCAGCTAACTGTGAACTATTGATTTCTTTGCTCCCTGCTCAAAAGAGCTCTTGCTTCCATTTAAGAATAAAACTTCTTTTCTCAAATCAGTAAGTAATTTTTTTTTCTCTTTTCCCAAATAATTTTTTTAAAATACTATTATATTAATTTTCATTTATTCAAACATGTGAATCATCCTATTAAATCTTTTACAATGCTTTTCCAAAAGCTTTTAAAGGAAATATAATTTATCTGAGGAGTTACTTTTTAACTCAGTACTTCTATAAAAAGTAATTTATTTCTTTAGATAGGACAGATAATATTTTCCTTCTGACATCCCACTGACATTTTGACACTCTTCTGCTTCCCTCTGTTCTTGGATAACAGAAAACAGCACTTAAGAAATTACAGGGGATTTATTTACAGTGAGACATTCATCAGTGAGGTGGCAATAACCATTCTGGTACTCATGGCAATTATATATGAGCTGAAATAAATTCCCAAACAGCTGTGATGCCTACTCTCTCCAGCTGCGCTGCCCATGAGTCTTTTAAAGATCATTAACAATGTTCCTGTAACAGCAGACTGCTACAATCTCCATGCAATGTAAAAGTCGCCTGACTAAACCAGTAATTTTCCATTACAATTCAAAATTGTTATTAATGGCAGAGATTTGCATATTTTAAAATATCATTTTACGCTTAATTTGACTTCTAATGACTCCAAGCACGCAGTGCTTCAGTAATGACCCTTTGGACTGTGTTCTGCTTTCTTTCTGAATTAATCCTGACAGCTTTCTCACTGTAAGAAATCATTGATTTCATAGTAGTATTGCATAGATTTCAATCATGGTTTTGACTCTGCATTTAGTTGCCATGACTGCAGCTGAACACTCTTCAAATGTTTAAGCCCTTCTGCTACCTCAACACCTTTTTAGAAAAGCCACCTCCCAGTGCCCGCCAGGAATTAGCCATCAAAGCAAAGGCAGTTACCATGGTCTGGGGAATCACTGAAGCATCAATCAGGAAGCCTTTTTTCTCCTTTATTTGCTTGTTACCTAGGAAGAAACCCCACTGTTTTTATGTTATTGATTCTTCCTTGATTGTTATCTCGATAAGTAGATTAAACATTAGCGCTCTGTAAGGTCAGGCCACTCCTGCTGCTCATAATTTCCAGTTCTGTCACAAAGATACTGTCAGTGTTCCTCAAACTCACCAACACATGTGTTTCACTTTAAAACTGAAATCATCTCATACGGATGCAAATCGCCTTGTTGCCTCCCCAGGGATTGTGTGAATTGGCATCCCCCCCATAACCTCTCCAGCTTGTGTGTTCCCTTAGAGAAGCCACTTAAATTCCACCTTACACCTGCAATATTGTTCCTTCGGAAAGAACTGCTTTCACTCCACGGGGATGTGTCAGAATTTAGCTGGTGGAAGCCAAAGGAGTCTTCGAAAAAAGACTTATTACATTTGGATTTGAATAATAAAGGCTTCTCTGCAAGACTGCAGATTACCAAAAGTGCATTTATACCAAAATCTCTTTAGCATGCAAATAATCATTTAGACAGGAACCCAGCCACCTAAAGAAACTCCTTTCCACTTCATCATCATTCTGGGAACCAAGCCCTGAGAGTTTTCCAGCAGTCTACTGGTATAAGACTGGTGTAAGAGGAAAATCAGACTCAGAATTTTCAATTTTTTCCAGCTATTAAGTGCCTTTCAGTTAATTTCCTTTTTTTGCTATTAATACTGAAAAATGTCACTTCCTCAACCTTTTTCATTCCCCCTTTTTCCATTTGGGTAATGAAAATAGAAGAGTAAGACTTATGGCAGCATTACAGCAATGAAATCATATTATCACTGCCTTCAGTTGCCTTTTCCTGAGCACCATGCTTCCCTACTGAGTTTGTATATATCTATTTTTTCTGAACACGGAACCTTTTTTTTTTTTTTTCTATTTTTAAACAAAGCAATATTAAATCAGGTCTTTACTTTCAAAATTACTCACTGGATAGATCTCTTATTCATTAGAGCTCTTTAGCAGTTTAACTGATTGCCAGTAAAATTAAGGAAGGATGATTCAAGATTGGGTCATACCTAAACTTACTACAGTTTAGTTTACTTTGAGCATATTATTTTAAAGATTTCTTTTTAAGTGCATTTTTACATCATACCTTTGCTGTTGATGATATGCTGTGGGAGCAGCACAGGTGTTTGACTTCTGCTTCGTTGACACACAAGAACCATTTGCCACCTCCTTAGGCCAATTATCTCATGCACTTTCCATTTCAAAACCTACCAACAGAATTCATTTGTAAGGAAATAATCCTACATTAAAGGAGGTCCCATGAGTAAAGGCTACTTACTCAGTATAAATCAATGAAAAATCACAGTCCTTAAATTATAGTGTTGGCATTTCAGCTCTTTAGTTTCAGACTCCCAAGAGCTGTTTCCACCTTTTTGAGGTGGAAATAGTAATTTCTGTTAAGATGTGACACCATCTTCCCACAGACAGCATATCTCAGCGAATTTTTGAGAAATTTTTTCCAAACCTCTTATTTGGTTCAGTTGGTATTGGGAGACTCTCTGATGGTCAGTTCTCATGGTTGCTTAGAATCCTCTGTGATAGTTATATTATCTTTTTTTTTCTTTTTTTCTCATTGCAAACCCATCCTGATGGCTTTTGCAGTGTACATTACCCACAACTCTTGTGCCAATTTAAAATTCTCTGCTGCCATGTGAACAGAATAAAGTGTAGCAATGGTATGCAGACAAATGTGTCCCTTTGTTTATTGCAATCACATGTGTGTATTGATACTGGTGCAAAGGTCCCTGATGATCCTGAAAGAGAGAATTTGGGCAGGATATCAATCTCTTATGATCCCAAAATAATGCCATGAGATCTTTAACTTCCACTTGAACAAGCACTAAAGGCAGAGAGATGGAAACTTGGATTAACTTCTTAGCCAAGTGACACCTCTCGCAATGTTTTTGACCCTTACTTTAAAGCTGTCACCGGTTGCCTTGATTTATGGAAACACTATCCTTTTAAATCCTCCTCCCTCTTATCTCTGCAGGCAGTTTCCTGATTTGCTTTTCTTTCTCTTAGATCATCCATATTATTTCTTGACAGGGGCTGTGTGGACAGCCACACTTTCGATGGTACTCAGAAAGAAAAATGATTCTCTGTTTTCCAGCTGAACAGAAAATATTACAGATGGTTATAGTAGTTTCACTCAGAAGACTTCAAGACTTTTTGTTTCAGGTTACAGAAAGAAAAACAATAATTTTTAAAAATGCAGAAAAATATCACTGCAAAGTCGTTTTCATCTTACTCTAATTTCACAAGTTAAGTTTCCCAGGAAAATCTGAAGGGTACTATAGTAACAGGATACCTTTTCCATCATTCCAAAGAGCTTTTGTCAGTAATAAAGAACCTGTTGGGCTAACACTGATTCACCAACAAAAATAAAAGCTGGCCCCAGCCCCAGAGATTATGTCTATACACCAGTAGTGTACAAAACCTTGAGCAGGGAACAGGTCAGAGCATGGGCTCACCAATATCTCTGTTATTTAACAGTTGCCAGCATCCCTGCTTTGCCTTGTGCCATTTAGTGTTATCCAGACAATACCTGGGTGCAGTTCAAGAGACTGCACATGCCTGTTTCCCGTGGGCAGTTTGGGTATTTCCATCCTGGTGTTCTTTGGAGAGAAGCAAGACTCAGTGTGTGAAGCCAGGCCTTGCCATGTCATTGGGGTCAGGAGCACAGAATGGTCCTTGTCCATTTTTACAACACACACAGAGCCAGAGAGTCTGCAGCTGAAGCACAAGGAAAGAGGCAACAGAGGAAGACAGTGGACAATCAGCCCAGGGGAAGGAAATTTTGTGAGGCATCAGCTGGAGAAACATTGTCTATACTGGCATAGCCTCAACTGTATCTAAAATGAGCTTTTCTGGAATCTGTTGGTCAAGATGAAAGAAACAATGAAGCCTGGCTCAAATGCTAAAAATAGATAATAGGACAGGATTGTTAGGTTTTGCTTTTTAGGCAGAAATACACATTAATTAAAAAATTATAAAGAAACTACCATTGGCCACACTGTTATTATCCCCTGCCCATACTGGTGGCTTTCACAATTTCCTTTGGAGAGAGGACACTCAAGCTAATTCTGCTCTCATCCAGAAAAAAAGAGTGATGAGGTGGGACACAAATGAAGCAGAGCACATTTCTCCTACTCCAGTGGTGGCTGATCTGCCTTGTAGAAGCCTGACCTTTCCCAGACACTCATTCAAACACACCCCATAAAATGTTCAATACTCTCTATTATGTTCATTTTTCTGCCATGGGTTAGGAAAATTTTAAAAAATGCCTGAAAGGTAATTTTGCAAAGAAGACTACTGTTAAATCGGTTTCCATATAACACCTCACAGTTGAGACTGACATCTCCTTTAGTATGTGAGAAACTGTAGAAATAGACTTATAAGAGTTTGAAAATATGGACAAGCAAGTTGTACTTGATGTCCTTCTGGAAAGGCTTCCACAAAGGCCATAAAACCAGAAAAAAAAGAGTACAAAATAGTAAGTCAAATATGTCACTTGAATTTGGACCAGTGGTCTCAACAGAGTAATAACTTGAATGAGAAAACCATTAAGGAGGATCAGATCTCCTCAATGTGAAACTAAATTTGAAATAAATCTACCTTCAGCAATGTCACTTTCCTTGTGATATTAGTATTGCAATGTTCTTCTGCAAAGAGATTGAAACAGTCCCACCTTAATTATTTTACATGCAAAACAAACTGGGGGCTTGTGACCCAAAATTCATACAGTTTTTCATATTTTTCTTTCTCTTTTTCTTTTTTTTTTAACCTGGACCTAGAGTAAGTTTCCTTTCCTTTTTCTTTCTTTTTTTTTTTAAGTTACTCTGGTGAAGAAGCGAACTGTGACATGAATGCCAGAACTGTCTGCAGCACCATCTCCAGCTGCTCCAAACCAGCAATGGGGGTATGATCACAAACAAACAGCACAGTCCCAGTAGGCCCCAAATATCCTGAACTTCCACTCATTAAAGCTGGGCCTTAAAACAATACAATATGGCTTCCCCTAGAGAAATCTTTCTTCTGAGAAAAAAGAATAATACACTGAATCTTTAATTTTATTTTTTTTTGCCATGTCTTGAGACTTTTGTAATGAAGTAGGGAAAGTGCAGCATGATTTCGTTATGTCTTGTCTATATACATTGTGAATATTGACTTTTTTTGCCAATTAAAATGTAAACATAGCTTGAAGATTCCACACAGCTTTAATACATGATCAGCACAGTTACTCAGACTGTGGGTATTTTAAGAACATGCCCAGATTGCAGATATCAGAAGCAGATAATTTTACTCAATAAAATTATTGTGGCTTTCTTATATGACTTAAAATGTCCAAAGCTGAAGTTCTCTTTTTCCCACAAAGCTATGGGAGAGAAGCATTTTTTTCCACATGAAACCCAAGTTCTTAAGCTCTGTTCACACAGCTGGGCATGCAGAATCAGCAAAGCTCTTAAAAATTCCCCAGGGAATTAATGTGACTTAATGGCAGTGTAACAATGGGATAGGGCTTGTCACAGTCTTCCCAGTGACTTCCAAATAAAATAAAATGTAAAAAATAAATTAAATGAAAAAAAAAAAAAACCAAAAACCCAAAACATTCAATCTTCTCTGACAGAGATAGTTGCAATGGTATTAACCAGCAAATTTGTTCAGACCAAGTCTGTGACTCTCGCTGTGTTTATTGCAGTGAGACCACTGCCACAGTCATTGGAAGTGTAGTATGTGAAAATTCTTCATTGTTTTTGCACTAGTTTGTTCTGCTACTGTAGCTGAGGCAATTTAAAGGCCAACTCATGGGAATTACTGCAGCATATATGTTAAATGTGAACATTATGTTAATATCACAACCCAGTCTAATTTAGCAGTTCTTTAAGGCATAGTACAAGATGGTCCCTTGTCTCCTTTGAACTGAAGATATGTTTTTTCTTACTGTGGGGACAGTTTTAAACTGATCACTGAGAGATATTTTGGCTGAGCATTTTACATAATTTTACAGTTCTTATAATCTTGATTCTTTTTTAATGGAGAAAAAACTGGCTGGCCTTCTCATGTGAATCATTCTGGTGTTGGGAAAGGGAAAACAGCCCGTAAATGTTACATAAAAACAGGAGGGGAATTGAGTTACAGACGCATCCCAAAGCATCCAAACCAGTAAAACATATCACATATTATTCTTGAACAGTGCAGCCTCTTCAGAGGTACTGGATTGCTTCTCCAAAGTCCTGTTTAATACATGATTGACAAGAAAATGACACCCCCTGTCCTGAAGTTGACATGACTGGCATCAGTGGAGGGGTCTCCTTTCATCCCACCAAGCCTGAGCACTGATAGGTCATCCTGTGCCTGTTATCTCTTTCCTGCTGTCAAAGCATCAGCTGTATCCCTGGTCACTTTGGGTTTCTGCTGCCTGTCACTCCAATCCTGAATGACACAGCCCAGGGTATCCTCTGTGCCACCCTTGTGTGTTGATGGACACAGCTAGTCTTTGTCTTCTCCTTCTTCCAGACTTTCCTGCAGTTGTCTCAAGTGTGAGGCCCAAACAAGGCTTGATAGCAATGACTAAACTCACATAGATTGTGAGGGGGCTGTGAAAAAAGTAGATCTGTAAATTTGTTTATTTTAGTTCCACAACCGAATAAAAAAGAGAGAGGGAGAAAAAGAAGGTAGTGTTTGACAACGTGCAAGAGGTAAATCAGTTCAGGTCTGGAAAGGTTAAAAATTGAAAACCTGTTCCTTTGTCCAGCAACCCAACCTAAGAGACAGTCCTGAAAAAAGTTGTTCCTGAAATCCCATTCTGACTCAATATCTGTCAGTATGAGCTATCAAACCCTGGGCAGGATTCAAGGCTTTTAGGACTTTACAGGATTTTAGGGTGAGGTTCAACACATCACTCTGCTGAGGACATTTGAACCTACTTCATCCCACCTAGAAGAATGCCATAAGTGCAGCATTATGGTTCAGCTCTTTCACTTTCCATAGATTAAGATTCAAAATATTGGAGCATAACTACCACTTCCCAAGTGAACACCTCAAAAAAGAAGTGTGTGGGATAACTGGTGCTGATTTTTTTATATGGAAAGACATATATTTAAATCAAAGTTCTCAAAGGAGAGACTGGAGGAACCTCCAATATTTCTGACATGAGATTGCCATACTCACTCGAAATCATACTTTGTTTTATTGAACAGAGATTGAGAGTGATGAGAGGATTGCTGTGGAAGGAGAAAGACTTAAATTACTTTTTCTTGTTAGAAACAAAATTTGATCCTGTGTTTTCCAAATTCTGCATGAATTCTATTATTACTGAGTGAAAAATGAAGACATTGTTTCTGTTTCTCTTTAAGGCAGACTTAAGAAACTAGCCTTTTTCCTTCCAAACTCATAATATTTCCTGGATACAGAGATACAGAACTCAAGAGTCCTACCATTTCTCAAAAA
>VXBB01024414.1:50733-85729 GCA_013399915.1 Illadopsis cleaveri
AAAAAAAAAAAAAAAAGGAAAAAAATTCCAAAATTACCTAGCTTACAGAGTAAATCTTATTTTTAGATTTAATCTAACCTAACCTAATCCAAGCTTCTCAATTTTCTCAGATGCACCACACAGTTCAGGGTCTCATTACTATGTTCACACATCAGTATTTTGCCATTTATTTATTCTGAAAATTCTCTTCAGCTTCTAATTCTTATTGTAGCTATTGATGTATGAGCTTCCTGATACAGTGAGGCAATAATTCTTGATGGAAGGCACACAAAGGTTTTCTGGGAACACAAGAAGGGAGAAATCTGAAGAAGCCCAATCAGAGAGTGACAAAGTGTATATTGGGTAGAGGATATTGTTTTTACTGCCTGGTGACATCACAGTCGGGCTGTGTTCTGCACTGTATCTGCTGTGATATATCTTATTTGAAGAAATACAACTCCCATGGTACCTACTTCCTAAAGCCAAAATTGAATATACATGTAGAATTCACTTAGAAGGTAAACAAACAAAAAAATACCTACAATAAACAGGTGTTCCTAGATTAAATACTTGAACTGATTATTTTGGAGATCACTTCTCAAACTAATATAGATGCAGGTCATATTTTCCAAAGAGTAACAGTCTTGACCTCTGTTGGCTGGGTCATAAAATTGTTGTGGGAGGCTATTGTGCAGCACGTTCTTTAGGTGAGTGTGTTTCAGTGTAGATCGTTGGACTCTGAGATAAAACCTCTCCTTTGGCAGTTTATAAAGGTTTGGGCTCTTCAGAAAGTCCATGCAAACCTGAAAAACCCCCCAAAAAACAGCCTGGGAAAGACATTGGCCATGTATTAAGAATCTCTTTTCCAATCAATTCTTTTATGAGGGGTAGAAAGGAAGGCTGGAGGCAGAGAGAGAAAGGGAAGCTTACTTTGGAGGAAGGGAGGCAAGAGAGCTAAATGATGACTTATGAATAATCATTTCTTTTGTTGTCATGACATTTTATTGCATTTGGCACCAAATGGCTGTGTTGTTATAGGAATTTATGTTCATGCCTCATTCAGATGGAAAAAAAGAAATTAACAATTTGTTTCTAAAATAAAAAGAACATGCAGGAGCATCTGTAAGGAAAATGACCTCTTTCATTTAGTCCAGCTTTAATAATGTGTAAAAGTAAGAACTTATGGTCCAGCTGGTTTGGTCAAATTCTGTTTGGTTGCCCTTGGGCTTTAGAGTTAGTCAGGCAGAGGAAGAAATCTGCTAGCCATGTTCAAAACTGAAAAAAACATGGATAAGATTTTAAAAGGTTGGTGTGCTTCCAGAGACCATGTCACTCAAGTTTTTGGTTCTGGTTCTCGAATTAATTACAACAATTATCCATCCCTATCATAATTTACCTAAAGACTCTCTGAGACTTGGACACTGGGCAGGCTGGGTTAGATACACAGACATGAAGAGCTCATCAAGTGAAACCAGTGTCTGTGGAGCCTGGGGTGAGAAAACAAGACATCCCACCTCTGTCTAAACTGCATGTTGTGTTTGCCTCTTTCCTGTCTCATCTCAGAGGTGAACCTATCTAATGCCTCCATGTATTTCCTCTGAAGCTGCTTTCAAAGCTGAGTGACAGCAACATTTGCACTAAAGAGAGCTGGAGTTGGGGTTTGCTGAACCACAGCTCAGTGTCTGTGGGTGTTCTCGCACTTAGACAGTGGTGTGCCCACGGCAACTGACTTCTCGTGATGTCCACTTTGTGGTGTTGTTCTTGGATGGCTGAAATAGAGAATGCTTTTACAGCTCTTTGTTTCATTTGACTGAGGGTGGAATAGTTCCAGTTGTGTAAAGAGCTCCTGGTGCTCTTCCAGTTTTCCTCCTCACTAACCCCATGGAGATGCATTTACTTAAGCAGGGCACAGTAGCAGAAGAAGCTCTGCTGGATTCCTCCTCACAAACTTTCCAGCATCTCAGGCCTGAACCATGGCATCTCTGTCAGTACAGCCCGTGACCTCTCCTTGAACAAAAAGAACCAGTTTTACCACTTTAAGTCATGGTTTTGTCTAATAGCAGATTAAGAGGGATAACTTAACCCATGTGACTCTTGGTAGGAGTTGGGCCTCCAGAGACAGTCAGTGAATATCCCAACCAACCACAAAATTTTCTATCCTTACATGAATCCCGTGAGATAACAGTTGCACAAAAAGAAATATTATCTAATTAACACATGCAGTTGGAATTTGATCTTCCATTTTCCTTTGGAATATCCCAGCTGAAACTGCACCCACATCACTACAGGATTTATGAGGATTACACAAAGTGCTTTTTCCCATACACGTGGTGAGTATGAGTTTCATCCATCAATGCAAGCTTGCATAAGCCCTGTGAATTAAGGGTTCGACATGACTTTGAAATCCTATCTCAAGTGGCAGAAAAAATGGAAAGTGCACAGAATATAACATATAATGTGTGGATATGAATTTTTTTCCCATGGATAGTTGTAATCTGCAGTTTATGAATGTTAAATTCAGGCTGGAAGGTATAACAACTTGCATAACATAGTTTTCCTTTGTTTGCTTGATAACTAAACAGCATGGGCATTAAAAATCATCTTTTGATATTCTGTGTTGGAGTAAAAACATCTGAAAGTTACAGCTGATTTTAGAGGCTGTCTTGACTCCAAATACCCACAATTACAGAGGAAAAGAGTGAAAATTAGTACTTATAATCCCCTGGCTCCTAGTTTTATAGCCACATGCCTAGATGCTTCCAGGAAAAATGATGGAGAAGGGAAGATGCCTGAGTTCTGCTCTGATATAAATTCTTGAAATTACATTTGTTCCTGGAGTTGTTGTTGATGTCTGCTGAGGATATGACACACTGCTAAAAATGTATTTAACAAAAAAAATGAAAGCATTCATTGCTGACTCAGAAAAATTTATTCTCCTCCACAGGTACTGGAGTTGGTACAGAGTGGAACCTGAACAATCCAACCAGACAAAAAGTCCATCAACCTTTCCTATCCAGGCACTATTGTCTGAAACACATGGAAAAAAAAAACAACAACAAAACAAAAAACAAACAAACAAACCAAAACAAAACAAAACCAAAAAAAACCAAACCAAACCAAAACAAAACAAAAACAAAACAAACAAACAAAAAAAAAAACCAAAAAAAAAAAACACAACCACAACCCAGGCAGAGAAACAGTACAAAAATGAAGTGGCTTTTGTCCTTTCATGTCCTTTTAGCTTTGCCAAGGTCTCAGACCTTTGAAAGAAGAGGAAAATACTCAAAGCTTTAGTGTAGAGACCATCTTTCCTTTTTCTTTCTTTCTCAGCATTAACTTTCTTCTCAAGCCCTTCAGTATTCCTAAACTTGCTTCCTCCAGGAAGTAGCATAAGGAACAGAGAAAGTCCAGACAGAAAGAAAGAGTATTCCAGGGGCCATAGAGACAGGACAGGCAGTAGAAGAATAACAAATAGAAGACTATTCATGAAGAGCTGATCTTTGGCATCCTCTGGCATATCCATAGAGGTGGAAGTCATGCCAATTCTTGGGTTCTGTCCAAAACAGTGCAAAAGAAAGGCCAGCAACATCCTCACTATCTTTGCAAGAGCTATCCTAGTGCAGAAAGCTGCTAAAATCAAGATCACAAGAGAAGGAGGTTTTCAGTCCAGCTTGTGTAATTTTAATGGAGACATAATTTGAAGGAGTGGTGAGCACTGACCTGGAAAATCAGTTTCTAACTGAGATATTAAGAGGTAGAACCAAAAATCTCCAGTTAGTTTTCGCAGCTGAGCCTACAAAATGCAAATTCAATTGCTCAGAGAATTCCTAATGGTTAAAAAATATCTTGTCTTGTAGGCTAGATACTGATCAGGATGCTTTACTTGAATAATTTCTGTAAAACAAGACCCTATAAAAGATAATATATTTGCTGGTAAAGAGATATTAATTGCATTTGTACCTCATTCTGTCCAGCTGGATTAAGTTCTTGCTGAGCATATCAGACAGCTTTTATTTGCTTCTTGTCATGCTAAGTAAGAAGGCATTTAATGCTAGAAAATAGCTTTAAAACTATATAAATCTTTGCAGCCACAAAAGGACCCACTCAGACTCAAAATCTTTGCTTTTTAAAACAAACTCACTTTGTTAACATATTTTCAATCCAAATATTGAAAGTAATGTTTAACCCTTGTTGTCTTTTCTCCTCTCTTACATGATACCCTTGTTTACTTACTGCAGTATACTTGATTTAGATACAGCTCTTCATTTTTTGCTCAACACACTTTACTTTAAGCATGGTAAAGTCTCATTAAAGCAAATAAATGTAAATTTCAGGTCACTCTCTTAGTAACTTTGTATGGCAAGAGAACTAAGTGTCTTTCACTACACAGTGATGTATGAAAATAAAAATCCCGGGAAAGTTAAATGGACAAGCCTGGATCAGATATTCCCTCAAAAACGTCATCATCCCGTAAACCTGAGAAGCTCAACTGGACACTTTACATGCCAAAAATTTAATCTTTTAAAAGTGGGAGCACAGCCTAGATTTAGCCAAGTCCAGGCTTTAGAATTTAGCAACATACTACATGGCTTATAACAAGGTATCTGACAGATATGGATTTTTATCTGCTTATATTTGATATTTACAGATGTAGACTTGATATTTTATTTGCATAACTAAGTTTTCATAATGAAAATGTTTCTGGATCATATAAGTCACCTAGTTCAAATATCCTGTAAAAGAAATGTAACTCCTCAGTTTCGAAAATGTGAAAAATTTTGTGTCTAAAAAGCTCATTAGTGATAGAAATTTTTTAGGCTATCCACAAATTGAATTAATGACTATATTTTGAAGGAAAAAAAATAATGAATTGTGATGGAAAAGGATTGATTTAGCAGTTCACTCATAAATATTAAATGAAAAAAGACAAGAGTGTGCTGCACCTGGAAACCATGTGTGTTAAAAGGATGCTCATTTCAACACTGGCCTGTGGCTTAGGCCTCTCTGTTTAGTTCTGTTCATCCTGGAGGTGTAACAGGTATAAGCTTCACTGCTAACTCTAAATTCAGACATTACCAAGATTTATATCATCTGTGGGCAAATTCTATTACCAAATGAGTTGGTTGCTCCACTCCTAGAAAATATTTGATTACCTGAGTCCTTGCATGCAGTGATTTCCCATTCTCTGTGTTAGCAGAGGTCCACGACAGCAGATTTCCAGTTGATTATCAGCCATCAACCAGTTTTTCTCCTTGAAGTCCAAAATTACTTTTTTCTGGCTGATATTCATTTGGGACATAGCTTTTAAGTAGGAGCCATGATAATACAACTATGTTCATTTTTGAATGTGAATTTAAGGAACTATTTGAAAGAACGTCACTAAAACAAATAAAGGAAAAATATCATAGGCACCTGTATGCAGACTGAAAATGAATTACTATGCCAGCTTCTTGCTGGATTGGCCTAAATATTCCTGTATCACCAATTGCTTTTAATATGAATATTTGGATTTCGTTGTAGTGGTGTTGCAACATCAAGTGCATAAATCTTTTTATCAAACAGTCTTCACGTAATGTGTACTTTGCTTGGCCAAGGCCTAAAAACAAAGAAAAATTCTTTAAAAATGAACAGGAATGAAATCCAAGGATGAGAAGATATCTCTCAGGAGTTACAAAGGAACATATTTTGAGTAATATTATCAGGAATTCTATAGGCAACATTAATTGTTACCATTCCCAAACATTTGAAAAATCAATCATTGGTTTACATGAGACTCAAAATCCATAACATTTTCCAAACACGGTTTTCAGATATCTTCTATTTGCTTTTTATTGCTGAAGTTGCTATGGTTTGAATTTCCAAGCTTTTCTCTGCCACAGCCTGTAAGCTGATGTTTTATCTATGTTTAATGGAAACTGATCTTATATGAACATACAGCTTGGAGCTGAATTTTCAGAAATCTTTCAGCTATTTCTTAAATTCCAAGAATTAAAATTAAATTTCTGACTCTTAAAATAATATGATAGACTAGAAGTTAGAGAGGCAGGTAAGAAACCACCTTATGGCATTTTGCTTCTGTGATTTGGAGATCCCTTGAGAGGTTCCCTTCCCAAAAAGACCCAAATGTGTTCCTGTAAAACCTAAGAGCTGTTCCATCAAAGTCTTGCTCCAAAGAGGGGACCATACCAGTTTGTCAGGGCCCAAGAATTCATCCCTTGGGATCTTTTCATCACATCTGTGCAGTCCTTCATAGTGAAGCTGACAGACAGCTCCACTTGCTGTAAAAGAAGAAATAAACCCCAGCGTGTGTGAGGGGCCAGAGCACAGTACTGCAAGACTGATGCTTACAAAGCTCATTATCTATGAAATGCATTGCATGTCCTTCATTAGATTGTAAGAATTGTGAATTTAAAGTAATTTTATGATGGCTTCCTTGCAACAGCCTTTTTGTATTTATCTTCTCAACAATTTCCAGGGAATTGGTCTTACACTTTCCTATAAACTGGGAGACAGGACACAGAGATAGATTACCTTGGACAAGTCTTCAAAAGAGTTGAACCTGGGCCACCACCAGACCACACACTTGTTCCTTACTCAAACAGGTGGAATTCACTCTTTGCTTCCCTTTCACAAAAATAGATCTTATGGTTACACTTCAAGTTTCAACTGCACTGTTACTTCCTCCCAAAGACAGTAGGGTTGTAGCAGTTTTATCTACCTTTTACTTCAATCAGGCAAGTAGCTTGACATTTTATCTGACCCACTGTGATTTCTGAGTTGAGGAAAAACACAAAAGGTTTTTGATTAAAACCAAAATACTTACCTTTTTTGAAACACTGTACTTGGTATTTGCTTTCTACATGCAAAACCTGTTTTTCTTTTATCCCTCCAAAACATTTTGATGAAATGGATCCTCAAGCCTTACTATTCAGCAACTGGGCCTTTAAAAACAAATTCTGGATGATATGAGGTTTTTATAGCACATTTATATATTTATTTCTTGGATTAGTGTATTTAAGGGGCTTTGAGGAGCTGAGGGGACTTACTGCTTTTTCTAAACCACATGGGGTTCTTTTGGCATTAGAGAGGAAGCTGTTCTATGTCAGATAGCTGAGGCTTATGAACAAAGCTACTTGATTTAAAAGTTCATGCACAGGTTACAGAAACACCGGTGGCTGTGAGCAGGTTTTCTTCCCCTCGCCTCTTTTAAAGCCTTAAACACCTCTTTTCCCAGCAACAGCTAACTCCAGCTAAGGGGCTTAAACATGCCTGAAGAAAGTAAAATGTCTGTGCTTCTGCTCCTCCAGCAAACCTGGGCACAGGTCCTGTGGCAAGCCCTCATTTACTGCCTAATTCTTTTTACAGGCAGCAGGTATTAAAGGAGCTTCTTGCAGCGGCTGTTCTGGTAAACCCTGGCATGGCTGTAATTCCCCCTGGATGAAATGCTCCCAGGTATTTACTGACTCTGCTCAGCTGAAGAGCCTCCAAGGCACTGGAGCCAGACTAACTCCAGGCTCCTGTTGTAAGTAGCCAAATGCAGAAACAAATCAAAATATATGTCCAGGATCTGAATTTTAGGCTAAGTAGGAGAAGTGCCCAGATCAAAAATCCTCCACAGTGGGGTACCCAGGAAGGTTCTGTCTAGCTCTTGAGCCCTTTTCAAAACATGCTTTTCTTTAAATTTAATTCAACTTTTGAAATGTAGAATAGGATTTCAAACTGGAATTAGAAACATATTTGCTTATGACTCAAATAGACAAATTGATGGGTTTTTTCCCTTCCAGTTTTTTGTTTAAGTTGAAATGACTTTTCCAATTTTTTTTTTCCTGATTTGGTAACTCTGAAGTTTGGGGGTTTTAAAATTTTATGTATTTTTAAGAAATCTTAGAAACAAAGTATTTACTGAAAAGCATCACCCAGCACTGGAAAATCACTTTGGAAGGAAGGAAATATAATGAAAAATGTTCTCAAAGAAAACACTGAAAAGGAACCAGAAAACAACCTACTGCAAGATGAACAGGAATATGAAAAAAAAATAGACTTCATCAGACAGATCAATTCCTTACAACAGCCTAATCTAATAATCAGGCTGACTAAGGGCTTTGTGTCTTTTAGTGAAAAGAAGGATGTAAGAAATGCTGAAGTCCTGGTTCACTGCCTTCTCTCAGACACTTAAGTTTTATATTACAGCCTCTGCTGTATTATTATTATTATTATTATTAATAATAATAATAATAATAATAATAATAATAATAGGTTGCTTTAACTTCCTTATCCAGGGACTAGAGTTTTATGGATTGAGCAGATACTGTACCAGCAGCTGAAGCTAAAATTATTCACTTCTTATATTATAGAAAAAACAGATCATTTGGAATGGAAAGCTTTTATAGTCTTTGTAACTAAAATGGGCAAGGTGGTTCTCAACATTTTCCATCCACAGGATAACTAAGATACTTGAATTTGTCTGTCTGGCTTGGGAATGAACTAGAAGCATTTCTAATAGGAGCATAGAGATGGCTGAGCTTTCAGGCAGTACTGGAATGTACAGCTACCACACTAATTTACTCAGTTTCCTGGAGGCAGATCATAACAGAGCATGATGCTGTGTATAGGAAACATGCAGACACAATGAGGTTGTGAAGTAGCTTGTACAGAAAATCTCCCAGTGAAAGCTGTTCAAACACATTATTTTTTTTCAGCCTCTCCTGCTTATTTTTCAGCACAATGTGGTATCTTTGAAGAAATGTTTATAGTCAGGCTTTCTGTGCTACTGGAAGTGCTCTCACCTGGTCATGGCTCTGCAGAGGCAGCAAGGCTAAACCACAGGGCTTAGCTCTGCCATAGACAGTCACAATAAAGAACAAACCATATTTGTCTCTATCCATGTCAGGGGACTTGGAGCTAGATGATCTTTAAGAAAAACCTTCCAACCCAAACCTTGCTAAGATTCTATTATTCTATAACTAGTACTTACAAGTATTCAAATTACTTCCATATTATGGTGCTGCCTGGCATTTCTCCCCATTTTAATCCCTCTTTCTACTGTCTGAGTATCAGAACACAGGCACTGCACCAGATGAAGTCTAGGCCATGACCTAGACTGCATTTTTTTCCTCATTCTCCCTGGATCCCATATGCCTCCACCCAGCTCTGCAACACCAGCAGCTCACAGTCATGCTGTGAGTTTCTACTCTGCAGTCTGCTTCTCTTCCTTGTTGCTTTCAAACCCTCAGCATCCAACCCCTCCAGCAGAAAGTTTTATTACTGCCTAAATGAGTCTTCTCACTTTTCATGGCGCAGAATTTTCTTCCATTTCTATCTCTCTAACAAAAGGCTTTCCAATTCTTTCTTTATGGCATCCCCATCTTTCACTACAGTGACAATGACTTCAGATGTTATGTTGTCATGTTTTATTAGCTCACTCCTGGATTTTTGTGCCAAAGTCATAAGGAAAACATTACATTAAGTTAGTCCAGGTTTGATCCTCGAGAAATCCCACTGCAATGTCCATGTGATCCAAGGCTTCTCATTTAGGTACAGCTTGTCATCTTCCATCTAAACAATTCTTTAGCCAAGTTCCAGTTCTTTTATTAGCTGTCTTCAGCCCAAGAAATTTCCTGTGACCCAGTCCCAAATACTTCACTGAGGTCCAGATATTTACTGCATTTTTCCTCATGAGAAATTGAAGTGTTTTATCAAAGGGAGATTGAGTATCTTTAATAGAAACATCTGGGACAATCTGTGGTTTTGTCATATTTTAATTTGACTTTCTTTTTTCCTTAATTAATTTTGTTTTGAATTTATTACTCCTTCAAAATTTTCTTCAGGCCTTAAGTGATGCCATTAGAGTATAATGGCTTTTTCTTCTCTCTCTTTTTTTTTTTCTAACTGCAGAGAATGACAGGATTCCCAGATAACTAGTTTATTTTAAAAAGGAATCAGTACAACAAATCTTTATGTGAAATCTTTGTGGAAAACAAACTCTTTGTGTGACTCAGATTCCATTAGCCTTGGTGTATATCTGTTGTAGGGCATTCCCGAATTTCCAATCAACATCTGGTATAAGCAAAACTAAAATGACATTATAAATTGACAAAAACCAAAAGATGACAGTTAGTGAATTTGAAGATGAAGGATTCTTGTAATATTAAATTGGAAATTGTGTAGTTAGCTATATCACAGAAGAGGTCTTTAGATCACTGTCAACAGTGATGCTGCCATAAATTAGATGTGGGCTTTGGTGAAAATGCAAGATGAGCATGTTACATTCAGAAGAAGACCATAGATATTCTCTTTTTATAACACAGAGTATAAAGCCCACTTGTGATATTTTTACTTTTGTTCACACAGATGGACCTCTGATGATTTAACTACAGAATTATTTTTTGACCATCACCTCTGATGGATGCCCTAACCATGACAGGCTGCATTCCTCTAATCAGATACTTCACTCTCCTTACAAATACATTACTGAAAATGATACATGTTCACAAGTACTCAGTATCAACGTAGAGCCATTGAGCCATTTCTTTTTCCTCAAAATATCCTATATAATTTTCTTAGAAAATTTCTGATTCAGTTCTTTGACTCCACTCAAAACCTTGAGGACAGATATAGATAAAACAACAGACCAGGGAGGCACTTTCCAAGCCATCACAATAGTAACTTTGATTTATTCAGTTTGTTTTTCTTCTGATGATGGCTCATCTCCTGATCTGCTCAAGGGAGCAGAGCACATATCTTCTCACACTGGGGAATCAGGAGCTGCAGCAAACTCTTGGCCATTTTAACTTGTGGTAAGTTGTTTGGATCCCAGAGCCAGGTTAGATGAATATTGTCCTTCATTTCTGAACATTACTGTTCATATGAAATAAGATTTGTTATAGAAGTACATTTCAGTAAAAGACAGAAAGGATTTAAGGATATCACCCACCTTCACTGCCCTTGAAATGTGTGTGATGCCAAGTATGAGGTCACCTGGGTGGAAAATATAGATACTTGGTTTCACAGGAGCCTGAACAAAACCGATGCTGCAGTGAAAATGAAATAATTATATTAATCTGCTTTAGGGCAACTGGTGTTAGATTAGAGCTAATCAATTAGCCACACAGAATACAAAATAGCCACTATAATAGGACATCATACAGAGGCAGCAGATGGATTTTTGAAGAGTAACAAAGAGACTTAGACACCAGATATATTGACTTTCATTATCTCTTCACACTTTTTATAACCACAGAGCAACTCCCTTGGCTGGCATACATTCAGTTGGGTCAGTTGAGCTGAGTGGAACTAAACAGATTTACAAGAGCTTACAGTCAATTCCTTACACCTCTTTTTCCCCTTGTTCTGCTTGCACAACTTAGCTTTACTTGCAATTTCAATCTTTTTGGATGGCCTCTACAACTTATAAGAGGAAATTCTATGCAGAAGTAATTTACTAAAAGTAAATCATTCCAATACAAAGGTTTTCTTGGCTGAACATCTCGTATCTCCCTTGCACTTACATTTGGTGATTTATGAATTTCTTCACATCTGACTATGTTGGGGAGGGGGCATTATTATTTTTGCATTTTCTCTTCACATCAAAATATAAAATTTTTTAAAACATTTTCTCTGAATGCTTGCACATATGAATGGTTCTGTTGACTCTGCTATTATGTGGAAGCAAAAAAATGTTGCAGAGAACCAGTCCTCTGTGAATAGTCAAAAATGCTTAAAAGTACATTATAGCCCCCTGACATTAGACTCAAAGTTCTGAATGAGCCAGACTGAAATCCAATGTGAGCTTCCATATTTCTGCATCTAACTTTGATAATTTTAGCTGACATTCCTACAATAACAGCTTGCACATTCAAATACTTTTTATAGCCCACAAAATTGTTTTGTTTTTTCATGCTTTGTATCAAGTCAAGTAAAGAGAAAGAAAAAGGATTTAAAATTATTGATTTATTTAATCTTTCCCAGAAGTCTTTTGCTGTTCCTTTATATTTCAATTCATCACTAGGAATACTGAGAAAAGGTTAAAACAATTGAAGGTGATGAAAGTCTTCATGGTAATGTACATATCAATTTTTATGAAGCTGTCAAAAAAGTACTAACATGCAAAATTTCAGTATTGCTATAATAGCTTAAATAATTTTGTTATTTTTATTTTAACTGAAGCACATTCTGGATTTACATATCTACAAAAAGAAAGGGAATCTCTAATATGCATTATGAGCAACAACACATAGTTGTATACATTTTTAAAGGAGGAAAGCATCTCATCCTCCAGTAAGGATGAGGCTAGTAAGAAAACTATTGGACACTGAAGGATTAATTCTGATGAGGACTGAATTCTTTGAACATTAAAGCTGCCACTGGTTTGTACAAAGTGGTTTGTTTTAATCGTTCTTAGCAAGTATGTCTGGATTGCTAAACATGACTTTAATTTATAATGGTATTAACATAGCAGTTTGTTGCATTGTCACTTTTGGGAAGCATGAAATGAGACATGAGAGTTACCGGATTTGCTTGTAGGCACATGGGAAAGTTTCATCACAAAAATCATTCTCTTGGGACTGAACAATTCATACTTGGATTTTTTAAATAAAACAGGACAGACACTGAATATTTCAGTAAAATTCTTTTTTGTGTTGAAGCTTCTGTTGGAAGAAGAGCCTAGAGAGTATGAATTTGAATTTAAGTTCTATGTTTGTTGTTTGTGTTGCTACAGAAAATCCCAAGTGTGCACTGGGATCCCACTGACAAGCCCATATCCTCATAGCAATCATTCTGTCTGCAAAGCACTTTTCCTTATTTCTCCACCTGTATGAATAGAGTGAATAAATCAGGGAATTGCTCTAACTACATCATGAGTGTTGTGTGAAACTACAAATCTATCTCCAGCATTTCCTGCAGCAGAGGGATGCACATCACAGGTGGGCCTGGCCTCGTTCCTGTCGCACAGCTCCCTGTGGGGATGCTGACAATGTCCTCACACACATTGCTGGTGTGGAAGGTGGGTGTAGAACTGCTCCATGACCACCTGGACAGCCTTTCTCACCATCTTTGGATGCATCTCATGTCATCAGTGTCTGTGCAAAGGGAGCAAAGCTTGAGGAAAGGCTGAGGGAGCTGGGCTTGTTCAGGCTGGTGAAGAGATGGCTGAGACACGACCTCATCAATGTCTGTATCTGAAGGGATGAGGAGGATGGAGTCAGGCTATCCTTAGTGGTTCCAAACAATAGGACAAGAAGCAACAGGCAGAAACTGGAACACAGAAAGTTCCACCTGAACATGATGAACTTCTTTACTTTGATATCACTTTTCTGTGATAGAGACTTCCTAATGTAAACCTGATTTTTATGATTTTTTTCCCATTTATACAATTCCTGTAGGCTTTTGACATCCACCACAACATACCATAGTCGACACCACAGTTTAACTCAGCACTGTGTGAGCAGATGTTTTCCTGGGACCTGACACTGGGTATTTTTTTTGACACTTAACTGTTTCTTGCATCACAGGACAAAAACAAACAGCCGTTCCCAACATGATGTGATCAGGAGTAGCAGAGAGAAACTGTATGAAGTGCAGATGTGATTAAGAACTTAAAGGAGAACTCCTACCACAAAAGTAACTAACAAAGAACATAGGCTACCTCAGTGCTTTCCTTTATATCAGCAACCTCTCCCAGAAATATTGTTTGTTCAAACTATTTGGGGTCCTATGACTTTATTCATGACCTCCACTTCCAGTTGCTCCGTGAGTACGTTTGTTTGTCAGGAGAAGTCTGTTCTTTAGCATCATCACTCTGAAATTGCATCACAGTAGCCAAAAGAGCTGGAATCTTGGATCTTCTTCATGCAGAGAGGGAAAGTTCTGTAAAACACATGGAATGATTTTAAAGTGCGTGGCAGAGAAAAGACAGGTGGCTGTTTTGGCAGTACCACCTGGATGGTGTCAGGGATAGGACTTGGGTATTCCACTCACAGAACCCCATGCCAGCGGGGTCAGCATGGCAGGCAGAGCACTCATTTCCATGGGTGCACAGTCAGAATTGTTTCCACATTGTCCAGCCTGGCAAAGGGATGCTGAGTAGCATTCAATCATAGCAAATATCTCCCTGCCATTTTCATTCCTGAGAGTTTGGTGTGTCTGGCAACAGCCCTGCTGTTTCTCAGGTGAATATGTCACACAGGTTTCCTGTGACAAATCTGCACATATGCTGCAATATGTGAACAACAGCATTGGCTTTCCCTGGAAACCTTCAATATGCATCCATTAATAGGATCAAATTTTCTTCACACGTTTTCCAATCTGTTTATTAATACACTGCTCAGACTACTTTGGCAACAGTAGTGTCCTTGCTAGCAAAACACCCTATCATTGTGAAACTTGCAGAGGTGCCAGTTTGCCAAGAAAATGGTTACAAAGTGTTTTAGTTTGGCATTCTAGCTGAGACCTAAACGATTATCTAAGCTGCTTGTTTCCCATTCCATGTTCTTGTTGAGTGCTGAGAACTTAACCGTTCTTTCCACTACAAATGAAACTCTCTCCTTCTGTAGCAGACAATTCAGTGGCAACTCTCTGTGATAAATAAAGGACGTGGCCACTTATTGATTCTTATGTGCTATCTAAACTGTTGGGACGCTTATTCAATATCCTTACTTCATGTCCTACACTTCAGGATTTAGGATAATTGGGTAGTTATGTTTACAAACTGGAAAACTTTGGATAAAATGTAGGCAAGGCTAATTATTTTGTCTTTCAGAATGAGATTCAGATCATGGACTAAACCTAAATTTGGACATTTATATGTATATCCCTACTTGTGAAACTATGTGCTGAGGTTGCCATTGTAGTGGCATCACATGCAGATGTGTATTAGAGCACCTCAGAGAACACTAAATTTCTACATTTAAGCTACTGCTTTGAGTCCAGAATACTTAAAAAAAAAAATCCTAGAAGAGAAGCCTATATTTAATTTTAGAAGACTAATAAGCATGAAACTTGTCAGTTTAAATGAAAAGGATTAATATGGTTAGCAGGAAGCATGAAAAAGTCCCAATTATAGCTTGTTTACAGGATGGCAACACAGTTTAAAAGAACATTTTAGGAAATATGCATTATTTCCCATTATTTTGATACTTCCTTTAGCATCTGAAAATGCAGATGTGCCAACACAGTGGTGCACTGGGACATAGCAACTCTAGGAGCATTTTAAGAACATTAAATTAAAAACACTGGGTTGAATAAGTAAAAACATGCCCTCCAATCTGTTTTGATAGCTTATTTTATAGCACTGCCAGACAATACTACATATAGATGTCAAACTTTTTGAGTGAAGAAAGTTAACAAAGGTATGTTCCTTTCATAGAATAGTCCAGTTCCCTTTGCACACCAAAGTAGGTTGTTTGTCGATGTGTGACACTGGAAGGGCAGTGGGTTTGGACACGTATAATCCTCTCCATGAAGACTTTCAGGCTGGAGTAATCATCCTCACTGAATTAGATAACCCTCCCATGCTGCAGCATGACTCCTGAATTTCACAGCTTTATCTGCATTCTCCCTTTATCTGATGGAAACAGACATTTTTTACAAAACAAAGCCGTTAATTAGTTCTTGAAAAGACTGATAGGGACTTATTTTGTAATAATTAGAGCTAATGCCATTACTCCTGAGGCTAAGGCTGTGCTGGAACAGAGATTGACAAGCTTTGTAGTTAAACAGAGATTCAAAAACACTCTATAAACAAACCTGTTTTATGAAGGTTTAATAGCCATATGCATGCAAAAGCTGTGTATACCAAGTGTGTTTTGCAAGAACATATTATGTGAAGGAAAAACAAATTTTCAGATGATGTAATGGAATATAATATAGTAGAGTAGTTGTATTTCTTACAGGCATCTGAATTTGTAGACTAAATTCTCTCTTTAGACTTTTGCATGTCCAGTGCTAGAAATAAAACAATTTAGCTTTTCTGAGGAACTCCTAAAATAAACACTTTTCTAAGGCTAAAACTCTGCCTTCAAACCCCTGGGTAAAACTGTCATTTGCTTCACTGGCTTATTTGGATGACAAGCACATAACAGGAGGTATCAATGGGTAAGTCAGAAAGAGGAGTAACTTTAAAACATAAAAAAAAAATCCTTTAGGCTCTTCCAATTACTTTTGTCAAGAATAAATGCAAGGCAAGTTTTTATTTAGCACTTCTCCGAACCACTGCCTCTTCACTGGAGAAAACAGGGATTTCAGAATCACAGAATGGTTTGTGTTGGAAGTGACCTTAAAGATCATCTCATTCCACCTTCCACTAGACCAGGTTGATCCTGGTCTCGAACACTTCCAGGATGGTCCATCCACAACTTCTCTGGGCATTCTGTCACCACCCTCTCAGGAGATAATTTCTTCTTAATATCTAGTCTAGATCTACCCTCTTTCATCTCAAAGCCATTTCCCTTTATCCTGTCACCACAGACCTGTACTAAGGTCTTCCTTGAGCCTCTTCTCCTTCAGGCTGAACAGCCCCAGCCTTTCTTCCCAGGAGAGGTGCTCCATCCCTCTGACCATTTTCATGGCTCTCCTCTGGACCCATTCCATCAGGACCATGTCTTTCTTGTTCTGAGAGCCCCAGAGCTGGATGCAGCATTTCAGGTGGGCTCTCACAAGAGCACCATAATTGTCAATTCACAGAGAAATCATGACCTCAGTATGCACTTCGAAGATTAAATTGATATGACTTAAAAATAGATACGNCTTCGAAGATTAAATTTATATGACTTAAAAATAGATACGGAGAGTAAAAACCATTGTCTGAGTTTGAATCTGATAAAAATGTGTTCTCAAAATTCTACACCAAAAGAATATATAATTAGGAATCTGGCCCAAGCTTCACTGACTTAAGAGAAATAAGCATCACTGCAAGGTTTTACTGACATAACAATTTAATGTATTTCTTTACTATGAAGGAAAGATTTTTTTTAATATTTAAAAGTATCTCTGTCTTAAATCCATCTGCAAAGTGCACATTCTGCACGTGCTAGATCAATTTGTAAACCTACCTCATCTGAAAAAAAAAAAAAATCTAGTTTTTTAAAGTTTCTTTTCCAGGATCTCTGCTTACTTGCTCATTGTCTCCAATATATCATCTGCTTGAAAATGTCTGCAAGAATGCTTTTTATCTGTAAGGTGTAATAAATACCAAAAAAACGATTTTTTTTGTAATATATACCTGCTACCTGTTACTTCAAAACAGCAGAAAACCCCCAAAATAGAAGCAGTACGAGAAAAGGAGAACAGGGAGTGACTGCTGGCAAGTTATCATGATACATGAGCTTCATGGTACATGGGCATCAAATACTATGGAAGATGAGTGCTCCAGCAACCAAAGGGAAGGATCTATTAACATCTAACTAAACAATGGAACTCGTGAAATGTTGTGGATGATCAGATCAAAAGGCATAACTGACCAATTCATGAAAGGATGGGACCAGGGGAGGTTTTCTCACATGAAGACACCACCCCAAATTTGAGGATGCCATTTTAGCTTCCAATGAAGTCTTTCACAGTGTTTGTTCAAGTGTGTTCCTGCATAAAAATACCACTTGCCTGCCTTTGTTTTGCTGTGATCAGCACTGTTGGAGACCAGATACTGATACAGATGGGCCCTTGGGCTGTTCCAGGACTGTTTGTTCTGAGGTCCTGTAAAGTTGTTATTTTTTATTTGGACATAGTGTCCAATGTCTTAAGTCAGAAGGTGCCTTCCTGTTCAGATAAGGTATGAAGGATGGAACTTAAGCAGGGAAAAATTCAAAAGCAGACTTCAAATCCTGACTCCCTGGTAGTTTATATGGTAGTTTATATGGTAGTTTAAGCCAGCCTGTGAATTAAGCAGAACCAAGCCTGGGCGTGGGCTTGTTGGGCAGACGTGTCCTTGGGAGCCAGACTGGACAGATGGCCACTGTGCATTGATCCCCGTGGAGGAAGCTGGTCATTTAGAAAAGTTTCCTCCTCTCCTTCCCAAACTTGCTAGCATGTGTCAAAGGGAGTAGGCCTTCTGAAGTCCCATTTTTGCCTCTCTGGAACAACTGGCTTGCTCTGACCACTGAACTATAATAGCTCATGGGTCCAGTGCTCCAGGATGAGCCACCTCATCTGGTGTTTGAGTCTCGGCACTGTAACTGTGCTTTCAGCTTTCAAGGCAAGAACAAAAGAAAGTGTCTTGAGAGTGTGGAGCTATGAAGTAACCACATGTAACATTTCTGAACTTAAGCACATTTGTAAAGCTACAAACTGATCTCTTGCTAAAAACAGATTGCATTCTTGTACAAGCAGTATTCCCTTCTCCTTAAACTTGAGTTACAGCTGCCCCAGTCTTGACCTAATCCAGCTGTATAGAAAGTTTCTGTGTGATAAATATGACTTAACTTCAGATGTTAATAATTTCTCCTCTATTTTTTCCAAGTCTTATTTCTAACCACACATATGAACTATTCAAGCTTATACCAAAATTCTAAGAGCAGGTCATTTTATCATTAAATGAAAGCACATACTCAGATTGAAAAACTGTGCCAGGAAAGTGTCTATGCTACTTGAAATAGGAAGAGTTTACCTTAAATTAGTATTCATAGCTACAAAGAGATACCAGGGATCCCAAGCCATCTTTTAGGTACCACTGACTTTCATCAAAATGGCAACAAACCCTGTAGGTAATTTAAGTGTCTAGATTAACAGATTAAGGTGTCAGTGACAAAACTACAGCATCACACTGCTTTTTCTCTTATTAATGGGCAGAAAATAACTCCTACAGGCTGAGTCCAAGTGGCTGCATCAGGCCTTTGGTCTGAAATGCCCTTCAGAGCAGATCCTTTTTCTCAGCAGGGAATAAAAAGATGGACATTAGTCTCCCACACATTATCCTTTGTGATTATTCCACATAACTCCCCATATGACGTCTAAACTGAGAAACTCCAGAGAAGAAGGTTCCTGAACTGAATGTAAATCTTAGCCTGTCCTAACTCCACGTGAGAGTGGGATTCGAGCACCCCCAGACATCTCCCAAATCTTGTTTACTGGGGAAAGATAACTGAGGCCCAGGCTGACTGTCATCTATGGTGAACTGGCCAGGGGTCTTTGTTTGAAACACTGCAGTGTCTTCTGTGGTGCAGAACTGCAGGTCAGCTCAGGAGCAGTCCAAGAATTTGTAATTCTGTGTCAGGAAATGTCTATTTTGAGGATGTCCAGGAGCAAGGTGCTGAACTCATGCCTTCACCCTCCAGCATGACTTCATCCTCTTGTTTTGCCTACCTCACCTGCATGGTCTGACCCATCAGAGCTGCTCACAGCTTGTCTAACTCCATAACAGATCAATAAGTGCAATACTGGTGCCTTCCCACACATTCCATATTTTCTAGGTTGAAAATTCCCTTCTTCTGAGATTAAAACTGAATTTGTATGAAATACTGCACTATTCATTTGTGCAGCAAGTGGAATGGAATTTTCTGTACAACCTGTTTGTGTTTTTGTTATAATTATCTATAAGGTTAATTAAATCATGGGGAGATGAATGTTTGAGGCTTTTCTTAAAGAAAATCTGTTATCTTTCTAAATCAAACTGAAAGATTTCTTTTCAAAACTTCCTGCCAATTGGAAACATGAAGAAAGTTTTTCTAAAATTATTTTTAGCAAAACCTAGGGTCTTTTTAATGATTTTTTTTTTCCAAAACAGAGAAAGTTCCCTGAAATCCTGAAACTACACTAAAAATGAGAAAGGGCAAAACTAGCAGCCAGGTCTGTCCTTTTCCTCACAATTTCCAGATGCCAGACCTATTTCCACTGCCCTCAAACCTCTCCCAAACAATTCTTCACAGAAATTCTCCAATCCTAAACCTGTTACTCCATCCAGAGACAACTCAGCTCCTGCTGTTACCAAGTGCAAACCTGATGAGGAAAGAACTGAGCAACACCACAAACATTGCTTGTTCTGAAAATGAAAAATATTGCTTACCTATTCAACAAATAAAGCAAGCAAAATCAATCCAAGAAATCACTTTGCAAAACATTGCACAGGGCAATTCATTCTCCTCCTGACGAAAGAAAATGATGGAGACGATTTGCATATGAGAGCTGTTCATCATGTATAGAAATGATTATAAAAATGTTGTCAGCACCTTTTCATCTGAAAAAGGCTGTTTTAGCAAGTGATATATTTAAATACAATGTTACACTGCTTCCAGCAGGAGATTCTTGGATCTAAAGAAACGAACTTTTAATTTCTCAATGCATTGAAAAATGTCCTCTGTAAGCTGCTATGATTTTTCATCTTGCATGTTAGTTTTGGCATAGCATTGCACAGAATTTTGTAACTAGCACATATGTAATCACATAAACGTAGTAATAAAAATGCAAAGAATCTGGAAACTGAATTCAGGGCTGCTCAAAGTTCTCTTCAGGTCCAGCAACACCCTTTAACACATTTAGTGTACATTTACCCTCATAAATATACCTGTATACAGGTAGATATACAGCTATCCTTATAATGGTAGCCAAGCCTTCTACCATGGATTTTTCACCTTTCAGTTATTGCTTGAACCTTAAAAACTTCAGTTGAATTCATTTCTATCAGGTTTAAGTCATAAAAACAAACTTCCTGAAGAAGTTTATTCCACAGGGCATCAACTCCTGTAATTATAGTGATTTAAACTAGATCTTTTATAGTTTTGTATATACAAAACTTCCTGCCTGTTTTGCTCAGTTTCCCAAAGGTTGAAGAGCTTGCTTTGTCTCTTATCCCATAATTTTCCTATGGTTTATTTTAATTTAGTCGATATACTCAACAACTCATGCCCTAGAGTAAAATCCCTTCACAGATTCCTTTTCATATGGAGGAATTACATGTATTTTATGTGCATACATTTAAGATATTCAGAAATCATCTTACAGGCTTACATGGAGAAAGAGTAGTCTTTTCTTTTTCCCTTTCAAGGTAAAAAATAAACTTATCTTTTATTAGCAGTGAGCCAAGAACTTGTCCTGCTCTCATTGTGCTCACACATAATGAATATTTAAGGTTTTCAATAATAATCTTAATGAACAAGTCAGGGAATTAGTTGGCTGCATAAGTGACTAGGATCAGGTCACTTAAAGGGTAAGACAATCTTAAAATTAGTGAGGCACTGGGGAGAGCTATTTATAATATTTCAAAATGCATATGTTGAGATATTCAAGAAACCTTTTTAACTCCATCTTTTGCTATAAAGAAAAGATCTCCCACTGGCTGAAAAATGACAAACCATCCATATATAATTTAATTTGTTTTGTATAATTTTACACATTGTTTTATTTGGAATGAAAGACACAAGTTTGCAAGGCTTCTCAGCAAGTCTCTACTTGAATTTCTGCATTTTTGTAGTGCACAGCAGGACAAATATATGCAGTGTTTCTTTCACCCTTCAAGTAATGGAGACAGACAGTGGAATGGAAACATATATATCTGTGAAAAGTGCTTGGTGCAATTCCTTTGGTCAGGCAGCTGGTAACACCTGGTTGTGATGACCATAAGGTGCACGCTGTCTTATGTCTCTTTCCCTCTCACAGCTGCTGAGCCCAATTAAGATTATCAATCAGGAGAGTGGTTTAAACGCCACAACATATTTTAGAAAACTTTTGTATGTTACACAGAATTTTATTCTCATTAATGATGTCTTTTTTATGTGACAATGTACAGCAGAAATACCAAGTCTTACACACATGTGAGTGTTTGAGAGTAAAAAAATAAAATGACAAAAGGCAAAACTGAGGTGATGGCGTGGGTTTGTCTGACAAACAGAAGGAAAGCTAAGACAGGATCAAACTGGTATGGAACAAAAAACCATTATGTCTGTGAACACTTCAAAAATGCTTTTATAGGAAGAAGTAGTATGTTGTAAACACTGCTGATATTTCACAATTGATTGTCCCTCCTCATAGCTTCAAGAAGATCTGTGTAGAATTCCAATTCAATAACGAGGATGAAAAGCCAAAGGCAAAAAAAAAAAATCATCCTGGGGAAATTAATGTTTGTCAAGGTAAAAATGCTTTTGAAGTTCATGTTTTAATTTATTCTGAAAACACACCCCAAATGAACCCCAGCCAAAACCCCTCTCACGGCAAAATGTTGACACTTTTAAAGGATTTTACTGCTTTCACTTGACATGCCAAGTGGGGTCTGCCCACACCTAGCACAAATTAGCCATTCTGTATTGAAACCAAGTTTCTAAAGGTATGGCTGCTATACATAGAAGACCAACATTTTTAATATACTTCAGCTCTAACCCACTCCTCCAAGGGAAAAGGAGTAATTTATAATTTTATTTTAATAAATTATTTCACCACTTGTTCTTTTTTGAGAAAACAGGCTGTAGTACTTGGCGTAAGTGGTAGAATATTGTGCAATTCACAACAGAGTTCATATTTTCAGTCCATTGCAGAGTTTCAGCACAGCTTCACCGAGGTCAGTGCTGCTGCATCAGCCAAGGATCTGCTATCGAACTGAGCTGCAAATATAGTGTGTAACACAGAGAGACAGGGAAAAAAAAGCTCTGTTCATAAAGAAAATGCAGGAACAAAGGCTTGAGTCCTTAGTCAAAAAACCTCCTGTAATCAAAATATTTTACAGTTACTGTTAATTTCAATGGCTCACAATTCACTCTTCACTAAGCCATATCAGTATTTGTTTTGGAGTGTTTTGCCATACCAGATATAGAAAATAACACAGCTTGAAAGTCATGGACAGGGCAAAGTGACATAATGAAACACAGACAAAGAGACATCAGCAAAGCTACCTGGGATACCAAAAAGACAACAAAAAATCCTCTCTGAGAAGTCTATTGTTTATGTCAGCAGAAAGACTTGAGATGAAAAAAGAGTGACAAATTACAAATATTTCCTTTTTTTTAAAATGAAAAAGTATATTTGCTTTAATCAAATATGAGAATCTAAAGCACCTACTTAAAATCCTTTTCTGGTTCCAGAAATGAAAAAAGAGCACAACTATTCAAAGCAAAAACATATTTCCTTTCCTCATCCTTGCTCCAGCAAATGCCACTTTTTTTCAAGTATCAGAGGAAGGTGCAAAGATTCCTCTAAAGGACACATTCAAAATAATCTGCTAGAAGGGAAGAACTGCTTAGAAAAATATTTCCCATTTTTGAATGGTGCTGTCCCTGAAAAATGGTAGAACTGAATCTTAAGTCTGCTTTTGCACATTATCTTTCAATACATTTATATAATATTTTAATATATGTGTATATATACCTCTCATATATATCATGTTATGAAAAATGTTAGTGCCATTGTGGGGTATCAGTTCAGAAAAATACGAGAGGTTTTTGTACTACAGTTCCCTTCACAAATTGGTGAGTTTATGTCTGCCAGAAGATTATCTGTTCTTTGGAGAACATATGTACTATGACAGTTGTAAATTCTATCACATTTTTCTTCTTGAGTGTTCATGGACAGGATGCTGCACTTTAAAGGAATTCTGTGAGACTAAAAATTTGAGGTCAGTGGGTCTAGATCACTGTAACTGAGTAGATACTCTATATTTAATTAAGTGGCTGATCCTGAGAAAAAGAATCTGCTGTTTCTCCAAACCTGAAGATGTGACTACTCAAAACTTGAGGAGTCATTCCCCAAAGTCAAGATTAGCAGTTGAAGAACCCATCCTGTGACTCATGGGATCTGAGATTCACAAGTCTTAAACCTCCCTTGTTTTGCAGGGGAGTAGTGAAATTTGGCTGGCTCTGGGAATTTTCCCTGGTGGTTTCTATCTTGCTTTAATTGCTTTGCAGACTTCTAACCTGCCTGTGTTCCCCTTTGGACTGCACAGGAATAAAAGTGACATTCTAGGGGCATATGGCGTCTCCTGCTTAAAATTAATAAAATCTTGAGGCCCTTTGGTGAGTGAGTGCCATGTAGAGGTCTTGACACAGACAAAGAGGGGCTTATGGCGATTGCAGGCAGAAATTCCCACCTTCATCTCTGTCCAGCTGCTCCTTCCCACAGCTGGGCTCTTCAGCTAGTCCTTCTAAATTTGGCTGAGGTGTTGGTGCATCCCCAGCTCACCTCCTTTTCACAGTTTGTTCTCCCACACGTCCTCCTTCCTCACCTTCACTGCTATTTGTCACTTTTCCCATTGCAGCCTCTGCTGTAGCATATAGATCTTTCAGAAAAGGAGTTAAGGAAAAAAAAACTCCATGTCCTAGACTGAAAAACTACAGAGTGCTAAAGACTGCATCTCTGTAATTGTTCTGGTTTTCTGGTGGTTTTTCCTGTGGATTAGGATGAAAATTTGGATCTCCTGATTGTCTCCAGATGAAAGTAAAACATAAAATTCTGTTCCCAGAGGGATCTTCCTTTGTTATTTTTGTGCATGTTTGGTTTTGCATTGAAATATTATTATAATAACTTCTGCTACTTTTTTTTTTTTTGTGTGTGTAGGGTTTGCAAAACCTCTCATTGTTCTATTCCAGAAATAAGTCTGACGTGCATGAGCTGCTTCTCATGATGCACAGGACTTGGTTCTGATGGCCACATATGAAAGGAGCAGAACTAATGGGCATTGTCCATTTCAAAAATACCATTTTGATTCATGGTTTGTATTTTGCCTTGTCAGTGGTGTGGTATCTCAAAATGAGGCTAAGATATTCTTCAGTGAATTCCAAGCCAACTGTTTTGGAATATGAAGAATGTGTGCCTGCTTAGGCATCCAAAGATACGCCATAAAGCCAGGAGCACAGAACCCATTTCTGCCACAAGCACCACAAAAACCGGGAGTGAGTTGCTTCAGATCACTCCAAAAACCACCTAGATCTCTGCCAAGTCTGTTTGCCTTTATAGTTTAATTCTAGAGTCAATAAACACAAAGAAAAGGCCATCAAATGAACAGCATGCATGTAATTTGCAATTAGAGCATGCAACTGGTATATCATAAAAATATGGATACAGTTATGTCTGGGCTGAATGGAAAGAACCACAAGTTTTGACAACTTGCACCTGCAATATAAATTTGCTGGATTTTCAGAAAAGTAAAATACTGCATTACATGTACACAAAGTACATATTCCTCAGCTCTGGTCCTCTTTTGAAACTGAGATCCTGAACAATGTTGCCAAAAGAAACAGCTTTTGTGCTTTCAGACAGCCAACATCTTATAAAACCAGGCAGATGAATGATGTTATGTGTAAAGGATGAATAAAAATATCAAAGACTGAAGTTCCAAACAGGCTTTACAGGCCAAGAAAACTGTATTAAAATTCATTCCATAGAAAAATAAAAGCAAATAACATTGGGACCAACCTGGGCATTTAGTTCTGCACCAGAGGCTAAAGGCTTGTGAATATTCCTGAGTCACATTGATCCCTCTTTTTGCAGTGAAACTTCCTAAGGTTTTAGACACATCACTACTTTGGGTATTTTCACTGATAATAAAAGTGTGAGCCTATGGTTTATGGAAGTTTTTCGGTAAGTGGGTATCCTTATTGTTCTTTGATCTTGATAGTATTCAGGGTCATGCTCTTGTATTCCGGTTTTTGAATTTGGGATGAACCTTTTGCCATCAGAGTCAGAAGACTGGATTTCATTCTTCTAAAACCAGAAGAAACATTTCAAAAAGTCAGACTGACAACCTTCACAATTTAAATTACAGAATTGCATTAAAAATCCCCCCAACTTATGCTTGAGATAGCACCTAATAATGGGACAGCATGGATATTATTCCTCAGTGATCTCCGAAGTTATATATCAGTATAATTTAAATTAAAATTTATTTTAAATGAGTATCAGTACGATTAAAAAGTAATCCCTAATTTATGTTAATGAAAGAATTAAATCCAACATTAATCAACAAAGGCACACACTGCTTTTAAACCTTCTCATGCCAGTAAAATATGCAGGTGAAAGTTTCCTCTCTGTTCTTCAAAGCAATTGTCAGTTCAATCTGCTTCCAGTTATTTATATGTAAAACATGAATATTGGTACCATAACTAAAGACTTCAGAAAGAGTTAGATCTATTTATCAGATGTTATACAAATGCACAGAAAACCTGTTATTTTCCGGATTTCAATCAGAAACTAGCAACTGACCATCAAAGATGATAAGAAGAATGGCACTATACAGACAAACAACCCCCCTGGGTTGGTTATGGGTGAGAGTCACCTCACCTGACTTGACATATCTGCAGATTAAAGTGCAGACAATGAACCAGTCACCATGCTCTGCCTTTGGGGGGCTTCTCCAAGGGAGAAGTCATCTGACCTTTCTAGAGCAGGATCACGTATTCTTTGGAGGTGCCTGTTTCCCTTCTTGGACTAATTGGGAGTCTCAGGTGACTGGATCATAATTAATGTCTTACTTTTGGCTTCTTCTTGCATGGTTGATCTTTCTGCATGACCAAGGCGTATCCCAAAGAGAAGAACAGAAGAGGTAACAAGCTGAAAAATAGGAAGTGAGGAAACAAAAGTGTACTTTCACCAGTATTTTTAAATGGCTTATTTAATGAGAATATTCCTCCTTTATCTTATTTTTGGTCTTCTCTAGAAGAGGCCTGCTGTAATACAGAGGGATTCTGGCAGCAATCCTCAGTGTTACAAGATACATCTTGGAAGAATGTAGGAAGCTGGATCAGCCTCTGTCCCTTGGTCACACAAGCTACAGCTCAGTTATATATTTGAGTTTTTATGGCCTTGCAGATTCTTCTGTTGTGACCAGTCGCTTCATTTGTCTCCCTCATTCTATTTTATTTGTGTTTTATTATTTTCTATTGAAATACATTTTTAATCATGTTTTTTTGTGAGGTTTTAATTTTATTTCTCAACCAAGAGCTTCACAAATAGAAGAGTGTGATTCTTTGATCCCTTATGACATCCACATCTAGAATAGATGTAAGTACTCCCATGTAATTACTCACAGGTAAACTCTAAAGTTATCAGGTATTTTTAGCCTGTTTAGACATAACCCAGAAATCCCCAACATACATCTGGATCTGCTCTGCTTTTCAGTTTTGCTGACAATACATTTATGTCTGGTAAATAGTCTTTTGGGGCTCATGTATTCAGAGACCTTCACGTGCCAAAATAATTTGCTGTTGTACCTTTGCCTTAGAAAAATCAGGATGATGAAACATACTGCTACAATGGGACTTGCTCTAACACTACCTAAAAATCAGTTCTCTTGATAATGATCATGGTTGTTAGCTATGGGAATGATTTCTCCAGAGATTTATCTTCTTTTTAGTTACTTGGCCATTTCTCTTCCTCCCAGTTACTAAGCTCAGGACTGGCACTTTTTTCTTATATATCTGTTCTAGCTCAGTCTGAGGTTGAAGGTTGAACTCGGGGATCATCCAGTGAAATTCCTGAGTCAAGTCAGAGATAAGTGATCAAATCACAGTTTTGGCCTTAAAGTACTTCTCTACATAAATTACAACTTCTCATCTAACTGACATTCATGTGCAGGTGCCAAGTAGCTGAGACTGAAACAATTAATAAATAATAATATGTTATGGAATTTTGTCTAGTGATATCAACCAAAGAATATATAAGATATTAGCTTAATTCACTTTTTTTCTGCTTCCAATATAATTATTTAACTAGGAAAAAATTAAGCTGATAATATTTTTCTGTGCTGAACAAAACTGTTAAAAAGTTCCCAGTTTGTAGAAATTGCAGTCGTCCTTTTTAATATAAAGCTCTGGTTTATTTAAGTTTGTCAGTGACCTGAAAGCACCTGGAGCTTTGCATTGACTTGGGAGATGCAGCATCTTTACACATGTAAATACCCTTGGTGTAAATGCCTGTTTTCAAAGGCATTTTGTGAGTGCAGCAACTGCAGCACCACTTCTTTTCTACAGCCTCAGGTTCTGGTCTCATTGCAATCAATGTCCCAAGTTCTTCGTTTTCTGAAAGAAGAAAATTTGAAAGAGATAATGTTAAAATCCAGCAAACCAAACCAATCTATATTCCACATTGCAGTTCAATGTCTGCAGTTTGCTAAGACAGAAGTTATCTCTCCAAACCAAAGTATCAAATGCTGGCTCTTGAATGCACTGGGATCCTTCCCATTTTGGGTAAAGTTACAATCTTCTCAGCTGATAGAGCCACTGCATATATCAGCATTTTATATAGATGCACATGGTTTCAATGATGCTAAAGTTTTTAGATTTTTTTGTTGTTGTTATTTTTTTTATTTTTTAAGCCCTGAAGACTGAATGGCAGCCAGGCATAGCCACATCTAGGAATGTTACTGATGTAAACTGAATAAAATTTAGCATAAAGCTGAATAAATGATTTATACTGAAAGTGGAAATATACAAAATCAATTAAGAATCTGTTAGTTTAGTTTGAATAAAATAACTTTCCGTCAGACTCTGACGATAATTTTGTTCAACAAAGAACACCAACATGTGGCAGCTCTGTTTCCAGGTTGTAATGCTGAGATGAATAGCACCTTTCATAACAGAGTCCTCAATAACCTCTGGACTTGATCCTGAAAACACTTTGTATGTAATTATGTTGGCTTCAGCTGTACTACTTCAGGGTGGGTTTCACTCATTTAACTTTAGACATTTAGAAGCAGACATGGAGGCTCCCTCTGCAGTCAAGGGAGAGATATGGAAAACACCAAGGAACAAGTTGTGCTCATTGTCTGAAGGTTTTTTTAATTTTTTTTTTTTAAATGATGGGGTACCTCATCACAAAGGGAGACTGGCACTGATCTCTGCTGACTGCACAAGGAGCAGCCACAATCCGAAACCTCGGTTTTATGCAATAAGCTTATTTGAAAATTTGAGTGCTTTTGTTTTTGTTGAGCAAAGTCTGGGGTCCTCACAGCAGTCAGCTGAGCTACTTGTGGGGAGACCCAATCAGTGCAAGATTCATCACTTTAGTTAGTGCAAAGCATGTATTGGTAATGACTGATGTCTCCTGTGGCAGGAATGTGGTACTCTACAGGCCTGTAGATGCTGCAGGACAATCAGACCTGGATGCAGTTGTGATGCAAATGGGAGTAGTGTGCAAGAAGAAAACATTTCATCAAATGGGCCAGAACCATGACGAATGGGGTGATGGGCTCATCTCCTATAAATCTACATCTGGCCATGTGGGGAGAAGGAGTTGTGCTCCTGTAAAAAGTTCTATTGAATTGTAAACAAATTAAAAGAGAAAAAAAAAATACTACTGGTGTTTTCCCAACATCTCCCCACAAAATACTTTTCTAATTCAAAATGTAGCTTGCTGTGGATGGTTGAGATACTCAAAATACGATGATGCAGGGATTTTGCTAAGCTTCTGGGATTTGGCTTCCATGCACTGGGATTCAGATGCCTCACTAACCTCTTTTGGCTAGGCTAGGTCTCTTGTACAGAGAAACTCAAACTTAAACTTTTGAAGTTGTCTTCTACAGCTCTCAAAATCGGCAACTTCTCTAAATATATGCCTGCCTACATTAGAAGGGATGGTCTTCAACAAGTTAAAAGCTCCTTTCCTTCAAACCTGTTGCAGATATTTCATGAAAGAATTTAAACAGAATACCAAGACAGAACAGAGGAAGGATGTAAACAAACCTGCTGTACCAACTCACTGTTTTCATCCTTCTGACAGTGCTGAAAACTCCCATCTTCCAGACAAATTTCATATTGACTTGGCCAGTAGCATACTGTCTTAAGCTACTGACAACAATCTGTTCTCACTGAAGAGGCTGTAACAAATTTAATGTGTAAGAGTTTAAGGGAGGAGATCTTCTAATACAATCAAAATAGTTATTTATTGAGGACAGTGAACATGAGCCCACATAATGTATGCTGTAAATCACTAAGGCATGTGGTTCCATTTAACACTATTTTGCTTGAAAAGCGATCACTTAGAGGTGAGGTTTGCCCTAAGTTGGGTAGGAAACAAAAATATGCAAGAATAAGTAATAAATAGGGTGTGTTTTGGACAAAGCTATCTTTTAGAGCCATTTGGAGGAATGAACATTTCTATCTATAGAACCATTGCTTGGATATTTGTCTTCTGTTAACCACAAGTGCATATTTTCACTGGAAAAATGCGACTTTCAGGCATTCACAAAGATTTGTTCATGCTAAGGATAAACAGAACTAGATATCCTGTGTTCTGAGATAAGAAAATACACGGTACCATTTCATGTAATAGCACTCATGTTTTATTAAAATGAGGTTTTTTTATTCCTATTTCTACAGCCACCACTGAGGGGAAGTGGAGTTCTCTGGACACAGCTCAGAGCTGATTTTATTCTTACCCTCCCCTGCTTCGTGCTGAAGCCCATAAATCAATACAGCAGGCACTGCCATTTAGGGAGACCAGGATAATGCCTTAAAGCAATTAGTTCAACAGCTGATTTCATCAGAAATAGAAACATGGAAATTTAATTCATACAAAGCAGGAAAATGGGCTTCAGTTAATTTTTCATGGAAATAATTTCTACTCTGACTCATAAAATACATAGAACTGTGGGCTCTCAGAAGCTGATTTTCTTTCCTGTCCTGGACATAACTGGAAATGCAACAAGCTCTTTTCTTGACTTAGTATTTATTTTAAAGACACTGAATTAATATCCCAGACATGATCTGCAGACAAAATTTTTATTCTTCTCATCATATTTGGGCCAGATCCCATATGTACTATACACCTGTCCAGGTCCTAGCCAGGACATGGTTAATTTTGGCAACAGTCAGGAGGGACATGGCCAGGACCCTGGGATTATTGATGCCACCTCACAGCCATGCTGAGAGATAAGGTGGGGTGTTTTCCAGGTTTTTTTTTCCAGAGACATAAAATCAGCGTGTATTACTGTGCAGCTGTTGCATTATGATTACCAACACTGGAGTAAAGCAGATTCTCCTCTTCCCAAAGTGGTGTGAGAGGGAGAACGCAGAGTCCTTTGTCTTTCTTTGGAGACCCCCAAGGGTCAGCCTAACTGCATCAGCACAGGGCAATGGACAAACTCTGGCTATTCCCATGCAGAAAGAGTGCAGGAAAAGATCCTCTATCTCCTGATGGACTGCAAGGTGGAAATTCAACACCTTACTAGTACTATTCTTCTTCTTACTCAACCTCTTTAAAACACCAGTCTTCTAGCAACTCTGGTATGTGTGTGCATGTACATATATATATACATATATACACAGTCTTCTTTATACAGCCCATTAATCAATGTAGGTGCCATTATTGCATTATTGGAAGTGGAAATACGACTTACATTTTCAGAGAATACTGATCCAGATTCTTGGACAGCATCTGATTTGAATTTGACTTTATTGCAAGTGGGGAACTCAGTCTGCCAATGTGCTTGCACAGTAACTGTAGGAATTCAGTGACCCAAGCCTCCCCAGGGAAGCAAATCTGGTGGCTGAGTCACAAACACAGGCACTGAGGCTGACTGGATGAGGTGACTTCTGTGCCCAGCTGATTGCTCCCTCTTCATCCTTACAAAGGCTTCCCCACTTCTGGATCCTTCACTGCTCATCTGACTTTCCAGTGGATGAAGGTAAATCTGTTCTGGCCTTTAGTAGCTTTATTTATCATGTTTAACATTTTCTTGTTTTGCTGGAAACAAATGCAGAGATGCATGGCTGGGAACAAGCAGTGTAAATTGAGACCTTATTTCCTGGGTTTGTAAAGAGTGGGAGGTTCCTTTGAAAATTTTCAGAGTTGGACATGAGTTAAGGGACCTTCTCATGAAGGACCTCAGAGTCACCAAAAGCATACTGGTTCAACTTGAAGCGATTCATTAGGCACAACTTAGCCCAACATTTGGAAAACAATCCCTCTCCTTATGAGATTTAAGCAACACCACTGCATTGCATCATGCTGCAGGCACTTCTGTCACTGCTTACAGAAGGAATAATAGTGCTCAGCATAAAGATAAACACTTACAGTGTGGCAGCAGGCTGCTGTCTCATGTTTCTCCCCTAGTCTTTACTTAAGGACCATCTATTTTACCATGACAATTAATTTCACATGAAAATAGTTTTGCCTGAAACATGCCAGTTTGGCATTACAGTGTCTGGACATTGTTCAGATTAATGATCAAGCAGAAAATTAAGCAAATGGCAAGTAACAAAAATAGTTGACGTCTCTTCCTCATTTTAGTTATTTATGAAAGATCTTCTTGGTCATTTAATTCATGCTTGTGTTATTGCCTGATGAGAAAACAAAAATGCAGGTATCTGATGTTCAACTTCTGCTATTTCATGAGTCACTCAACTTTACAGGAAATATGAACAGTTGCTGTGGGCACTGGGTGTGGAATTTGGCCTTAGGGAAGCCCCAAATTAGCTACTAAAGGAAAAAAAAAGGCCCAAAAAAAAAAAAAAAAAAGAGAGAGAGAGAAAACCCCCTTACTTTTGAAATTTGTTTAAAAGGACCTGTTGAATGCTTCTTCCATCCAACAGCCAGTGTCCTTTCTGCACAAAAAATAATAGCATCATCCTCACCATCATTATCATCACATCTTCAAAACATGGGAAGGAACCTTTCTCTTCCTACGGAAACTTTAGACCATTTCTGTAAATTTGGCAGAAATTCCTGTTTCAGGGGGCATTTCCAACACCCTGTTAAGAGCACACACAGTCCTCACCAAAAAGGCCACTCAAAGAGGTGGTATTAACACAGATGATGAGAAAGGTAAAATTCCTTCTGAGTCTCCCAGTAAAGCTGTACTTATCTGCTCTGGGAATTTCTGAGCAGTGGTTTAAAATACAATACCAAGGAATGCATGGAGTGATCATTTACAATGATACTGTGCAGATGGCGAATGCCTGCTCAGCCTGTGTCCATGGCATGACCTCGTGTAACCTTGTCTAAGAGCCTTCCTAGCGAGGCACACACAAAAGCGAGTTCGTTCCCCGCTGTCTGCAGAGAAATGTCACTTTGTCAGCTTTCCTTTAGCCAACAGCCACAAGAGGGCGGATTTTTTCCTGCTTTCCTCCACTTCATTAAGAGCTTTAATTTCACAAATTCGATTTTATAACCCTTGAAAGATAAATCTTCTGCTATTTATTCCAACCCCTCCCTCCCCAAACTGCTAAAATAAAACCATTTGCAAAACATTTATTTCCCCCCACCAAATTTCACAGTCTGTAGACTTGTTCCACAAATGAGAAAAGGAGACACTAATGATTTCTTTTTCACAGAAATCTGAAACATCCCCAGAACACAAAACAAACAGAACCTTGTAGCACATTTTCTTTTTATCAGGATTCATTTTCTCAGAGTACCTCAAACCTCTATTCTGTAGTTCTAATAAATGCTTGGAAAAAACAAAAAAACCCACAAAGATTTTTCTTCCACCAACCTGCTCCTCATTTTCTATTTGTTGAGCTTCCTCAGTTGTAGAAGGGGGTTATCAGCAGAGTGCCTGTGATCTTCAGTGAGTGGGAACAAGGTAAAGTGCAAGAATTATTCCGCAGAAATTCAAAACACAAACTGGGCTCAAATCTGCATCATACCGATCCCAATTATATTTGTATTAAGCAGTGCCATGTGGGGATTAGAACAATGGAAAGTTTTACCAGTGATAATGATAGAAATGTGGAAAATCACTATAAAATATCTCTCTCTCTCTCTCTTTTTTATTCAGGTACTGTAGCACCTGAACACCTTGGGGACTCTCAAAAATGCCCANNNNTTTTTTTTTTTTTTAAAGGCCTTAAGCAGCAGAAGTCAACAGTCAACCTATCTCCAAATTCCTCCACTTGTCTTTTGGGAATATAAAACACATGTAGATAAGTACAGTCTGTATTTGTGTGTGTAGAATTTATTAAAAAACAATGTCAGTTTGGTACCGTAGTAACAAACTGCTTAAAAAACATAAGGAAAAGGTGTAAAGTTGACTTTTGGTCAACCTAAAACACTCCTCTTATTTAGCTCCTGCCCTGTATACCCAGACCACCCATCTGACTTCTGTGTGAATGGTAGGTGAGGATGAAGTTCTGCTGAGGTGAGTTACATGGTGGAAACTCCAATATATTTTTCTGGACTTCTTTGGTTCTGCTGTTATTTCACGGGAGCAACAGTTGGGATCTGTTCCACAACTGAGCTGCCAGCTGAAGGCTTTCAATCTGAGCCCTTCACTGAGTGAAACATAGCTCTTGAAAGAACCCCAGTGTGTCTGGTCTGGAAGTGTTTGATACTGTCTGTGCCATGTGTGCAGTGGCTCTCAGCCTGTGGGCAGGAAGGCTCTTCCTCGGGCAGCCGCAGAAGGAAATATCTTGGAGAGAATGGTTTGGTGTGGGAGTGGGCTGGTCCAGGAGAGAAATTCTCTCTTAGGAAGTGGTCTGCAGCATGCAAAAGCTGGAGAACCACCAATGTAGCACATTCCAAGGGCAAAACAAATAAATGCCAAGGCAGATGCGTCCCTGGCAGCTACAGTTCTGCACACGGGCAAACTCTTAAATGCTCACCAGCCCTGAGCTCGGGGCCACTTCTCAGTGAGTGTGGCGAGCTGGCTTTTTGGACTCAGGCAGTCTACAGGTCAGTGTCCTATAGAGGGAATGTGTCATGGGAACACCGTGAGCGGACATCAGGCTCCTTCAGCCATGTGGATGAGGAGCAGCAGCCGCGCACGGCGATCCCAATGCTAGGTCGGGATGCTCCTGTGCCAGCCCGCAGGTGTGTGATTCGGCAGTGCCGGAGAGGGCTGTGGTGCAGGGGAGGCACACGGGCTCAGGGTCCCCGGGTGGGCACATCGCTGCCACGGTCGGTGTTGGCATGCACGCCCCGGCACTCCTCGAGAGCCGCCGTCCGGCGGGCCGGGTGCGGGCGGCGGAGCAGGGGGTGTGTGCCGCCGCCGGCTGACAGACACCCGGACACACAGGCGCACTCTCAGGCGGCAGCCCATTTGCTGGAGGGGTGTGCATGTGCGTGCGAGGGAGTGGAAAGGGGTGGCGGGATGGAGGGAGGGCGGCCGAGGGAAAGTCTGACACTCGGCGCAGAAGGAGTGAGACCCTCCGCCGCCGCCGCCGGGGAGGAGCCG